>CM061137.1:105016201-105131436 GCA_030789695.1 Scilla litardierei | reverse complement strand
AAAACGCATAATTTGACAGTAAACATCATTGACATGATAACGATTGGTGAAAAAAATACATAAATGTATATGATTAAAATGATCAGACAAAGCATGAAAATATTGTCATACTGAACACACCAAACGTCATGCAATAAGAAACGAACATTGACAAATTGTTCAGACTAGGTCCGCAAATAGTACGACCCCCTCATAGGCCATACTCTACTGTGTTCCCGTTATTATTAATGTTACAGTAGTCCACCCACATATCCCAAGCTATCTGCTCCCTGCGCATTTTCCAACGATCCCGTTGTTCGGTTTGTTCACGAACTGTCCCCTGTTGGGATAGATCAATAACATCGTCAGCCATCTCATCGATACCCTCTACTTCCTCCTCCACCCCATCACCTTCTTCATTTAGTTGGGGGTCATGAGGATCTGCAATCTGGATGTAATTATGCAAAACAGTGAACGATAGTACGGTAGCGACCTGGGTCTTGAATGGGTAGTGAGGTTTGGATGTCAATATTTTAAACTTGTTCTTTATGATACCAAAAGTGGACTCTATCTTTGATCTTAATGTAGAATGGCGTAGGTTGAATAGCTCTCGTCGATTTCGAGGAACCCGATCAGTATGGTCCTTCAAATGGTATCTAACTCCCCTGTATGGAGATATGAAACCTGGCAACATCGTATATCCAGCATCGCAAAGGTAATATTTACCTACATTCATACAAAGGCGGCCAGTTTTATGTTCAGACGCTTTATGAGATACGTAAAACTAATTTATATGTAAATTTTATCATATTACCTTCATACACTCGCAGCCCCAGTGGGGGGGTAAAGACAATGCATCTTTCAGGACCGTAAAATCATTTGTGGATCCTTCCCACCCGGCCAGTACGTATGTGAATCTTTTGTTTGGGGTAACAGCTGCAAGCACATTTTGCGTCACCCCCTTTAGCCCTCTAAAGCGGGGTACGAGCCTTGCTGGTAGCGTGGCATCTATGTGCGTCCCATCAATGAGCCCGATGCAGTCCTACAACATATTAAATGTGAACAATGTGCACTCCCAAAAACGATCCTTATTATACTGCCACATATACATATACTCACATGTACCTTAAAATATGGGAACCAGTTTGGATTATTGAGTATCTCCGGCGGCGTCTCATTCGGAGCTTGCTTCACGAACATATCCCTAAGTGCACACAGTCCCGCCATAACTTTGTTAAAATAACGGCTAACTGTCCCCCCGCCCCTTATGAAATCCACTTGCATTACTCTATTCTTTGACTTGTGCCCTACCATATGCAGGAACATGGCCACCTGCTCCTCTACGGATACATGAATAGTGTCCTTGAGAAGATCACGCTGGCGCATTAATGCTGCAAGATTCATAAAAGCATGTCTGCGCATTCGTAGGTAGTGCAAACAACTACTTTCCGACCCCCACAAAATTCTCCGCATGTGGGATTTTCTATGCAGATCCCGCATAGCTGAGGGCTCTCTGGGTATAAGTTCGCGCCTACCGGCATTGTTCATTTGTAATGCTAGTACGACAAACGTTATTGCAGCTGCGACGGCGGTACATAACTCACATCCGACATGGTCTCCTTGTGTATCCATGTCACCCTTAATTGAAGAACACATATATTTAATGTTAATTATTTCCATAACATACTCCAAATGAATAACACATTCCATATAAAATTGTGCAACTCCAAATCATTGGCCCTCAGATAAAATTTGTAATCATAGTCACACAGCTGGTTGCGTTGCAGTTGCTCCTGCATGTTAACACCATTTGTGCAACAAGGATACATTCCCAAAACAAACCAAAACATCAACAAGGATGTCGGTGCCATGCACAAAAAATTGATAAAATGAGTCAAACAAAACAAACGGACAAACCCAAAATGCCAGAAGGAGACAAGCCAAAAACTTCTGAGACAAAGCCCCATATATTACCACCATAAAAACACATAATAAATCTATGAACCAATCTCAAAAAAGTCTTAAACAAACATTTATCATTTATCTTCCCATTCCATAACATCAACACGTGGCTAGGTTCCAGGCCCCATAAAGTGTTAAAATTAGACAAACATAATAACATCAAGAACCCAAAAGGACACAAGTAGACATGCCAAAAAAAAAGTGATACAAAGCCCAAAATACTACCACCAAAAAACTCATAATTCTTCAATGCCCCAATCCCAAAAAATTATTCAACGTTTATCCATTCTCAGCCCATTCCATAACATCAACAAGTACCTAGGTGCCATGCACCAAAAAAAATTAAATTTAGCCAAACATAATAACATCAATCACCCAACATGACACAAGTAGCCATGCCAAAAAAATTGATCCACAGCCCCATAGACTTCCAACAACAAACATTAAATTCATCACTTACCCAATCCTAAAAAAATATGATACAAATCCCCAAATAATACTCCCACACAATCAAATAATTCATCAATGACCCAATCACCACAACAAATACCCATTCTGAAACAATTAGACGTCCCCAAAAAATAACTCCAAAAAAATTCTTATTTTTTATTGAAAACGAGGCCTTTTTAAAATTTCAAAACAAAAACCTTTCACTTCAGATTAATAACAATCCGTCGGTTGCACGAAAATGGTATTACACGGAACCGTCCAGCACGTCATCCAGCATATATGACTTTATCCCATCCTCTCTGTCCAACTTCATATTTTAATTTTTCTTTATTGGGCTTTTTGGAGTATTGCACACCTAAGGGCATGTTTCTTTGCGTGGATTATTAGGATTTAGTTAATTCAATTTTGTTGTAAGTGGGCATCAGTAAATAGCATCAAGCACATATTGCCAGCATCTTAAACAACAGAATTTCATCGAAGCAAATGGGTTCGAATTCCCACAATAACATCACCAATGTGCATCACCAACCAAAACACAAACTCATAAAATCAAATAATCATCGAATCGAGTGGGGGCTATATCACAAAATTCCGCAACCCTAGCTTCAAATCACTCAAACCATCAACAACATATAATCCCTTTTTCCTCACTTCAGACGGTATAGATAACCTCAGATTTCCATATCAACATCAAACATGCAATCATTCATAACATCCGAACATTTCATAAACCAATTTCAGCAAGTGCATCAAGATAAAAACCCAAAAAATTTAGCAATTTCGCAAATAAATTTAGCTTAGGGCTGCAAAAAATATACCTTCGCGCAAGAAATCGTTCAGAAATCACCTCCCCCCTCACCGATCTGCTAGGGTTCTGCACAGAGCCTCGCCGCTGTTCCCCGGAGCTAAGCTTGGCACACCCTAAGTAACGTCGATCAACCCTAGGCACAGAGAAACCCTTTTGGAAAGCTAGGAAACCCAGATCAGCCGCGTCGCCGCCGGATCTAGGGTTTTCACGAAGCCGTTGCCTCCCGCGCCATGGGATAGGGGTGAGAGGAACACAGCGGGGCCCACAGCGAGGAGATTTCCCTGCAATCCCCACAATTTCCGGGGATTTCGCAGGGTGGAAAGTCCGACGACACGTCGGGAGAGAGGGGGCCGTGGATTCGCGATGCGCTTTCTCCGCAAAGAAACAGGCGTCGGGAAAGGGGAAGAGAGAAAAGAGTGAATAGTAACCGAAGCGACGTGGAACAATAGCCAAAAATGGGATTCTCGGGCCCTTCCCGCGCAAAGAAACATGCCCCTTAGTAAAAGATTGTGGATTTATTTTCAAAAAACACCTCATCATTTTTTTCAGAAATCGCCCTAGCTGCTGACACCCGTACTCGCGTCTGCTGATGTCCTCTCTATCTTCTTCCCTCTCTCTAACTCAGAATTCTCTCTCATCTTCGCTCTCTCAAAATTGGAAACTGCCGAACCCCTCCAAAATTCTCGGCTGCCGAACCCCATCTCGCCGCAATCAGCCTGCTTGTGGCAAATTTCTTCGCAGCCGCCCGATTGAAAATCACGGAGGAAGCTTCAGCCAACACTTGACTTCGTGAAATTACTACCGTGTCACTCCCATTCAATCGAGGCATCAAAATTCCTCTCGTTCTCCCCTCGCGCCCCAGCTCGCTATCTCCTCTCCCCCAAGATCGCGATCTTCTCTTCCCCAAAGCTTTTTTTTGCAGCCCCGTCGTCTCTAACCCTAACATCCTTGGTGTCCGTGCTAGCACCCAGCAGATATTCAAGAGCTCCCCCCTTCTGGTCCCCAATCACGATGCCGATCAGAAGCAATACTTAATGCTTTATGTTAATGTTTAATTTTTCTGGTTTTTAATTTGTTTCCTCTGAGCAGAATGTTAAATTTAGCCTGTGCTCTTTTTATTTGACAATTACTAAAAAATAAATGACAATGTTGACTTAATCTTGTTGGGAATCTCTCTGATCCATGCGGTACAACCCATAAACCTTATTCAATCCGTTATTTTGTATGCAATTCATTTGTTCATGTTGTAATGTTTGTTACAAGTATTTTTGTATGTATCTAAATTTTGCATCATTCTTTTCTAATTAAAATATATCATTTATGTGTGCTGTAGAGTGATTGGCTTCCAATGATGCATTCAAATTGCATGTATTATCGGATTGTATGTACATATGCCATGACGATTATCAAATTTGGTAACTTTTTTTCCGTAAACCATAGTTCATTGTTCATGCCTAGAAGGTGTTTGATCCTTTGACTCATTGATTGCTTGTTGATTTAGTTGAATAAGTAGAGGCTACAGCCACAAATCCAGTCCTGGTTGAGGAGAAGAAGCAGGCTGCTGTAGCCAAATCCCCCCGAGAAGAGGGCTAGTGCAATGAGGTCTCCCTTGGCTGCTAAAGACGTTTCCGCAGAGGGTAAATCGAAGCCATATTCTCTTTTGTATATGCCATTAGCCTGGATGTTGAGACAGTTTGTTTCCCATTATGTGAAATTTTAAGGGTTGGAGGAGAGGTGATTGTTTGGAATTCCATGAACATGCATGATCATAAGCATGGAAATGCCAACACCTTTTTGGTGTTAAAATGTTGTTTATGCCTGATATCACATGTATCAATTTTGATGTTTGTAGAATATTTTGGGTTGATGGAATTAATTTGGGAGTCATTCTTTGCAGATCAATATAACATTGTTGGGATTACAACCCGTAGAATCAGATTATATACAGACACCTTCTTGTTTATGGTTTCTTCTAATTGTTCTTCTTTCTTTCTTTATTCAACATGAATGCAGCATATAAATTCAATATCAGTTGCTTGTGACAGCATAATTTGAATGCATGATTTGTATGCACAATAGACCTTTTTACATCATAATTGTTATGAACAGTTTTATCATAAATTCCATCTCCTTTCAGGGTTATGGGACAAATTCCTTACTGCCAGAACAATACAACAGATGATATACACAATGGACAGGATAACAGTGGAACCTCATGCTTAAAACACCGAAAGAGCATCAGCCCTCACTTTGCTCAGTAATGGAGACACGGTAGAACTGGGAGCATCTATAGACGAGAAAGGACCCCATGGGAGATCAAATAGAATGAAGGGGAATACATGCTGAGATTCGACATACCCGATATGACAAAATGATGGTTGTCTGTGGGTATAGGAGAAGATGCTAGTGATCAGGAGAGCTTGCTTGTTTTTTCTCACATTGTACAATAATGCATTCCTCATCCCTGTTGTCCACTCTGATCCCTCGTTGCATTTGAAGAAATGTGTAGAGAGAGCAAGAGAACTTGTCAAATTTGCTGAAAATCTTAGGAAAACATGCAACTTTAATGAGATATCTCAAGGGTTCTGCCTTTGTTATTCTTTTCTTTATTTTTTTCATTTTATATTTCATGTTGTATCTAAGTTTGACAATTTCCATGTTGGATCTAAGTTTGTTGAATCAAACTTCAAGAAAACTACTGATTACTTGTTCTGATTACTTGTTGATCATCCAATAACTGAGATTCTCTGATTCACGTGAATAAGAATTAAACCTAAGGACTCGTCAGTTTCCAAGCTCTCAGGCCAACTCTTTTTGACCACAAAGCTAATCCAATTCACATTTCACTGTAACACAACTAAAATTGCATTATGAACACTATAGCAGCGAAAACATCTCTCAGAATGTAGCATTTCGCGCAGCAACAATGGATTATCACTTCTGCGTGTAAAAACTGTGACGCCATACATACTTACAGCCATGAGCATCCCTAGCCACCATCTACCAAATACATCCTGGCGAAAGTAATTGTACATGAAAGAGCCGTATACAGTATGCCAACCCCGCAAACCTCATCTGATACCTCTTCGCGTAACGACCCAGAATAAAAACAAAGAGATTAAGCAATAAAACAACATCCAATATCGGGTTGTTGCCAGTTCAGCAGGATCACAGACTCTTTCAATCTCACAGAAGCATGAACACACATCATATTATTGAGCTAGCTGCAAACAGCAGCAACAAGAAAAGCACAGAAATTGTTGTGAACTCAGTCTTTATCCAATGGATAGCATCTCATTACTGTTCTCTCTCATCTTTTAATCTGGTTTAGCCACAAAACGTACAACTCCTAGACTAACTCAAATCACATCAATCCTGAAATTTGGGAATATTTCGCATACAAGCACGCCATCAGAATGTAAACAGCATGTCATCAAACATGAGATTAGACATGCTATGGACGCATCATTATTTGGCATTCTAGGTATTGTTGTCAGGCGGCATGGAAATGAATCGGACAATACTCTCCATATGAGCAGAATCAATTTTGGGAAGTTTGGCAATATCTGGAACTGACATTAGACCTTCTTGCTGCTCTGATTTGCCCTGCTATGATCTCCTGCAGTTGCACAGCAGTTAGGGTTCCTGGCGTAGCAGATTTTTGCTCATCGCTTCCCACTTCTGCTTATGAACTGCGAATCTTTGGCAGGGGCCGATTATATTTCTCTACAATGAAAGCCTACAACAAAACCAAAAGATCAGTACATAATATATAATATAAACCGATATACTCAACTCATTAAAATAAGAATTGCTAGAATTTGTCAGTTGTACCCATCATAATCAAAATGGAGTAAATTTCTCAGGAAAAGGCATTACCGTATCAAGAAGATCTTGACAAATAGGTTTATCATCGATTATCTAAACGTAAACACCAGAGCATGTGTCATTAAGAAAACTTTTTTGCATGTGCAGTTGTGTTAGATACATTCCTAGCAGAACTACTCAGATCAATGAAACATTGTGATATATGATATTCTTTGATGTCGTTAAGAAAGGTGAAGCTTATGTAGTTGTCTGATGACTTGCACCAAATTGATGGTGTATGAAAACATGGCATCCATTAATTTATATCACACACTAGTTTATTTTGTTCAAAATGTACCTGCAATCTGGATTTGGGAGCACAACTTTGTGATGATGTTAGCTTAGAGTGCTACATATATCAAAATAATTAAATATTAAATAGATCACTCATCCATGCATATGGAACAGTACTCAAATTCAAGCAGATACTGGAAAATCAATAGACTCAGATTAATGAAATAAAAATACAAAATTCAGCTCACTGTAATTTCAGGATTTTCAAAGTGTCTCACTAGTTACAGATTCCAAAGTCCTTTTCAGATGAACAAGAACAAGATGAATGCTCAACTAAGCAGAATTTGTTATATCAATTGTCTTTTCGAATCCATATTTTCCATATTTTCCATATTTAGATGAACAAGAACAATAACAAGATGAATCCATATTTTCCACATCATTTTCTGTAAAAACCTACAAAATTAACCATAAAACCCTACCAAATTTTCCACAGCATATTCTAATTCAATTGATAGTCATCATCATCATCATCAAACGCAAATTAACCAAAAATTTACCAACAAAATTCTGACTTAACACCAGCTCAAAAAATCTCACCTAGGGTTGGCGAGTTCTAAGGGAGGCAGCTGAGAAGCTTGGAGGGGTTCGGCAGTTTCCAATCTTGGAGGGGTTCGGCTGCTCAGGCGGAGGAGGGGTTCGGCGCGGAGGAAGAGGTTCAGCCCACGATCGCGATGAAATTTGCTCCATTCGCTACCAACTGGCGGCGAAGTTCAACCCTGGATGAGATCGACAGATCGGAGGGCGTCGGCGACTCAGTCGGAGGATGGTGCTTGATCGGGGGGGGGGGGGGGGGGGGGGGGGGGGGGGGGGGGGGGGGCTTGATCGGAGGAGTGGATCGATGACGGGGCATGCTTCTAACGAGAGGGCCTGCGGATTATTTCCAACTAGAGATAGGGATGAATGCGTGAGAAGGCAGCGGAGTTCAACCCTAGATGAGATCGACTGATCGGGCGGCGGCGGCGACTCAGTCTGAGGAGGGGGCTTCATCGGAGGAGGGGGCTTGAGCGGAGGAGGGGATCGAGTACGGGGCTTGCTTCCAACGAGAGGGCCTGTGGATTTTTTCCATCGACATCTGGTGATGAACGCGTGAGCAGCTGGAGAGAGGACGGGGTGACCTGGTGTCAAGCAGCAGTAACAATGCGGGGGGGGGGGGGGGGGGGGGGGGGGGGGGGGGGGTGTGTGTGTGTGTGTGTGTGTGTGTGGGTTTGTGGAAAAAGGAGTTGGTTTTTTTGCAAACAAACCCACAGACTCTCTCTAAAACAGCCCATGTGAAGATGCCAAGTTGGACGAATGAGAAAGTGTCACATAGAAGCACCTGATCTAAGGGATCAGGTGGCAGCTTTCCTCCATTAATCTCTAATAATTAATATAGTAATTATAATAAACTCAACCATATAATCCCAAATCATAATAATCATAATAATTAAGTATTAATTCTATATTAATTATTATATTAATTTTCATCTACGTGCTTCGAGATAACATAAAATATGACTTGTATTAATTATAGTTTACTATGGAAAAAGGAAATAAAAATCATGCTTCTTACATTTTGAAGCCAAATGATATGACAAGAAATCATATTCGCATGACCAACATCAAAAGCTTTTTGGTATATAATTTATACAATCATGTAGTAGACTTCATGCCATCAGTATGTAAATAAACCATGTACATCAAATTAAATAATAAGGCATTACAATGAGATATTAGAGAAAACCAAGAGTTATAACTTCAATCAATAGTTAAAATGTGGTGTTGGGTGGGTTTTTTTTGTTTTTGTTTTTGTTTTTTGTTTTTTGTTTTTTTGTTTTCGTTCTTTGGGGGTTTGCGGTTTTTTTGGGGTGTAAATGAGGGTTCAAGAATACTCGTACGGTATATATATTAGGGATGTGCACAAGTACATGGTACCCAGATGCCCGATTGGAACCTACCCGAACCGGTATGTTCCGGGTAGATACCCATTAGTTCCGAGTAGGTTACGTTAAAGGGATTCAACATATGATTTGAAAACCCCAATTATCGCTAAGTTGTTGCTCAAATTTTTTGCTAAGTTGTTGCTCAAATTTGAAAACCCCAAAACCCCAATTATCGCTGAACCTTAAAGGGATTCAACATACGATTCGCTCGGTGCAAAAAGTTCCATCATTCTGAAACTTTTGAATTTACATCGGTTTGATCAAGAGTCAAATTGCGTTGGATTCACGTGATTTTTGTTATTGTGATTATCAATAGATGTATATATTATATGGGATAAATGTGGGTCAGGGGGCCTAGGAGGGAGTCCCTCCTTGGTTGTCTACGTGGCTCCATCTCCACCCTTCATCAAGCGTTCAGCCTTCAGCTCAAAACATTTAAGTTTCGACAGCTTTTTGCAGAAAGCCCCCAGCTTTTCACCTCGTGTGTACCCAAAACGTCTTCTCCTTTCTTCATCGCAGCTGGAAAGAAACGAATTTGGGGAAATTTACTGTCATGCCACTCACCACCGCTCTATCAGACCATCCCCCGCGTCCCTCTCACCCAACGACGCTCAAATCATAACGCTACCTCACTCTCCGCCCGCCTGCCCCCGCCAACGATCTGCTCAGCCCCGTTTCTCAAAACCTCTCTCACCAAAGCACCTCGCATCCGTCCTCCGATTTTGTTTCGTCAAAACCCATGATTCCCCAAAATTCCTGAAAATCAGAGCTTGCCGAGTGCTCCAATGGCGAGAGCCTGCTGCTCTTCCTTGTCATCACTCTCTGGTGCTCTCTCGTCACCATCGGAGGGCAAGTCCAGGACTCAAATCAATTCTAGCTGAATAATTTCTCTGATTTGTGTTATTTTTACTTAATTGAGAATTTAGGAAGGACTGGTATGAAATTTTGAAAGTCTCGAAAGGAGCGTCCGATGATCAGATCAAGCCTACCGCAAGCTCGCTCTCAAGTATCACCCAGACAAGAACGCCGAGAACAAGGAGGCCAACATGAGATTCAATGAAATCAACAGCGGTATTGATTTTTTTTTTGTTTTTGATGGAATAGATTGCATTTTTTTGGAATTTCAATAGTTTTTGGATTTTTTTGTAAGCAGTCTGTACATGTTACTGCTCAAAATATATAGCAATGAGTTGATTCTGAAGAAGTCGAGCAGAAGTTGCATGCCATAATATAGGGATTAGAGAAGGTAAGTAGCTGCACGGTGTCCACATATTCCATTTTGCTTTAATGAGGCTTCCTGATCAGGGGAAGAATCTGCCAGCTTTGGTGGACATCAATCAGTGGGTTAAACTGGATTTATGATGGTTATATTTACCTCTTGTAGGCTTTCATGCCATTGCAGCATGCACAGATTAAGCATTTCCTTTTGGCAACATATTGCACCAATATCTCATGAAGTCCATCAGTTGGATTCCACTACACAACTGTAGTTAACGGGCGAGTCTTTAAAAGGCAACTTGAATATAGGATGATGGATCTGTAATAAATTGTGATGGAGGTAAGGGTAGATATCCTTGTGTGATTATAGACATTATAAATGAATACAACAGTCTATATAGGATTCGACTACCATTGCCAAAGATTTGAAGCAAAAGAGCTAACAAAATGCAGTCTCTTCTGCATGTTTGAGAATTTTGTATTCTGATTGACCACCTCTTAAGCGCTACGATACCATACATATTAGCTTTGATGCGAGAAGGAAGAGCTAACACCATTTAGGTGTTTTGGATATGGGAAGAATAACCAGACAGAAATGAACAATAGATTGATTAAATTATCATTTAGGAATGAAGGTTAAAGTTTATTTGGCAGACCTGACCATGAATGACCTTTTCACCCCGAGAACTAGAGACTCGTCAGCATCTGTTACATTGACATGAATTGTATATGTACATAGGAATGTATATCCAACTTGGACAAGATTTGGGGGTTAAATTTAAAAAGTAGATGGCAGTTGTCCGGCTCTTTTCATAGTGTAATGCACCCGCATCATAGTCTGATTTCTTCATGGCATTAACTGGTTAATGACTGTCTTGTAATATTTGGTATTCCTTCATTAGGTACCCACTTATGTACGCTAACTTTTTAGATCTTTTTTTATTTAATTCAGAGACCTTGTTTTACTTTTGGTGACTCAATGTGAAATGAAACTGCAAGAAATATGTGCAATGGTACTCAAGCCTCACGTGTACACGACGATCCATGAGAATTTAACCCTGAAAGTGCAAAATGTGGGGACTGTTGTATAGTGATGTTTTTGTCACTAAGATGTCATTAAAAAAAGCAAGTAGCAAATTGAATGATCAAATGCAGTTTGGGATGGATGGTTTTTCTCTGTTTAACCCATGGGAGAGCCACTCAGTATAAGTAGATTTAATTGTTGTAACACTGGATGATAGAAACTTGTTACTACTTGATTAACCAACTTGTTTGTCCTTCGCCATCTACAATTTTATGTCCCTTTAGTGAGGATGTTGTTTCAGTTTGTCACTTTTCATTTTGGACCGACGCGACTTGCGTAACCACTGCATCTGTACATATCACCTCTTATTTTTTGGTTAAAACAAGATAAATTGTGATCAGATTGCACGCTAGTCAAGATATGTTTTTGGGCAAAAATTATTTGAGCATAACGAACTTAGCAATATAAATGGCTCAGACTTTGGAAAAAGGTAGGTGTAAATGGCTCAAACTTCGCAATAGTAATATTAGAATTAGATATTCAGATGACTAGCTTTCCTATGTTAGGATGATTGTGCCTAATCTGCATTTTCAAAATGTCACGAGATGAAAATATTTGAACTGGTATAAAGATGTCTGGTATTTATTACTTTTTGATGTTTGAGTTGCACTTGTATTTTTACAATGGTCTTTTGAAGTTTGAACTTGTTCTGAGCTCAGACCATGTGGTTTTTTGCATGGACTTACTAGGGAGGAGGGGATGGATGCGTAGTTGGAATGGAAATTTTATTTAAGATTTTGAACTGTAGCCTTGAAGTATCTCAATGTAAGTTTTAAGTAGTTTTAACAAATTAGTTTCCAGAGAAGCCTTAGGGCCATGAAGAAGGGGTTGGCTCACTTTGAGGGGGTTTATGTTGGAAAAATATATTGTAATAGCTTTGGTGTATACAGAGGACATCACCTTCTAAAGAGTTGAATGGTCCTATAGTTGACACCAACCAAAAATTTGAGATAAAGACTTGTTCTTGTCATTCCTGTTTTGAGTATCAGGAAATCTTTTCGGGAATTTCGACTTTTCTCAAATTTCCATGCTTATATTAATTTGTCTTCGTACGCCATTCAGTGGTAAAAAATTAATTGAAACTAGTGTCTTATTGTTTTCATATTTCAGAATGCCATTTATATGTGATGCAAACTATTACAATGAACTGTCTTGATGCCTGACGTGTTCTAATCTATTTTGCTGATGTTATATTTAACTGCCTTTGTTGCCTTTACTGTGTAGTGGAGTCCCACAGAAGCAGATGGTGTTGATAGTGGCCAAAAGAACTTGGATGTCCATCTTCCAAAATGTGATGACACTGGCCCAATGAAATTGTTGCTGGTAACTTTAAGGCTGAGTGATGGATTGGGAACCAACAAATTTCAGGAAGTAGGAACTTGTTGCTGGAATATGTTGTATCAAACAATTGTATCAAGCAGCTTGTAAATTTTGATACCTGCTGGAATATGTTGTAACAAAAAATTGTATCAATTTTGATTCCTGCAGGAATATGTTGTATCAAACAATTGAAAACATGACTGACAATTGTACCATTTTGTATTAAACAGCTTGGAAATTTTGGACTACATATGCTGCAAAAGTCTTAATGCCTCCCAATTTGCAACAATTATGTTGGTGGTTATTTTTATTATTATTGTTTGAGACACATTTTTATAAGTTGTGAGAATTCTGGGAGAATGGGAGAATGTTGTATCATTGATTGTTGTAAGAATTCTGTTTTATCTATTGTGAAACTTGATTCCTATTTGTTGTGAGACTTGATTCTTAAAAATCTGCTACGAAAATTCTGTTGTATTTGGAATGTCGTATCCTTGATTCCTAGAATCTGTTATGAGAATTTTTGTTTGATACACACAATTTTGTTTGATACATACAAATCTGTTAGCTAAATGGAGATTGGAAGCATGTTTGTTGGAAACAATTTGTATGCTTCAATAAACAACATTGGAATGTTTGTGAATTTCTTGCAATAGGTCAGCCCCAAGACTGGGAGTTTGCTTTGTTTAAGTTCTTAGATAGTATTTCCAAGCACAAACTCCCATATAACTCAATACTCCAGAAACCTAACTCTCATTGCCGTAAACTATATTACAATCATTTTTGGAACTAGTTCAGAAGAGATGAGCCTCTCAAAATACAAACAGTAAAAAAATATCCGAAAAAGTAGAGGCAAAAGACAAAAAACATCAATGCAAGATGATTTTCAGAATTTTTATTCCAAAATGATCCAAGCGTACATCTGGTTGATACAACTGTATGAGACAAGCATAAAAAATTTATATTCCAAAATGATACAAGCATACAATTGTTTGATACAATATGACACTATCAGATTTCATAAGATGGAGATGACATTCTCCAATCCATGCAACTGTTTGGTACAACTGTTAGATACAACTGTTAGATACTTGGCTCCATTGAATCACTAAACTGCAGACTGTAACATGCACCGTTAAATATGCATCTCAACTTCCATGCTTCCATCCTGATATGTACATGTAACATCAACAAGTAACCTGCATCTCAGCTTCCAGCTAATATGTTTCAATCATGAAACCAAGCTGCATATGCATTAAAAAAGCAAATATCAGTTCACCTGAAGCCTGAAACCTGAAATGATAAAAAAATTTCTGAACGTTGGACATATTGATACATAGCAAACTTAAAAAAAGATGAAACTGCTTACATAATCCAACACTAAAACTAAATGAATGACTTGTCTTTCTTCTATACATTCTGATAAAAATTCAAATCCAATCTGTATTTAAACTCACAAGATACAAGATAATGGTGTAAACAAAACAAATACAGAAATGGCAATACATATATCCGCTCATTCATTTGACAATCGCATATGATAATAGTGAAATATCATAACCTTGTAAATTTGAATGTCATATATCACCAAAAGTGAATATCTTGACTACCCAATCTAAAAGAAAGAGAGTTGGAGTGAACATATTTTTGGTGGGGCATCCAAAATCCTGAAGAGCGATATGCATAATGTTCGAGCAAGAAGGCGTGGAAACACTACTCACATCTCACTACAGTCTACAGACAGCACCACAACCACCAGCTCCAAACTGCAGAACCACCACCAATATATCCACAAATTGTCAACGAAAACCCTCACAGGCGAAAAAAAGAAAGAATCTGTATTGTGTGATTTAATTGAATTTTTCTTTGTACCAACAGAATACAAATTATTCACTACTAGCCCACTGCTAACTGAAAACGGCGACAGGAAAACAAATAGTATTTTCTGAGCTTAGTTCTTGAGATACATTTGTATTTGGCGATCATGTCGACTCCACCAAGAATGCCGATACGGGAATCAACAGATGTCACCAGAAGTCTCTGGGGATCACTAGGGAAACACTGGATGATGGAACAGAAAGAATTTAGAACCAGTCAAAGATACACCAGACTAACCACAAATAAAGGGAGATCTATGAAAGCCAATTGTTTTGCAGATAGCTACCTGGTGATTTCTTTTAAGATGGTAAGGATATCTGAATATCTAGTTGCAGCTGATAATCTGATTGATTCAAGAAAGGGGCAATTAATTTTCTTGGCCTCATGCTTGGCAATTAATTGATGATCTGATTTCTTAAATGATTCAAGAAAGAACTGAACCTCAATCTTCTGTTCTTGGCCTCGACCTCGGATCTCTTGTCGAGGTCGAGGACCATGCGGAACCTCCAGCGGGAGTTCTTGACGAGCTTGCCCAGGGGCGGAACCATACAGTCGATGCCCTGGGCAGCTGCCCAGGGCAAAAAAACCCAAAAATATTTTTTTATACTTCCGTCGCCTATTCCCAAGGCAACGACAAAGGATTATATATTTTTATACTGCCTCGCCACTTTTCAAGGCGCAACATACAGCAGCAACTAGCAAGCACGCAAAGCATTTAAGAAGGGAGTTGTCTTCTTGTCAGACTTTGCAGATGTCGCAGGCTGAAGGAGTTGTGGTTTTTTTGGATCGAAGTAGCAGAGGTTGGAGGATGAAGGCACTTGTGTTTTTTTAGGGAGAAGCAGTGGTGGTCGGAGGATGAAGGCATTGGGGTTTTTTTTGGAGAGAATTGCTCCCAGCACATCAGTTTGAGGTGCAGGGAAGAGACCCTATACTAAAAGTACGAAAAAAAATCAACTTAAAGGTCATTTCTCATCCTATCACCTCCAATCCATTTCCATTTTAAGCTACTGTCACCTCCATGCACCTCCGTTTGAGGTGCAGAGAGCAATCCTCTTTTTGGAAGAAGCATATGGTGAAATGATTAGAGGGGGCTGTTGCCTTGGGAACGCGAGCGGTGAAAAGCAGGGGCTTTTCTGCAAACAAATTTACAACTTTAATTATTGCAAACATAAGCATCTAAACACTTGATGGAGGGTGGAGATGGAGCCACGCAGACAACCAAGAAGGGACTCCCTCCTAGACCACTTGACCTTCATTTCTCCCTATATTATACATGTGTCAGCGATGAATTTGAAGCTGCCCAATATGATATTATTAGACTCAATAGCTCGATTTCCAGAACCCTCGGTCCAACGGCCCAACCCAACAATTCCATCCCTCTCTACGAATAAATAGCTCTTACCCTTTGCTGCAGATTAGTGTTTTATTATTTTTCTGCAAAAATTTCTCTTGCGCAGGTTCTGAACCTTTTGAAAGCTTGTTTAATCCAGCGAAGTGCACTAAACACTGTCTTCTATTCAAGAAAACATAGGAAGATGCCACAAGGTTGAGGTTTGCGAGTGTAATTATCATGTTATATTTTCGCCTTTTGCTCAGACTTTGACATCAGTCCTGTTTGTTTCTTTTATTTTAGGGGGATTTTCACATAGTTTATTTACGGGCAACATCTTTGTTTATTGAGACTATGTTGATCAGAATACAAGCAATGCCAGAAAATTGAGTTTGTTCCTCGAAATTAAAATTCATTTCATTACTTTTTGTCGAATAACATTCAATGTTTTAAGTTATGCTATAGTGCAAAATTCATGGATGATCTTTAGTAGTTAAATCTTGTCACATGTGCACGTGTCCGTGCTACCAAAGTTCCTTTCTGACTTGGGCATTGAAATTTGCTGCATTTAAAATAAAGAAAAACCAATAGAACCGGTAAAAAATAGATTTGAAAAATTTCTTGAGTACAAGAAGAGATCGTTCAATCAATAATGGAATGTTAGCATGCAAGTGCACAGGGGTGGGCAAAAAACCCTATTCCGTTTTTGAACCCGGTTCCGTACTCGAATTCAAAATCGGATTCGGTTAAAAAGTTGCTAACCGATTTGATTTGGAATCAGAAACCTAATCTCACCATCTATATCACTGTCTGATTCGATTCCGCTTGTTTTGTTCAAGCTGCTTGGCCCAGACAACCTATTTTAACATTTTGATTCTCTTTGTTCCCACCGACGTGGGACTAAACAACATGAGGGAGAAAATGGGCCGGCGCATGCATGATAGAGCTGAATGGGCGTAGGGATGAGACTAGTATAGTCCCACATCGAGCAAATAAGTTGGCAACTGTGCAATAACTTAGTGTGGGTCAGCATGCTTAAAAAATCGGATCTACTCGATGCCCACCCCCCAACTGGTATGCATTTGATGACTAGTCATTGCAATTGTCATGGTGATTCATAGTGCCGAACCACCTAAACTGTTGTGAATTTTGTAAAAATCTCTTTAAGGTCATCTTTGAAAATGGTGTGGGCAGCAGTCCAAAACGCACTTGTAAGAATGAAATGCTGGCCCTTGGCCTCAACAATGAGGAAGAAATAAATTAGGCAGCCAGTGACTTCTTCCATGACTATTTGGTCCACATACATTTCGTTTGCAGTTCATGGCTTCCTCCAAGAGGTTGACGCTGACCCTTCTATGGGAGAAGGAGAAGAAGAAGAAGAAGAAACAGATAGAGTTTGTGGAAGCCGTTACCCTTACCGGCTTTCTCACTTTGCCAATGGACATATTTGTTGAACGGATACATGCATGCCAATAGGAGACACACAAAATTTGCACTGAGCATGCACCGAGAAATTTTGCCCGTACACAGCAATCGTAAAACTAAATGTTTTAGTTTGCACCAAGAAAAGGGTGATGAGACACCCGAATCCCCCGCATGCCATATGCCAATGCCATCTAGTCAACCGCATGTTAAAGAAAAATACTTGAGCCATTCATTTCAAAAACCACATATTTGTTGGGTATTAGATTTTTCTAATACATGTTTTGATGATGAGCAAACATAATTCTTTCACTAATATGTTTATTAAGTTGTTTAGAAAAGCATTAGCCATTGGAACCTTACCAGCTTTCTAGCTTTGCCACTGGATATCTATGTTGAACAGATACGGGCATGCCAATACGATACACACGAAATTTGTTCTGAGCATGCACCATGAGAAATTTTACCCCTATATAGCAATCGTAAAACTAAATGTTTTATTTTGCACCAAGAAAAGGGTGATGAGGCGCCCGAATCCCCTGCATGCCATATGCAAATGCCATCTATTCAAAGACATGTTAAAGAAAAATACTTGAGCCATTCATTTCAAAAACCACATATTTGTTTGGTATTAGGTTTTTCAAATACATGTTTTGATGATGAGCAAACATAATTCTTTCACTAATATGTTAATTAAGCTGTTTAGAAAAGCATTAGACGTGCCCTAATGTATCAACAAAAAATGTAGATCTACGACCAAGTGAAGTTTGCGCAAGCATAAATGTCCACGCAAGATCATAAGACAAGCTTGACGAATTTACGTGATGGTGTGACTGTAAGGCAAAGAGTCCTTATAATAGATTTCTATGTCAAGAAGATGGACTCAAAGCTACATCAATCAAGGCAATGAATACAATTAGGTACATTGTTGTAATCGTGCAAACTCAAGCGGAGCATCTCTATGACCAAGAAGAAGAAGAAGCAAAGCAAAAGCTCGAATCTGTATTCATCTACAGGCCTAGATAAGTTTGAAAAGATCCATGTAGAGTTAAAGCGAAGATCGTGTTAAGGGTCATGTCACAAGGGGATGCTTGTTGGACATATATGGTACTTCACAGATTCAAAGAGAAGTCCTTATGTTTAGTCCCACGTTAGAAGTGACCACACAACGGTGCCACCTTCAGTGGAAGTTGAGGAGTTGGAGGTGGTGGAGTCTAATACTAGGAGTAAGGAGTTAGTGAAGACGGAGAAGTGAGGTGAAGGGTAGTAGTAGTTAATAGTTATAGTCAAATTTGATCCAATAAATATCCAACCCATATCCTATCAACATCATGGCCGATACGGTTATAATGAAATAAACACCAAATCATAAACAATATGACATAAGCCTTCGAGATCATTGAAATTAAACGGATCGACAAACTTACGGGGTAAAGACATGGCTCCTTCATTCATCATCATTAGGTCACTTTCATCAGATTATTTCTATGCTCATGATAAGTTCTTGCATTAAAGGTCACTGATTATCAAAAATGTACCACAACCATCCCTTTATCAGCTAATGAACGGCCCCTCGAGCGTCGTCAATTGTGAGACGAAGGGGCCACCCCCTCGCTACTCAATAACCCCTCAAACATCGTCAGCCGTAATACGAAGGGGCCACCCCCTTGCGATTGAACGACTCTCTCAACGTCATCAGCCATAAGACGAAGAGGTCACCCCCTCGCTACTGGACGACCTCTCAAGCGTCATCAGTCATAATACGAATGGGCCACCTCTTCGCTACTGAATGACCCTTTTTGTTTCATCTGTTGCGAGTTGTCGAATCACCTCCGTGTAATTTACGGGTCACTCTTTCATGACTTAAAGAACTACACTCTACTCTTGACAGTTTGGGGGAATATGATTCAACAAGTTGATCATCGCCTTCAAAGATAAACGTTCAACACGTCGAAACGGGCCAACTGGAGGCATGGACATTCATACATGCTCATAAGCTTCAAAACACAGAGGTACAAAGTAATTTTTGGAAACTCTATTAATCTTTTGTCAAAATTACGCTTCTTTTACAAAAAATTTACAATATCACTTAATACAAGAGGAGCCAGGAGGAAAAAGAAACTCCTAATTTTTCCCAACTAAGACAACCTGAATGTAGTCCCTTTTGACCAAAATTGCATATGTCTATTCCTTCGAAGTAGCTGCAGGAGCAGGAGCAACATCGCTCTACTCGACTAGGGTGGCAGCTTCCACGGTCGTAGCTTAACCAGTCTCCTCCAGAGAATTATCTGGATTACCCTCATCCGTAACAAGGGGAACATCGTCGATTTCATCTGCCAGATCAAAAAATCGAGTCTTCATCTCTTTACCACACCGTTCATACACTTGTATATAAAGCTCATCAAAATTAGGCAAATTATTCTCGTACTCTTGGACAGCCTTTTCCATGATTTCAATCGCATTGAATCCTTGAAAGCCAACTAGAGCAAGTTTTTCATACTCCCACAACTTTCTCTCATTGAGAAGTTGCTTTTCTGCTCTTTTTCTTAAAAGAGCTTCCTCTTGGACTCGTATATTAAGGGCAACTCCCTGTTCACGAGTTTCATCTAAATCATGCTCAAGAAGCTTCACCTGATCCTTGAGCTTATCATTACGATCCTGCAATCAAATAATTGATGCACTCGCCTCATCGAGGGCCTTCTTAGCCGAGTATGGCCATTCCTCATCTTTAGCCAGGGAGCCTTCATTATTTGCCACCATTAATGATCGCCAGCGTACCTCAAGCATGGCCAAAATAGACTGCAAAAAGAAGATGATTCAATCCCGACGGTCGAAATCAAGTAAAGAAACGAGCAATTTCTTACGTGAAGGCCTATGTGGATAGCATCCATGTTGACTTTAACATTTTAGACTTATAACTTACACATACAAACATCTCTAGCCCATTATATTCGTTCTTAGATTTGAGCCATTCAGTCTTGATCCTGAGTTCTTGATTGAACCGTCATTTGCTCGAATCCTTGACTCGAAGGTAGACTTCCCGAACATGGCTTCTAAGTCCTTTATGTGAGCTTTTCATTTCATTTTATTTTCATGGCTCCAAAATGTTTTATCAATTCTTATATGTACTTGAAATAAATATGTTAGTACATATATCACTTGTGTACATCATTAAAATCCACTGGGGTGGGTCTCAATATCCCAAAAAAGTCACATCACTTATTTGTATAATAGATGTGTGTGTGTGTGTGGGGGGGGGTTGGTTTAGTAATAGTTTAGGTTTTAAGGGTAAATGGGTAGGGTTTTAGATTCAAAATTGGATTTGTCGGATCATTGGGCCGGCATTCGAGAGAACTCGATCGACAGATAACTGAGGCGCACAAGGCCCACAAAAGAAGCCCGATATGGACTTAGTCAAAGCCCAATGGCCAGTCGACCATTGAGTCCACCTCACCCGAACGTGGGATTAAAGACAGGCTCGTAAATCATGGGGACGTGAACACCATTTGTTCCTTTTAAAGGAGGAAGATCGTGGCCCCATTATGGGTGGCCGTTATCACCCCCAACGTCTCCAACGGGACCCTGAATGCCTATAAATAGTGGAACGAGTCCCATTTCCAAGGTACGAGGTCTAATACATAGAACTCTACTTTCTCAGTTGATATTTCTTATACATTCGAGCTTGCACCGCCAGTCTTAAGACGGACCCCTGTGGGTCGATCTCAGTTGCACTAAGCTCCCTCTCTTCCTTAAGTTCCCATATTAACTTAAGCATCGGAGGTGATTTGGGTCAAACCCAGATCTGACCCCCCTAACGTCTCCCTGTGGTACAGCTCAATGATCATCATCTAGCGTCAATGGCCGTCCTTGAGCTCCCCAGCCTCAAACAATTGATGCATCTGCTACTCGAAGGTCGATCGAGCATCACATCATCATCAACTACCATCATCTGACCCAGGTCCTTCCAACCAGGGTCCCACTTCATGTGCTGACCAGGCTCCGACTCAGCATATAGAGTCTACGTCAGCTTGACAACTGTCTCGGTCAATTTTAGCCTTAACAGTTTGGTGTCGTCTATGGAAAACATTAACCAGCTTGACATCCCAAAGCAATCCATAAGCTATGACATTTGGACCCAACAACGCCGGACCAATCGAAGGTCCGAATGAGAAGCCAAAGCGAACAATGTCCTAGTGGAGTACGTCGTAGACTCCACAACACCACTACAATGACCAGTAAAGGCTCTGAAGGAGCCTGAGGTGACTCGGAAGGAATTCACCCAGTTCACTGAGCAGGTCGACAGGAGTCTCGGTGTTTTGGTGACCTTGATACGCCATTGCCGCCTCCAAACCCGTGCCCGATGCCAACCAGGGGCACGGCCTTCCTCCGAGATCTGGGCGATCCGAGAGCAGATCAACTAGAGATCGGACTGCACAACGTGTCACGCCCCGCTTCCCTAAAATGGAGGCGAGACGTGAAAAGGTCCGCACGAGAGTGGAGCTGTGAAGCCCCAAACCCGATAAGCGTCCATAAAACATAAGCAGGTCCCTGTAACCACAAACGGAACAACAATAATAACACAAGGAGAGACAGAAATAAAATTCTCATATCTCATAATTTGTCCAACATGAAAATTAAGTTCAACATCCAGAAAAGCCACCAGGCTAAAAGAAAGAGTCTAAAGGCCCAGAACAAGGCCAACAAAAGCAACAACGTAACAAAGTATAGGTGCTACGCACCGATAACAAAACAGCAGTCTAAACAAAAGGGAAAACACAACGGAGACACTAGGACTGGTCCCAGTGTCCACGTACTCCCCGTCAAACACAAGCTCGGGCTCGGCGTCAGTAAACACCTCGTCCTCAACAAGGTACTCAGGCTCGGGATCTAACATGTGTCACCCAAAAGAGTAAAGGGGCACATGTCAGCAAGTCTAAAGGACTTGGGCAAGGAAACTGAAAGTAAGGCAAACTAACAACCTAGCAATTTTAGTATGCATGGCATGGCAGTTATAACATGAGTGCACAAGCAGGGCATGGTGAAACAATAAGTACAAGAGAACAATTATCGGGACAAGACAAGAGTAGTCAAGCTACTAACAATCTCAATCAATTCACTAGTCACGTTTCAAGTTGTTTGTATATGTTTACGCCTTACAGCTGAACGGTCTGGCATTCACGCTGAGTGGCCGCTTAACAACTACCCCAAAACCCAGAGTTTACGCCTTACCACTGCAGTTGCTGATCGGGCAGACTCCCAGTTGATTGGCCGCTTAACTCTTACCCCCAATACCCACATGTAATCGAGCCAGGGTCCTCGCACACGAGCTCAGTAAATGAGCCAGGGTTGCCCCGCACATGAGCTCGCATTCTAGTTCACGATTCATAAGCATTTGGCGTAGGGGTGCACCTAGCCGAAAACAAGTAGTTCGGGCATTGGCTATCAACCAACACATGGCCCGCTTCTGGAACACGAGTCAGGAACACGAGCATTGTAGCGAAGCTACGCAATCACGGAAACACTTAAAGAATGCAATGACATGACAATTTATTTGCGTACCATTAATGGAAATTAAACATGACATGGTAATTGTGCAACATGATAAATGTCGAATCTAGCTTCGTTGTCAAGCTAGTTCCTCAATTTGCGCCTAGGCGAGTATCATTTCGTCGCCTAGTCTCTTTTACGCCTACAACAAGAAAATGACCTAAAACATGGCCTAAACCCTAAGTGGAAAGTTTCACTTGCCTAGCACCGAGGATGACGATCAACGAGGGTTCGTCCCACAGACGCTAATCTACGGGGAAGTCACTGTTATGGAGAAACAACCATCAAAACAACATTCATTTCATTAGGGTTTCACAAAAACACAACGGGTCATGAAAACATTAAGAAATCGATTATTACCGTATATGGAACAGAAGAATGATGCCGAGCAACCACGGCAACGGAAGAAACGCTCCGGGGAACCTAGGGTTCAGATCTGAAAATGGATGGAGAAGTTTGGAGAAATAGGGTTTTGGGGGATTTTGGGGGTTTGATGAGATTTTGGGGGAGATGAGAGGTAGAATGTGTTAAGGGAGAGTTTGGATGATGGATTTTGGGCTTGGGATGAAGAAATAAGGGTTTGAGGTAGTAGGGGGCTCAATGGGGGAGAAACTAGGGTTTTAGGTCGTGAGGAAAGAGAAGAAAACGTTTGGGAGGGGTTTAAATAGGAAGGGCTGGCGGCTGCCCAGAAATTAGGGTTTTGGCACTGATTAGTCGGTCAGAGAACAACCACTGACCGACTAGTTTGGGAACTAGTCGGTCGGTTGACCAACGCAGACCGACTAAGTCCAAACAGTAACTCATGTACAGAAATAGGATCTAGATTTAGTCGGTCAAAGAACAACTACTGACCGACTAGTTTGGCATCTAGTCGGTCGATGAACGTTCTTAGACCGACTAAGAGTAAACAGTACTCGACTGTTCAGAAGAACTAAGAATTAGTCGGTCAGAGTAGATAACTTAACCGACTAGTTTAAAAACTAGTCGGTCGAAAGATGAACTTAGACCGACTAAGAAGGAACATTAACTAGTACCAAAAATAGTTGATGAGTTAGTCGGTTGAAGAAGCATTGCCGACCGACTAGTTTGCAACCTAGTCGGTCAACCAACGTTCTTAGACCGACTAACGACAAACAGTAACTCCTGATAAATTCACAAAGCCAACTAGTCGGTTCAAGAAGGATTACCGACCGACTGGATCGTCATCTAGTCGGTCGGTGCCCCTTCTTACACCGGCTAATGAGCATCAAAAGTTCCGATATGGAGCGCGGAGCTCCGGGATCGATTCCTAAGACTCCTAGGCTTGATCTAACAATAAGATATGACCGATACGAAGCCCGTCACGAATGACTTACTCCAAAATCGACGATTCTAAGGAAGAAGCTAAGAAAACACGACGATACGATCGAAAATGAAAGTTACGGAGACGAAAACCACATATAAGGAGAAAATCCACCAAAACATATAATATAATATAATAAATCCAGATACAAGAAAACCAGTCGTTACACAACGCAACCCCACTGTCTCACCAGTACGACGGAATGGGGGTCAACAATCGAGCCTTCGTTCTCTAGGGAGAACACACACCCTCCAATTATCGGTAAGCAACCCGCAACATCCTAGATCAGGTAATGTACGGTGCTCCCCATGTTATAACCCTTTAAACCTTACAGGTGGATTTGGGAAGAGGGAGGAGATCTCAAATCGATCCTCAGAAGCCAACTATGTGCAACCCGGAGAAGGAGGATCTCTACTGGCCCGATCCACGATTCAGGAGGACCCCACTGAAAGAGAATATCATCTCTATTTCTCCTCTCCCCAAATTCAAACTTCAGACTCTAGCAGCTTATGATGGCAAAGGCGATCCATGGTTGCACATTCATAAGTATATGAATGTCATGCTGCTCCATGGGGCCGACGGGCCGTAGCTTTGTAGAGATTTCCAGGCTACCCTGTTCAAGAGGGCAGAAAGTTGGTACGAAGGGCTACCCCACACCGCATAGGCTCGTCCGACGAATTGGTAGAAATATTCTGCAAACAATTCGTCGCAGGACGACGTCCTAAGAAGAAGTCCTCCCACCTCTTCTCGCTTAAACAAACTGAGAATGAGTCGATCCAAGCCTTCGTCCAGAGATTCAATTGACGAAAGGCTCGATGTAGAGGAGACACCGGACGTGACCGTCATAGCAGCACTCGCCCAGGCAGTCCGAAATAAGCACATGCGAAGGGCCCTCCACCAGTTCCCCTTAACATTGTCGTAGAAATACTCAACATAACGGATCGGTTCACTTCCTTCGAAGAAGCAGAAGAACCAGCCGGGAATAGTGCGAAGGGCACTCCCTCCCGCCATGGGGACACGAGGTGAGAGAAACCAATTCCGGGAACTCTTCACCAGGAGTCTCGAGACAAGAGACCTAAGGAGAGGAGCCTTCGAAGCAAGGAGCGTCCTACTTATGCTAAGCCAATCACTTATAAGACGAAAGTCCTCTTTAACGCCCCCACGAGAGGAGCTGATCCAAGAGACATCAAAGAAAGGCAAATATAAGAAGAGGGACGTGTCACGCCTCGCTTCCCATAATATGGGAGCGAGGACGTGGCGAAGGTCTGCATGAGCCAGAGCTGTGAAGCTCAGACCCAATAAGCGTCTGTAGAGCTACATCAAACAAAGTACATGCTCTTGCATTTAAAGTTCAGAAGAATAATAGTACTTAAAGGAAACAACATTCATTGATTAAGATAATAATCCAGCAAGTACAAGAAGTCTAAAAAGAAAGCCTCGCATGGCAACAACTGAAAGAAAAGGAAACTACTGGTGCTATGCACCCAACCTAAAACAGAAAGCAAAACAGTGCATTGCACCCAACTAGAAAGCTGTAACTCCAAATCAGCAACAGATGGAGAACTCTAGGACTAGTCCTCGTCCGGGTCGTACTCCTGAACAATATCCTCCTGGCCCTGGTCCTCAGGTACTGCCTCCTAGTCTACGAACTCTGTCTCGGTACCTGACATACAAACACCCAAGAGAAAAGGAGTTGTATGTCAGGCAGGGTCTACAAGTAAAGGTAAGAAGACTCTACTACAAGGTGTATGTAATTAAATGATAGGTATTTAAATGACAAGTTATAGATGCAACATCATGACATTTTATAGTATGGCAGGAAAGTAAAAACTGTGCAGGAAAGTAAACATGACATGACAATGGCCGTAGCGTATGCTACCGGCTATGTGACAAGACAAGATAAGACAAGACATGTGTGTCAAGAGGGTTCATGCCTTACGGATAGAGGGCGGACAAACCCTCTAAACCATGCGACCGCTCAACCCTACCCCACCCAAGTGCTCAAGACAAGTCGATACAAGGGATCACTCACTCTGCTTGGTGAGTGCCATATTGCCCCCGGGCTATCCGTACAAGGGATCACTCTCTCTATCTTGAAGAGTGCCATATTGCCCGCAGGCTGTGTATCCGTACACGTGATCACTCTATCTATCTTGGAGAGTGCCCTATTACCCGCAGGTTATGCAGAACCAATTTCTTGAATGACATGACATGGCATGACAAGGTAATGTTTGTTCTTTTCATTCTAAGGGGTCCACACACACACACACACACACACACACACACACACACACACACACACAGAGAGAGAGAGAGAGAGAGAGAGAGAGAGAGAGAGAGAGAGAGAGAGAGAGAGAGAGAGAGAGAGAGAGAGAGAGAGAGAGAGAGAGAGAGAGAGAGAGATCCTAGCATGACAGTTATAACGGTTTATACCTAGACTTCGTCGTCAAGTCTAGGCTGTCGTGAGGGTGTACCAGACGCTATCATTTCACGTCTGGTTCTCTTGTTCAACAATTTACGAACTAAGGAAGTAATGGCCTACAACGAGGCCGTAACCACACAAGTAACACACTTGCCTGAAATGGTGAGAAGTACGTCCGTCGGGAGCGTCTCGTCACTGGTAGCGTGTCGGTTATGGTTTGCTGTAATAAAATAAGGGGACGGTGTCAAGTCCAGTTTTAGAAGTCCTATTATGGTATGTTTCTAAAGTTGAACGTGGCTATCCTGGCAGTCTCAAATCACAAGTTCTTACGATCAAACCTATTCTAGGGTTCTCTATGATGATTCTATCCTATGTGCACAGTCAATACAGTCCAATCATCGGTCTAGATTTTCACAATGGTTTAAAGGAGCGTAAAAGTAATTTTAGTGGGTTAAGTTGTTAATTTTTAGTTAGGTTTCAGTGACATATGATGTGGGTTACTACGAGCAAGGGGAACCAACCTAGTACGAAGAACATGCACGGATCTGACGTCGGATCTGTAATGGTGCTAGATCTCGTCGTCCTCGGTTCCTTGACTGCGGGTAGCGCAGCAAAGAAAGTCGCCCCGGGATCGTTTCAGCTGCGGGTAGCGCAGTGAAGCGATGTCTACGGAGAGGGGCAACGGCTACGTCGTCTTGTGACAGTGAAGGGGGGTCATAGCAAACAGACATCGACAACATCGTGGAGAGGGTGTTCGGCCTGTGAATGAAGCGAGGGGAAGGAGAACGGCGGCTAGCGATAGCCTGAAGTGAGTGCGGCCTGTTGTGCTTGCGCGGGGGTGTTCAGTTGCTTACGTGGAGAGGGCAGGTCGGGGAGAAGACGTCGGCAGCTGCTGTTTGCGTGGAGGATGGCCGACGGTGATGGAGGATGAACATCAATTGATGGCCGGAGGGAGAAGGGTGCATGTCGGGGAGAGGAGACACCGGCGGCTTGGGAGTGTTTCGGGCACTGAGGATGGCCGGATGAAGAAGGGGTAGCCGGTAGTTGTCAAGTGGGAGATGCCGGCTGTGTCAAGTGAAGAGGCCGGAGGATCTGGGTGAAGAGGATGGCGGTGGGGGTTCTTTGCATGGAGGTGCTGGCCGTGGGCTTACGTGGAGGATGGCCGGAGCATGCTTGGGGAAAAGGTTGTTGGTAGCAACGATCTGTGAACTTCGTGTTTGATGATAACAAACGTGTGTGAACGTTTTAACGTGTGTGTTAAGTGTCTCAGGAATGGCGAACTTGTGATTAATTCACGGAGATACTTGGTCAATGTGCAAAGGAGAATGGCCTTATTAATCCTAGCCTTTGATCTCCTCGTTGCCGCACAAAACCCTATACTTGCCTCTTATATATATGCAAGCAAAGATTAAAGAGGAACAAAAAAAGGTGAGGTGTCGGCCTAATAAAAGAGAGAGTGCAGCCGTTTTTTTAACAAATCATTAAAAAAATTAAAAGCTCTTCCAAATAGGCCGTAGGTTTGTTTTGGTATTGATTTTTTTTATCACATATCCTCTAGTCCCAAGAAGCCTACCAAAAAAGCCTGGCCGAATTAATTCTGTCTCCGTTCCTTTTAAAAACTCTCTCCCCTTTAAATAACAGAGATAGCTTGAACCCTAGAACTCTCCTTAAGCCGCACACCAAAAATTTTGAAGAGCCGAAAACTTGGAGATCACAGGAGCCGAAAACTTGGAGAGAGAGAGAGAGAGAGAGGCGCACGTTGCATCTCCCAAGAGCAGGCCGAATAACCTTCACCCCAATCAAAAATTGGAACATGCCGTACTCTACAAATTAAGGTACATTTGTTTTCTTTGTTAATTAAGTAAATTGTGATTTTGCATTGCAGAGGGTGGCATCAAAAATCAACATCGGGCATACACAAAGAAAATTGGCGGCTAAAAGAATTGAAAACATGGAGATTACAGAAGAAAGAAGGGAGAGAGAAAGAGTGGGTCTAAGATCATTTGGTATTCAATATTAATTCCCTTCAAAATTACATTATTTTTTGTTTGTGCTTGAAAAGTCTAGTGCCCATGTTTCAGTACGCACTAATCCCCTCTCCAATCATGTGAAGTGATTAAGAGAAATAAATTAAGAGAAGGGAGAGAAAGGAAAGGGGGGTTGTGATTGCAGGACAGTTGTTTTTTAAGAGATATCAAAGACCCATTTTTAAAGAACAATTCTTTTCAAATTCCCCAGGCCGTGGGTTAATTTTGTGGCAGCCAGCAATTTTTTTGACACAGGGGCCGGCCTTGATGCAACAATTATTGAAGTTTTTTTAAAGGCACTAAAAAGGAGAAGATGCACTGTGCATCAAAACAAAATCAGTGGAGGCCGGCTCATGTGAATACAGGTAAGGTCTAAGTTTTTGTTTATTAAAGTAACTGAGCTTCCTTTCTTTTGTGCAGTGCCGTAATCCTCACCACCTTGCAATGAAAAGCTATACAACTGTTGTTCACCAATCATCAAGAGGCACACTATTGAAGATCAACTGAAATTGTGGACCAAAGAAAAGATTAACCAAGCGCCGATCTCTTGCTTAAAATATAATCATCTTTGCACTAGAAGGCCGTGAGTTGACAAGAGAAAGGAGATTGCCGCAAGTTGCAAGGAGAGCCGCAACTTGAGTTGCCAGTGTCGAGGAGACATCTACATCTACGTCAGACGAGATCTGACCCGTGCTGATTGACGAAGATGACACCCCTACACGATCTGAGCATTCTAAACTCTCTTGCTTTATTATATTGTGTAGTTTTGTGTTAGATCTTCGTAGGGGAAACTATTATCTTTTGTGTTACTTTTTGGGGACCTGACGACTTGGGAGTCGTCACGGAGGGAGAGCATCTGACTAGATTGATAGTGTAGAGCACGTGGTGTGCGTACGAGCTAGGTGAGAGTAGATTTGGGATCTTGACTCATTGTAGCTGTACTTGATTACATATCTATCTAGTAGTTGCTTTTGGGGGCTGGAGTAGGTCGTGGGGACGACCGAACCAGGGTATATCTGTGCGTACTCTGTGATTGCTATTTTATTGTTCTGTCTGTGCCTATAACTGCGTGGGATTGTTCGTGGGTTGCACGAATATTTTTATTAGCCTATTCACCCCCCTCTAGGCTACGATCCAGATCCAACAAGTGGTATCAGAGCCAGTTTAGAGGATCTAGTCTAGATTTTTAGATGACCATGAATATATCTGATTGTGCTTTTGCTGAAGGTCAGTCTATAGCCCGTCCCCCTAAGTTTAACGGTGTAGACTTTGCATATTGGAAGGCTAGGATGAAAATCTATTTGGTGTCTGTAGATTATGATGTGTGGGATATTGTTGAAAATGGTTATAGTCTACCTACTATTAAAATTGAAGACACTGTTATGATTAAGCCTAAAGACAAGTGGGATTTAGCTGATAAAAAACTCTATACTCTTAATGGTAAAGCTATGAATGCGCTTATATGCTCTCTTGATAAATCTGAGTTTAATCGTATCTCACATTGTCTAACTGCGCAGGAAATCTGGCATACCCTGGAGGTGACATACGAGGGAACATCACAAGTAAAGGAATCCAGACTTGCGTTGCTGAGCACAGAATACGAGAGCTTCCGCATGCTACCAACAGAATCAGTTAAAGACATGTTTGCGAGGTTCACGGACATCGTTTACAAATCCAGTTCCCTCGGTAAGCCATACTCTAGCCATGAACAGGTACGCAAGATCTTAAGGGCACTACCAAGCTCGTTCAGGCCTAAAGTCACCGCTATTCAAGAAGCCAAGGACTTATCAACAATGAAAGTGGAGGACTTGATAGGCAACCTAATGTCACACGAGCTTGAGGTGCAGAGTATAGAAGCCAGAGAGAAACCTGAAGAGAAGACCAAAGCTTCCACACCATTAGCTCTTCAAGCTAACGATGACGATCTTGATGAAGAGCAAGCCCTAATGGTCAGAAACTTCAGGAAATACATTCAGACTGATCAAGGAAGAGCTGAGATGGGAAAAAGGTTCATTCGTTCTAATAATTCTAATTTTGGTAGAAATTCCTATGATCAGAAAGCTATTAATAGAAGTGAATGTTTTAAATGCAGGAAGAAAGGGCACCACATAAAAGATTGCCCACAACAACACACAGCTCAAGTTGCAAAAGGAAAAACGAAAGTGCTGACGTGGGACATGGATAGCGAAGCTTAGGAGGAGGATGAGGAACATGAAGCTCACTCATGCATGGCATTGATGGCCAAACACAATGAGGTAGAATCTCCCACTAAAGCTGAATTCTTAGAAATCTGTAAAGGAATGCAACATAGAATTGATGAGTTAGAAGCTGATGTGGAATGTTATAGGAATGATAATTTTGATATGCAACAAACTGAGTATGACATGTCTATAGAAATGAAAAATATTAAACAAGAGCTTGTTGCATGCAAATCTACCATTACTATGTTAGAAAAAGAGAAAGCTGGCTTGTCTGAAAAAACTGATTGTCTTTCATGTCCATCTTTATTAAAGGATATTAGCATGTATAAACTAGATAAGACAAAGCTTGAAGTTGAAAATGAATTGCTTTCTGAAAAGATTAACATGCTAAATCTTGAACTTAAAGAAAAGGTGAGGGATTTTGAAAAGAAAGAAGAGGAAAACAAGCGATCTTTCGTGAGTAAATGCACTTTGCTTGTGAACGAAAATGATCATTTGAAACCAAAGTTGCTAGTTTAGAATTGTCATTAAAGAGATTTTCCATTGGTAAACAAAATTTGGACATTATTCTTGGAAATCAAATTTATGGCAATAATAGGCGAGGACTAGGATATGGTCTTAAAAATGTTGAAAAATCAAAATATAGAAAAGTTCACATTGAATCAACAAAGGTTGGAAATTTTCATGCTAAGTGCTTTACATGTGGATGCGTTGGTCATACTTCATATCATTGCAAATATAGGAACAAAAATATTAAGTTCAAACAAATATGGGTTCCTAAATCTTTGATGACTAACGTGAGTGGACCTTGTTGGATTCCAAGGTCACACACGACACCTCTTTTGTAGGTGGATGGAAACTTGACGAGGAGCGATAAATTGAATGTCTCAGTACTTTTTAGCTCCTTAGTCAAACGGCGACGCGAAGGTATATCTCATTCTTTGAACTTAATGAATATCTTCATAGTCTTTTGTATGCGTGATTTTTCTTTGTTTGTGTGCTAGTGGTTGCATTGCTATGTGTGCATGACTTTTTTGTTTGTGTGATTGCATCTCATGTTTGCTTTAGTACTTCATGCATTAAAAAAAATCTGAAAAAATAAAAAAAAATAAAAAAAAATTGGTGTTTCAATGTGTATCTTTCTCTTTGATTCATTAAAAGAAGTATTCATGGATGATTTTCATATCTATGTAGAAATTGGTGTATTATTACTTTTGCTACATGCGCATGTTCATCTTTCTAAATATTCATGGCATGTTTAATGAATGAAAATAACTTGATTTCTACACCACCTACTTCACTTCCACATGTATTATTATTGTTGCACTTTTGGAGATATCGTTTATGAAGTATGGAATGTGAATGTAGGAGGAAACCTTAACTGAATATCTAAGGGATATGTTATACTTTGCCATGGATAAATATTGAGCAAAAGAAATTGTTGGTATAAGTATTTTAAAAAAAATGTGAAAACAAAAGTTAATTGCTCTGTATGAAAAATGGATACAATCCTTGGCAACGGTATTACCCACGAGTATCCAACATAAGCTTTATGGGTAAACTTTAGCGTTGGTGTATTTACTCGTCAAGCAATGCCACCCACACATCTAAGAGTCCTTATAGGCTATGTTTTGGGGTGTGGTACCTTGATCTCATTTTTAATGAGGTGGGAAAAATCAATCCTAGGTGATAGAATGTTATTTGGAAAATGTGGATTGGTTCCGGTTGACTTTCTTAATGATTCTCCCTATGTGCTTCAATTTTAATCATCACACTTTACACGTTGGTGTTGAAGTCTTCGTTGTTTAATTTCATTGGATTTTGACTTGATTATTCTATGAGTGTATGCATGCAATTGTTGGTACTAGTTAATAATACTCTCTTTTTGCATGATATATGATTTTGCCTTCGTGGTATGACTTTTGATGATAACAAAGGGGGAGAAAAATTTGGGAAGATTTGGTATTTACTTGGTGTGCTTGGTATTTGGCATTTGGTATCTTTGTAATGCTCGTGAAAATATGATTGTTTGATTAAGGGGGAGCATTAAGGAATATTGGGGAAGCATTAAAATAGGGGGAGCATGCATATTGCTAACTTTGCATATCGGTTTTTTGCACATCATTATATATCATTGCATGTCACCCTCTATCGTCACACTGTCACACACACACTATTTGGAACTTTAAATGCTCAAATCTTCTACTTAGTTTGTCATCATCAAAAGGGGGAGATTGTTGGTAGCAACGATCTGTGAACTTCGTGTTTGATGATAACAAACGTGTGTGAACGTTTTAACGTGTGTGTTAAGTGTCTCAGGAATGGCGAACTTGTGATTAATTCACGGAGATACTTGGTCAATGTGCAAAGGAGAATGGCCTTATTAATCCTAGCCTTTGATCTCCTCGTTGCCGCACAAAACCCTATACTTGCCTCTTATATATATGCAAGCAAAGATTAAAGAGGAACAAAAAAAGGTGAGGTGTCGGCCTAATAAAAGAGAGAGTGCAGCCGTTTTTTTAACAAATCATTAAAAAAATTAAAAGCTCTTCCAAATAGGCCGTAGGTTTGTTTTGGTATTGATTTTTTTTATCACATATCCTCTAGTCCCAAGAAGCCTACCAAAAAAGCCTGGCCGAATTAATTCTGTCTCCGTTCCTTTTAAAAACTCTCTCCCCTTTAAATAACAGAGATAGCTTGAACCCTAGAACTCTCCTTAAGCCGCACACCAAAAATTTTGAAGAGCCGAAAACTTGGAGATCACAGGAGCCGAAAACTTGGAGAGAGAGAGAGAGAGAGAGGCGCACGTTGCATCTCCCAAGAGCAGGCCGAATAACCTTCACCCCAATCAAAAATTGGAACATGCCGTACTCTACAAATTAAGGTACATTTGTTTTCTTTGTTAATTAAGTAAATTGTGATTTTGCATTGCAGAGGGTGGCATCAAAAATCAACATCGGGCATACACAAAGAAAATTGGCGGCTAAAAGAATTGAAAACATGGAGATTACAGAAGAAAGAAGGGAGAGAGAAAGAGTGGGTCTAAGATCATTTGGTATTCAATATTAATTCCCTTCAAAATTACATTATTTTTTGTTTGTGCTTGAAAAGTCTAGTGCCCATGTTTCAGTACGCACTAATCCCCTCTCCAATCATGTGAAGTGATTAAGAGAAATAAATTAAGAGAAGGGAGAGAAAGGAAAGGGGGGTTGTGATTGCAGGACAGTTGTTTTTTAAGAGATATCAAAGACCCATTTTTAAAGAACAATTCTTTTCAAATTCCCCAGGCCGTGGGTTAATTTTGTGGCAGCCAGCAATTTTTTTTTGACACAGGGGCCGGCCTTGATGCAACAATTATTGAAGTTTTTTTAAAGGCACTAAAAAGGAGAAGATGCACTGTGCATCAAAACAAAATCAGTGGAGGCCGGCTCATGTGAATACAGGTAAGGTCTAAGTTTTTGTTTATTAAAGTAACTGAGCTTCCTTTCTTTTGTGCAATGCCGTAATCCTCACCACCTTGCAATGAAAATCTATACAACTGTTGTTCACCAATCATCAAGAGGCACACTATTGAAGATCAACTGAAATTGTGGACCAAAGAAAAGATTAACCAAGCGCCGATCTCTTGCTTAAAATATAATCATCTTTGCACTAGAAGGCCGTGAGTTGACAAGAGAAAGGAGATTGCCGCAAGTTGCAAGGAGAGCCGCAACTTGAGTTGCCAGTGTCGAGGAGACATCTACATCTACGTCAGACGAGATCTGACCCGTGCTGATTGACGAAGACGACACCCCTACACGATCTGAGCATTCTAAACTCTCTTGCTTTATTATATTGTGTAGTTTTGTGTTAGATCTTCGTAGGGGAAACTATTATCTTTTGTGTTACTTTTTGGGGACCTGACGACTTGGGAGTCGTCACGGAGGGAGAGCATCTGACTAGATTGATAGTGTAGAGCACGTGGTGTGCGTACGAGCTAGGTGAGAGTAGATTTGGGATCTTGACTCATTGTAGCTGTACTTGATTACATATCTATCTAGTAGTTGCTTTCGGGGGCTGGAGTAGGTCGTGGGGACGACCGAACCAGGGTATATCTGTGCGTACTCTGTGATTGCTATTTTATTGTTCTGTCTGTGCCTATAACTGCGTGGGATTGTTCATGGGTTGCACGAATATTTTTATTAGCCTATGCACCCCCCCTCTAGGCTACGATCCAGATCCAACAAAGGTGGCTGGCGGCGGCCTGAAGGGTGCTGTGCGTGGGTTGTAGGGGAGATATGGTGGCTGGGTTCTAACGCAACCCTAGGTGCTAGGGTTTTAGAGGGTGGCTGGCTTCCTATTTGTAGCCCTAGAGTAGATGTATGTGAGAAGATAGAAATAGGGTTAGGTTGTGTAGAAAATGAAAGGCTTAGGTTTGAATTAAATAGGAGGAGAGAGAGAATAGGGTCTCAAAAATAAAGGAGGCTAAGGCTGCTATGCTTGTTTGTGCGGCTAGGTTGTGTAGTAACCCTACGTGCTAGGTAGTACAAGCTTTATAGGAAGAGAGAGAGAATATGGTAGATGGGAAAGAGTGTAGGCTAAAAATGCTGTAGATGCTAGGTTTAGGTTTGAAAAAATTATAAGACAAAACCTTGGTGTGACACGTGCGCATGTGGTGCATAGGTTGTTTCGAAAATTTTTGAGGCTAGACTTAGGTTTAGAGATTAATAAGAAAGTTATAAGGCTAGGTTCAAAAGGAAGGGGACAATGATTAATAGCAATTAGAGAGGAGATTTGGTATTAAGGAAAAAAATAAAAGTCTCATTTACAATTTAGGAAGCTAATTTGAATTACAATTTGAATTTAGAAAATAATAATTAATGAAATTAAAATAACAGATTTGAAAGAAAATATGATGATGGAGAAAGTATAAAAATACTAGTGATTAAAGCGTATGTGGTTCGTAGCTAGTACGTTAACGTGGAAAAATGCTAAAATAAAAGAAACAGATACGCATATAAATATCGGGTACGCAAAGTGCGACTAAGAGGGGAACGACTAAGATGCAAAACACAAATACTGGTCGTTACATCCTACACACCTTAAGAAAATTTTGCCCTCGAAATTTCTAACAGCTACTGCTCATGAAACAAATGAGGGTAGCGCTCCCTCATCTCATCTTCTCTCTCCCTGGTGGACTCTCCTGGCGATCCATGATGCCACACCACTCTCACCAGGTCGACTACCTTGTTCCTCAACTGCTTCCGTCGACGGTCCAAAATCTGCACTGGCTGCTGCTCATAAGCCAGGTCCGGGCAGACCGCTATCACTGAAAAGTCCACAGTGTGCGATGGGTCACTGACTTATCGACGTAGCTGAGAAACATGAAACACCTTGTGAACTCCCTTCAAAGATGGTGGTAGAGCAAGGTGATAAGCCACTGCTCCCACATGCTCCAGCACGTCAAAGGGTCCAATATACCTCGAACTCAGCTTTCCCTTCTTCCCAAAACGAATGACTCCGTGGTTCAGAGAAATCTTCAGGAAGACATGATCTCCTGCCCGAAACTCCAAAGGTCGTCTCTTGGTGTCCGCCTAATGCTTGAAGCGAGCTTGAGCAATCCAGAGTTTATCCCTGATGTCTCTCACGACATCCACAGCTTCTACAATCATGTCCAGACCCAACAGCTCTCTGTCTCCAATGTCATTCTGGCTCAGTGGCAAACGACATTTCCTTCCATACATAGTAGCAAATGGCGCCATGCCAATGCTCGCCTGGTAGCCGTTGTTGTAGGAGAATTCTACTAAATGGAGATGGTCCTCCCACGAACCCTTCAATCGGGCATACAAGCTCTCAGCATATCCTCCAGAATCGGAATCGTCCTTTCCGACTGGCCATCGGTCTGCAGTTGGTACGCCGTGCTGAAACTTAGACTCGTACCAAGGTCCTCTTGCAGACTCTTCCAGAACTGAGACGTGAATCTCGAGTCCCTGTCGGATACAATGCTCACCGGAACTCCATGTAAACGTACAATCTCCTGCACATACATGGTCTACATCACGAACTAATCTTAAGGATGACTATAAATAGAGTAGTAAAATATCTTTACCTCTAGATACTTCCTTGCCAAGATTTCCGTGGACTGCCCCACTCGGAATGGAATGAAGTGCGCATACTTGGTCAATCGATCTACGATCACCCAGACTGCGTCATTCTGCTTCGGGCTCCGAGGTAGGCCAGTCACGAAATCCATCGTGATGTGCTGCCACTTCCACTCCGGAATAGAAAGCAGTTGTAGCTATCCTGGTGTCCGATGATGCTCCGCCTTCACTTGATGGCATACCAGACACTTGGCAACGCTCTGTGCCATGCTCCTCTTCATGCCAATCCACCAATAGTTCAGACGGAGGTCCTTGTACATCTTCATGCCTCCAGGATGTATGGAATAAGGCGAGCAATGTGCCTCATTCAACAGCTCTTCCCTAATATCTCCTACAGGTATGCAGAGTCTACTGCCGTATCTCAGGGATCCATCCTCATGAATGATGAACTCTGTTCGAAGCCCAGCTTCTACCTGTCCTCTGATCCTCTGCAGCTTCGGATCTCTCGCTTGAGCTACCTTGATACAATCCACATCGTTAACTGAGTCTGCAAGTTCATCAACAAAACGATCACTCCTGGTAGAACAACCTCAAAGTTCATCCCTCTCAACTCCTGCTGTACTCTCCAGTGGGCAGTATGCATCATCACTGCGGGGAGTCTGCTCAAAGCATCTGGCACTACATTCACCTTCCCTAGGTGATACTGCAGATCTATCTCATAATCTGCCATCAGCTCCAACCATCGTCTCTGACGCATGTTGAGCTCCTTTTGAGTAAAAATGTACTTCAAGCTTTTGTGATCGGTGAAAATTTTCACGTGCTCACTCAACAAGAAGTGTCTCCAGATTTTCAACGTAAATATCACTGCTACCATCTCCAGATCATGCATTGAGTAGTTTTTCTAATGATTCCTCAACTGTCGAGAAGCGTACGCGATCACGTGACCATGCTGATACAGGATGCATCCGAGACCCTTGCCAGATGCATCATAATAAATGTTGAAGCCTCCGCTTCGATCTGGTATAGCCAAAACTGGAGCTACAGTCAATCTCGCCTTCAAAATACTGAAGGCCTTCTCACAATCCTCTGACCAGACGAACTCACCTCCTTCCTCGTCAGCTTCGTCATCGGCTTCGCAATCCTCGAAAAATTCTTAATGAACTGAGGGTAGTAGCCAGCTAATCCAAGAAAGCTCCTGATATCTGATGCTGACTGCAGCATTGGCCACTCACCGACTGCTCTGACCTTCTCTGGATCTACTGATATGACATCTTCGGACACCATGTGTCCTAGGAATGCGACTCTGTCCAACCAGAACTCACACTTACTATACTTGGCATAAAGTTAATGACGCCTCAATGTCTCCAACATTATCCTCAGATGGCGGCTGTGCTCCTCCTTAGACTTCAAGTAAATAAGAATGTCGTCGATGAAGATAACGACAAACTTATCCAGATAGTCATAGAAGATTAAATTCATCAAGTTCATGAACACTGCGGGAGTATTGGTCACACCAAAAGGCATGACCACGAATTCATAGTGTCCGTACTTTGTCCTAAATGTCGTCTTTGGAATGTCATCCTTCTTCACCTTCAGCTGATGGTATCCACTCCTCAAATCCAACTTCAAGAAAACTCTGGAATATCTGAGCTGGTCAAATATATCATCAATGTGGGGGCAGCGGAATCTTGTTCTTCATGGTCACTGCATTCAACCCTCTGTAATCCACACACATCCTACGTGATCTGTCCTTCTTCTTCCCCAATAAGACTGGTGCACCCCAAGGTGACATATTAGGATGTATGAATCCCTTCTGCACCAGTTCTTCCAACTACTTCCGTAGCTCCTCGAGCTCTGCAGGATCCATACGATACGGCGCCTTCGAAATGGTTGCTCTCCCGGCATCAGGTCCATGCTGAACTCCAAAGCTCTGTCGGGTGTCAACCCTGAAATATCTTCGTGGAAGAAGTCGTCGAAGTCTATGACGACTGCTGGTCTACTGATCTCCATCACATGGCGATAATGATCGACTCCTTCGGCTTGGCCCAGAATCTAACAGGCCCAAGTGATCGCTCTCTGCTATGAAACTCAAACTCCTGGTGGCCTGGTATCCTGAACACCACTTTCTTACTGCGACAATCGATCGAAGCATGAAAATCTCCAAACCAATCGATGCCAAGAACAACATCGAAATGCAGTAGATCATGGACAATGAAGTTGGCATAAAGCTTGTGTCCACTGATCACGAACGGAATTGATCAGCATCCCAAATTAACCGTCACCACACCATTCCCTGTAGTGATGTCCCAACACTTTGGAAGCGTATGGGTGGGAATGGAGTGCTCTGTTACGAATCTCTGGGTTATGATGCACATAAATGCACCGGAGTCGAACAAAGTTAGTGTCGGATAAGATGACACTAAGATGGTGCCTAAGATGAGAGATAATAACTAAGGTCAAACAAGGCTACTAATCTAACTAGTATGGTCATACAAACACATGCAAACAAATATGAACTATACTATAATATGAAAGGCTAGTTCTAAGAGATTACCTGCAATGAACCATCCATGTCCTCAGCCTCCACACCTGTCATGGTATATGCTGGCCTCCAAGGTGGCACTACTTACCGGTAAACCTGCTCCTGTGGTGCCAAAGGGGGTCTGCGAATAGTAGCTCCTCTCTGAATAGGTACTGGCGCTCCACGCTGCACTGGGACTGGTGCTCCACCCACAGTATGGTATGCCCTCAGGCAATCTTTAGCAGCATGTGTGTCAGCTCCACACACCAGACACAAACCCAGCTTCCTCCTGCAATTACTCGGTTGATGCCCTGTCTTGTCACAGAACTGGCATGTGCCCTTGGTCTGGCTCTGTCCAGGTACTCTTAGCCTCTTGAACTCCTGGCCTCTTAAAAGACACTGGATGAATGGGCCTCATAGCAGGCCTAGCTGCTAGCCTGTATTGCTCCATCGGTCGCTTTTCTCCACCAACAGGAGGATCATGAAGTCTTGCTACGGTCTCTTGTTCCTGGCTACGTTCAGTATAGCCTCCACAGTAGTCAAGTCTGTCGAAGTCATAGAAGCCTGTATCTTGGGATGCAGCCCCTGGCGAAACTGTTTAGCTCGGTTCTCCTCTTTCTTGTCCATGTGCGGGGTGAAACGGCTCAGCATCTCAAACTCTGCATCATACTCATCCGCTGACATACTCCCTTGTGTTAGATTCATGAACCGTTGCAAGAGCTCTCTCTTTGCAGCCTTAGGGAAGTATTTCACCTTGAACATGGATCTGAAAGTGCTCCACTCAACTGGCTTCTGCAGACACTTCTTCTCTAAGTGCCACCAGTTCCTTGCATTATCAGTCAGCTGCAGCTTCGCTACTTCCACCTTGGTCTCTGCAGGTATCTTGGCAGCTATCAGTTTATCCTCAGTGCTCTGGATCCACTCGTCAGCATCCAGTGGTACATTCCTTCCAGAAAAGGTCCTCGGCTACAGCTCATTGAACTGCTTCACTCCAGGTTCAACTCAAGCTGTAGGAGGTGGCGGCGGCGGCGGTGCAGCCTGAGCAACTTAGGCAGCACGAGCAGCCTGATGTGTCTGCTCAACCAACTGATTCTGAATGTCCATCATCTCTCTCATGACGCCCAGAAATTGGCGAAATTCACCACCTTGGCCTTCCATAGCCTCGTCAGCTGAGGTCCCGGCTCGGGTATTGTTTCTTCCTGCCATCATGTAGACACGAAAAACTCAATTTAGACTTTGCACATATTAAACTGGTGTCACGGCCCGCTTCCCAAAAATATAGAGGCGAGGCATGAGTAGGTCCGCACAGACTTGAAGCTACGTAGCTACAAGCCTGATAAGCGTCAATAAAACTTCAAATGGCAGTTCCTTGCAAATGCGATACGAAACAAAGATAATGAGACGAAAGCAATCTCAGAATATCCATAAAATAAGTTCCAACATCACAGAAAAGCCACCAGGCTGAAAAGAAAAGAGTCTAAGGCCCAATCATGGCCAACAAAAGTACAACATACAAAGTAAAGGTGCTACGCACCGACAACTAACAGCAACCTAAAACAAAAGTAACTCAGAACAGTCTCTAAGACTGGTCACCGGAGTCCACAAACTCCCCGTCAAACGTGGGCTCAGGCTCGACGTCAGCAAACACCACGTCCTCAGCAACGGTCTCTGGCTCAGGGTCTAACATATGACACCCAAAAGAGCAAGGGGCACATGTCAGCAAGTCTACAAGAGACTTGTGCAAGGAAACTGAAAGTAAAGCAAAGCAACCTAGAAGTTCTAGCATGATGCAATGACATGGCAGTTAAAGTATGAGTGCAACAGGTAAAGTAAAGTACAACAAGCATCTAGCATGACATGGCAAGAGTAGCAAACTACTAACATTCACAAGTCACGTTTTCATGTCGTGCACAGAGTTCACGCCTTACAGCTGAAGTGGCTGTACGGGCACACTTCTACGCTGAGTGGTCGCTCAACCCTACCCCTCCACGTGTATCGAGCCAGGGCTTTACCCCCGAACATGAATGCTCGCTTCTGGATCACGAGCCAGGAAGTGTTTTTGGCATAGGGTTGTGCCTGCAGCGCAGGTGCCTAGCTTGAACAAGCAAGTACAAGTATAGTAGCATGTGCTACGAATGCAACAATCAGACATAAATGGCATGACATGGCAAGCTGTAATTTAAATGCATACAGATAAGGAATTTAAACATGGCAGTTACAAATGCATGGATGACATGGCAGCATGAACAAAACAAGTTAAAGGGGTTGGATCTAGCTTCGTTGTCAAGCTAGATAAAGTGAGGTGACGGATCTAGTTTCATTGTCAAACTAGATCAAATAGGCGTCTAGGCAGCTATCATTTCACTGCCTAGTCTCTTTTACGCTACGGCACAAAAGTGGCCTAAAACATGGCCTAAACAAGCAACGGGCAAGTTTCACTTGCCTGAAATACGTGCTGATATCCCAATTCTCAAAGTCCAAATCAAAGATTTACAACGTCCAGAGCACCCACGCTCAGTCCAACAATTAGCCTACAGCCCCGTATTGTTAAGTTGGATTAGCGAGTTACAAAGCAGTAAAAATAATTGTTTTTAATCATGAATTAACATGCGGTTGTTGGGGTTCCTACGGTGCAGATCTTACCTCAACACGAAGCGAGAGCTACACTAGCGTCGGGTAGCGACGCCAGGGGGTTGGTTTCTGGTTTCGCGAACGGTACGGAACGTCCGGTTCCCTGACAATAAAATACGTGCATGAATGAGTTCGCAACTACGGACTAGAATTCTTAGATGGCCCTAAAACGTCTAATGACCCAATTTTAATAAGTTCTCTGTCCTACGATGGGTTTATAACATTATTAACGTTATAAACTCGTTAATAGTGTTAAGATGCTAGTACCAAGGTCAACAACATGCAACATAGGGTTAAACAATCACTGACTTAATAATTAACATTAATAACTTACACCAAACTTAAAATATAGTTACTGACTTAAAATCTACTCCAAAATAAGTTTATAAGGCTAACATATGAAATTAACCTGGTATTAAGAAAACACAATTAATAACAAATCCCTAATATACCCTAAGATGTTTACACAACTTGTTTTATATAAAAAACTCTACTGAAGCAAACAAAAAGTGAGATGGGCCTAAACATGGTATAAATAAAATACACAGTTATTCCAAAACTCATACTAACATATATATCAAGTCAACACCTAATATACAAAAATAGCAACTACCCTAAAGTTTAAACACTCAACCTGTAAATAGAAAATTAACAGCTAACCTTAAAACTTCAGCTCCTAGGTGCAGAGAAGAAGGGAGAAACACCGGTGCGTCGTGGTCGCCGGAGGGAGGCTGACGGCTAGGGGCGGAGGAGGGTCGGAAGGCCGCCGTGCGTGGCCTGTGGATGCGAAGAACAGCAGCAGCAGCAGTTGGGTGAGCTGCGCTTGCCAGCGGCGATCCCCACGGCCAGGCGGAGCTAGGGGCGGTTCACAGCGGGCAGGCGAGACCGTGGGGGTCTGGCGAGGGTGGAGGACGATGGGTTAAGGCGGAGAGCTGCTCGCGAGCGGGAGCGGGGCTTTTACTGCTTTCTGGCGGAGCGCCGGCGGCCACGGCGGCTCAGAGGGGCGGAGGAAGGTCGGGGCCAGTGAGAGGGGCCGGTTGGCGGCGGGTCTGGTCGTGGAGCGTGGGTCGGGGATGAAGAAAGTCGGGCTCGCTGGGTTTGAGTGCGAAAAGTTTTTAGGGCCGGCGGCTTGTTGTTGTCAGCTGTGAAGAGATGATAACCTAGGTGTTTTTAATAGGGTAGGCTCACGTGAGAAATGGCTGGGCTAGGGTTATAAGAGTTGTTATTTTATTAGAACAGGAAATGCTGTTAGTATTAAAGGAAAATCAAATAACCCTCATTCTCTCTCTTTCTCTCTCTCTCCTACCTGTTGTATGCAGCCAAGGCTACAATTGGGGCTAGGTCAACATAATATATGATGTATAATATAATAATAATAATATTAGGGGATCTAAGCCAAAGGAACTTAGGGTTAAATCAATTATTAGGTTGGGCAAAAAGAGAAAGTAGGTCAAACGAAGCCCAAAAATGATGAAATAAATTCTGGGGTGACCGTGTCGACGAGAGAAACAAGACAGAGAAGATGGATCACAAATTCGACGACGAGAAACGAAACTAAAAATAGAAAGGCCTCACGACAAAAATGAAAACCGTGACGTCTCATGAAACCAAGTCAAACCGTGGAAGAACGACCCGTGAAATGTCGTTCCAAATGAATTCCATAATTTAATACTCTTCGAGAGGGTCACAATGACATATCACATCATAGTGTCCGGATGAAAGACAAGGCTAAGAAAAATACACGAACTTCAAGGAAGATACACGTACAAAGGATACGGGGTCCAAAGGCGACTCAAGTTGGGCACACGTCGGGGTTGGCTTGCTAAGGATGCAACCAAGGTGCTACGGCCCTATCGACTCAACAACACGACTCACATTCAAAGCAACAAAACCAACCAGGTATCCGAAATTGCTATACGCATGGTCCTATAACGAATAGTGAGTACCGGCAGTTACATCCTACCCACCTTAGAATAAAGTCCGTCCTCGGACTTTCTAACTATAAATATAACTCTAACCAGACTAGTAGCTATCCCAATCACATCACACTATAATTCAACCAGATATAGTCATTACAAATGCTTATATATACACTAGGTAGTCAACAATAACTCTACTAACATGTATATATTCACGCACATTACACACTTACTCCTATCATAGCCAGTCAAATTCATACACATATTTCAATCATTCCTATAGTCACGTACCTCCATATATAACTATTAAACATTACATACCCTGGTGCACATACTTACAAACAATTAAATAGTTCACACCAGCAAATACAATCGTAATACTCCACGTTTAGATAACTTCCTATGAACAAAACAATAAGGATACACTACTCCCTATATCTCCTAGTGTGCATCGAATGCCAACATATCAACACAAGTAACCACACCACTTAATATTAAATCATGTTATTATATCTAAGATACATTTACCACTACTGTAATTTCACAATCATATAGTCATTCGAATGCATGCAAATATTTCACCACATATTCACATCACATACGGTCCTATAACTATATTCACGACACGCTACACATACCATAGTCACCAATACCTATAATTAAACACATACTTACCTGTGCATGGTGCACACCCACACATGCTAACAATCCATTCATATATATCAATCATACCAGCACATCTACACACCTAGTTTAGCTAGTACACATACGTTCATACAGGCAAGTCCTTAGTAAATAACTATACCACAAGACCAATACCTATGACTATATACTGGTATAGCGACCCACAATCATGTGCGTGACACAACCAGGTACAACAATCCCATCACTATACATACATCATCCATCGCTATATTCATGGTACTACACGCAACCACAGACATATGTAACAATATACTTAGAGTATACCCACTCAAGCTTGAGTGAGACTCAAAACACATATCAAAATACTCTATATACATAACACGGTATCTATACCTATACCAATATCACTCCAATGTATATACATCTACTAACATAGCCATATACATACAATAATGTTAATCACACTTATTTTTTTAGTCAGGTAACACCCACGTAGTTCAACCACCTTATATACCATAATAATATTACAGACATCAGCACACGTACAATTATAATAACCTCCTAATATATATGCATTCATCGTATAGTCACACACATGTAACATATATATTCACACCATATCCATCTACCTACAATTAATATACTAACACATCTACTTATCCATACCTAGTTACGACATTAAAAAAATCGTGTATACCTCGAGGCATACACGCCCACATACAATATCCCGTAGAGGCAGACAATACCAAACAATTTATAATCCTACTACCATACGTATATCACATATATACTCGAACAACAAATACATAATATTATCATTACACCTAACATACACGTAACTTTACCAACATATTATTTCAACCATTATAAGTATCTCCAACTACATACATCCACAGTAGACATTCCAACACTGATTCTTATATACACAAAAATCCCTAGAGTGGTATAGCTATCCATACCCATACTTATAAATACTAACACACATCCAACTTCATAGATACCATGTAATTAAATGTACTACAACGACATCACAATCTATACTAATGGGCCCACCATACGTTAATAAGGTTAACGTTGGCAACGGTCAGCACTAATGTGATAACCAAACAATAGTGATGAAAACCGAAAACGAAATTGAAATGAAATAAGAACGGGGTAAACGGGTTCAGATGAGGCGACATATAAGGAGAAAGCTTGGTTGGATGGACCAAAAATATAATTCAGAGTAATCAAGTAGGGACGAAGGATATAGAATACGAAATAAGGATATATTAAAATGTAAATTATAAAATAAAATATAATAATATCCTTATAAAACGTAGAATGGTAACATGAAAGTTAAATCACGACATAAAAGTTAGACACAGATTACTGAGTATGGAGATGAATGAATTATTTGCAATTGGTGATAAAATTAAATAGAGATAGTATTTTACAAAATTAGAAGTAGAAAAATGATGAGTATAAAATCGAAACGCTGAATGCTAAAGTCCCAAGTAACTTAGAAAAGTATAATAAAGGTAAGCACGATGAGTTATTCGAATAAGTTTTAATGGCATAAGTAAGAAGAATTATAAATCGAATTAGGAAAATCGAAGTACGGTTCAGAGTAAAATTAGTGTATGAAAAGGGATAAGGTATTTATATAGGTATGAAAAGTATAGGCCAGAAAAATATTATAAAATGGTAATCAAGATCTCGACAAAAGTTTCGAAATTCAAAAAAAAAAAATTTAAGTCAACGGGAGTGTATGAAGTTTAAGTATATATATATATTAGAAGTTTTCAAACGAATTTAAACTTAGCGAATGAGGAATATCGAAAATACTTTCATAAAATTCAAGATTTGTAACGAAGAGATTCAAAAATTAACGACGGTCTTCATGAGGCAATCTCGTGAATCGAGGGCAAGGAAAATGGTTGTATGATCGAAACGTAAACACGCTTAGGATATGACTCAGGAAAATCTACAGAAACTCCTACGGCCGACCAACTAAAGATTATGAAACTTGGCGCTACGACTTCCTAAGGAACAAGACTGTAATGAAATGCGTTCAGCTTGGCCCGAAATCGATGAACCGAAGCGAACGACTAAAGAAATTCTAGAAGTCTAATATGGTCAGAGTTAGGCAAGAACCACTAAGGTAACTCTTAAGACGATTAAATCAATTCCTAGCATGGAGTCTAACTAACAATCAGGGACCTCTAACTAGCAAGCACAGACGTCTAACTAAGTCTTCTTACCACCTAGTGACATAGAAAACGATTAGAACTAGGCTCAAGGCTTATGACTCGGATGTTGCAATTTATTTAATGGACATTCCATAGTTATTATCGCTGTTCCGATAATTCACAATTGCAAGACGGACCTGCATGGGCCACCAACAAAACCTGTCACGACCCGCTTCCCAAAAATATGGAGGCGAGGCGTGAGTAGGTTCGCACAGACTTGAAGCTGCGTAGCTACAAGCCTGATAAGCGTCAATAAAACTTCAAATGGCAGGTCCTTGCAAATGCGATACGAAACAAAGATAATGAGACGAAAACAATCTCAGAATATCCATAAAATAAGTTCCAACATCACAGAAAAGCCACCGGGCTGAAAAGAAAAGAGTCTAAGGCCCAATCATGGCCAACAAAAGTACAATGTACAAAGTAAAGGTGCTACGCACCGACAACTAACAGCAACCTAAAACAGAAGTAACTCAGAACAGTCTATAAGACTGGTCACCGGTGTCCACAAACTCCCCGTCAAACGTGGGCTCAGGCTCGACGTCAGCAAACACCACGTCCTCAGCAACGGTCTCTGGCTCAGGGTCTAACATGTGACACCCAAAAGAGCAAGGGGCACATGTCAGCAAGTCTACAAGAGACTTATGCAAGGAAACTGAAAGTAAAGCAAAGCAACCTAGAAGTTCTAGCATGGTGCAATGACATGGCAGTTAAAGTATGAGCGCAACAGGTAAAGTAAAGTACAACAAGCATCTAGCATGGCATGGCAAGAGTAGCAAACTACTAACATTCACAAGTCACGTTTTCATGTCGTGCACAGAGTTCACGCCTTACAGCTGAAGTGGCTGTACGAGCACACTTCTACGCTGAGTGGTCGCTCAACCCTACCCATCCACGTGTATCGAGCCAGGGCTTTACCCCCGAACATGAATGCTCGTTTCTGGATCACGAGCCAGGAAGTGTTTTTGGCATAGGGTTGTGCCTGCAACGCAGGTGCCTAGCCTGAACAAGCAAGTACAAGTATAGTAGCGTGTGCTACGAATGCAACAATCAGACATAGATGGCATGACATGGCAAGCTGTAATTTAAATGCATACAGATAAGGAATTTAAACATGGCAGTTACAAATGCATGGATGACATGGCAGCATGAACAAAACAAGTTAAAGGGGTTGGATCTAGCTTCGTTGTCAAGCTAGATCAAGTGAGGTGACGGATCTAGTTTCGTTGTCAAACTAGATCAAATAGGCGTCTAGGCAGCTATCATTTCACTGCCTAGTCTCTTTTATGCTACGGTACAAAAGTGGCCTAAAACATGGCCTAAACAAGCAACGGGCAAGTTTCACTTGCCTGAAATACGTGCTGATATCCCAATTCTTAAAGTCCAAATCAAAGATTCACAACGTCCAGAGCTCCCAAGCTCAGTCCAACAATCAGCCTACAGTCTCGTATTATTAAGTTGGATCAGTGAGTTACAAAGCAGTAAAAATAATTGTTTTTAATCTTGAATTAACATGTGGTTATTGGGGTTCCTACGGTGCAGATCTTACCTCAACACGATGCGAGAGCTACACTGGCGTCGGGTAGCGACGTCAGGGGGTTGGTTTCTGGTTTCGCGAATGGTACGGAACGTCCGGTTCTCTGACAATAAAATACGTGCATGAATGAGTTCGCAACTAAGGACTAGAATTCTTAGATAGCCCTAAAACATCTAATGACCCAATTTTAATAAGTTCTCTGTCCTACGATGGGTTTATAACATTATTAACGTTATAAACTCGTTAATAGTGTTAAGATGCTAGTACCAAGGTCAACAACATGCAACATATGGTTAAACAATCATTGACTTAATAATTAACATTAATAACTTACACCAAACTTAAAATATAGTTACTGACTTAAAATCTACTCCAACATAAGTTTATAAGGATAATGATCGCGCCCCGGCGTACACGTCCCGAGGCGACGGTTGTAGTTTTACCGCAAGCGCACGGTATAGCGGCGAGCGGGTATCGAACACAGGGAGGACGAATGACCGTGCTTGCTCCTAATCAACCTGGCTATTCAGAGGGATAATTGCCTTGGGCGATCCTGTCACAATCGTCAGACAAAAGTGCAAAATATCAAATCAAATAGAGAACGCCTAGGGAATGGGGAATCCCCACTACTCACCGTATTTCACAATTGTGGTTTGCCGGTATCGAAATCGCTAGGATGAGAATTCGGATGAACTAGTTGCAACTAAATGTGGAACCAGGCTCACGCTCTCGCGCTGTTGCCGGTCTATAGCTATCCTGGGTTTGGGTCCAATCTCTTGCAAACCCTAGCCTAGGGAAGCTAGCATTAGGATCAACATCATCGTCCAATTGCGCACCGAGCCCAATCTCTTGCAAACTCGGTCCACAATCTAGATTAGGATAGTTCCTACCCGTCCAATCTCTTGCAAACGGGTATCGGCACGGAATTGCAACCGGAGATCCTAGCATCGGTCCAATTTCTTGCAAACCGATACTTCGAAAATCCGACTCCAACCCAATTCGGATTTCTAGGGCTTCCTATCGAATTGGGATCCAATCTCTTGCAAATCCCTATTGACGTGAATACCTAGCTATCCGTAGTAATTCGATCCCAATCTAATCCCTAATAACAATCCTAGCTCAATTTCTACCAATTCAACACAAATACGAAATTGGGCTTGTAGGGTTCATCCCCACGCCCCAAGACGTGGAGACTACTCACTAATCATAGCAATAGCACAATAATTGGCAAAGAAATAGACAATGGAATTCATCACAACAATGATATAAACAAGAAAAATAGAGTTTTTGTGGAAGAGAAGTGCAAACCAATGTAGATCTTCAATCAACCCAACAAAAATCCAAGTTTTTCTCTCCACCAATCACAATTAATAAAACTAAAAAGTAGACTCAAAAAAACTGCAAAAAATCTGAGAGGTGGTTCTTAAAACTAGGGTAAAAACAGAGCTTAAATAGCCCCAAAAATCGTCTAAAAATCCTGACCAAAACGCCCCTGCACAGCCTGTTTTCCGCAAATTTCGCTACAGGCAGCGCATCGCACTCGGCCGAGTGACAAAAGTCGCTCGGCCGAGTGAAAACCCTGTCAATTTTCCAGTAAGTCGGGGGCTTCAGGGGTCTTCAGTTCGGGGGCGGCTCGGCCGAGTGAGTTGTCGTCACTCGGCCGATGGCTTCACTTCACTCGGGCGGACGGGATTTGCCACTCGGCCGAGTGGGTCTTCTGAAGCTCAGATGGCCGAAAAACAGTAACTTCGGTCTTTTTGAGGGCCTTCGTCTGGGTGCCACTCGGGCGGACGTGGTATCGTCACTCGGCCGATGTGGTCTCCGTCGCTCGGCCGAGTACACATGGAAGTCGTGTCTGAACGGGTCGGCCGAGCAGTGTCTCGCTGGTCGGCCGAGTGGCTCCTCCACTCGGCCGAGTGGGACACAAAAAATGCCCAAACTGGTCGTTTTGGCCTCCTCGTCGCTCCGGCGACGTCCATTCTTCTTCCGCTCCTCTCCAACAGCAAAATACCCCTCGGGGAGGTCGTCGGTGGCCGTCTAGATTACACGCATCTCGAGATCACTCCTAATCACGCCAAATCACCTGAAATGCGACAAAAACAACAAATCGTGAAAAGCATCGCAATATCGTCGATATATCGTGAAAAACATGATTTGGGCGATCAAAATGGCATGCAAACATGCGGGAAAAGGGTGTAAAATAAGGAGTGATCAAAATCCCCCAAGCTTGCCTCTTACTCGTCCTCGAGGAAGATAAGTAGAAAGCGAACCCGGTGGATTCGGAAAACGAAAACGGCGATAAACGAAAAAAAATGAAAAACGAAGAAGAATGAAAACCAAACGAAAATAAAGAAAGAAAGAAAGAAGAGGTAGGATGCTAGATCATTTTCTCAGGACGTGGGTTTCACCTACTCTTATAGCATGCACCGAGTGAGAAATACATGTCAAAGAATCTCATTTTGATATCATAGTAGAATAGTGCAAGTAGAAAATAGAAAACCCACGAACAACGGTATAATCATGAAAAACGGAATGATTTTAAAATTAACATCGCCTGAATCATCTAAAGCGGTATACAAGTCTCAGATCACACACTTTTCAATTGAACGCTTTCTATCTGGAGTATAAGAATATCACATCATAGAATAGAGAGAATAGAAAAGTATGGGTTTCATGAAATGAATGCTAGGCTTAGATTTCTGGATTTCGTAAAGCTAGAAACAATCTCACCGAGTATAGAATATTACTTAGCCTAGGTTGTCGTGCAATGTCAAGTAGTCGCTCTCTCACACATCAATGGATCTCCTCCCCCAAGCTTATCTATAAGCGTGGTGGCGCAAAAATATTTACATCCCCATTTTTATATAGCTCCAAAGGCAAAGAAGAGAAAGAAGAAAGAAAATAAGCGAGATGGGATCTTTTATTGAGGATTTTTCCTCTTTTCTCTCTTTTTTCTTTTTTTTCTTTTTTTTCTTTTTTTTTTCTTTTTTTTTCTTTTTCATATATACAATGATCCCAACTCAAAGAGAGATAATGATATACGAGAATGTTCTTCTCTCTTTTATTATATATATATTTTTTTTTTGGAATAAGAGGTTTGGAGCTAGGAATTAATAGCGGGGGAAATGCCATAAAATAGAATCACTAAGGGGAGATTCACCAATGATTTTAAAAGTAGAGAAATGATGTTCAAGATTTGTGGAGAAAGAAATCAATATAACTCTCGGCTCACTCTATAAGACATGCACGACAACTTCAGCAGGGTAATCTAATCTACTCAGTTTCGATCACAAAAAAGCTAACTAATCCAGATATATCATAGCTAACCATCATTCAATCATCCGGAAGTGAAGTGTACAATTCATGCATATAGAAGTGATAAAGGAAAAGAAGTCAGTACTCCAGATATAGGCATTCAATGCGTGAATCTTGGTGTGTTTTCTGTGATAGCATACATATGGATATTCAGGCTCAGCTAATAATAAAATTTCATCCATTTTCATGAGGAAAAAGTGTGGGCTCCTATTTCTAAATGCAAGCGAGTCATAGCATATGATATCAGAAATGAAATCTAAGACACGACAAATATAGCATGCATATAGAATAAGCTAACTCCACGTAGACATCATCACAGAAAATTCATCTCTAGCATGAGATGAAAAAAAGGAAGAAGTAAAGATAAAAGGAAAATAGAACTATGCAATGCGGCACACAGGAAAGTAAGGAAAATGTGATGCATGGCAAAACAAAAGGAAAATAACGAAAAATGAGTGCAAAAGTGAAAAGCGGTGTGAAAAACTGAAAATAAAGGTGGCAAATCGAAAAAGAACGTGAGAGCTCACTCCCCCAAGCTAAACGGCACAGTGTCCTCAATGTGCAAAGTGTGGCACACAGAGAGACAATTAACGTGAGGGGCAAGTGAGGGTGCATGCATGAGGGGAAGGAAGGGAAAAAAAAAATAATAAAAGGAAAAATAAAGAAGTGAAAATATGATGCGGGTATGATGCATGCACAAACAGGAGTGATATGAAAATACGGCACCAAAAACGCTCCCTCTCTCCCAAAAAGATATATATAGATGTTATCAAAATGAGAAACCCTAGTAGATTTGATATGATGTGCACAAAAAGATATGATCAAAAATATAATCCCAAAATGAGTGAGGGGAGGGGGGGTGGACAAAAAAACATCAGGACCCAGCAGAGACGGGCAGCACAACGTTAGGAATGGATAAAGGCATCAAGAGTGCCTAAGAAGGCGGTGCCGCGCCGTCTCCGTCCTGAGGCGGAGGGGGTGGTGGTGGTGGTGTAGGCTGCTGAGCTGGGGTGGGCGTGGGAGTGGAAGCAGGTCGAGCGTGTGTGGGAGTGTGTGTGGGAACCTGCTGGGTGGGTGGGGGTACGCGCGGGAGACGCTCTAAGATCTGTGTCAGGCAGTAGTGGATCTGAGGGATCAGGTCAAAGCGGCCAGCCATCGTAGAGACGGTGGAGGACAGGGTCCGGAGGTCTCCTCTAAGACCACTCACCGCCACCTCAAGAGCACGTATGCTCTGCAGTACAGTGTCGGGCGGGGGTGGTGCAGAGGGACGCACCGGTCTAGGCTGCGCAGGGCGAGGCTGGCGTACGCGTGTGGAGTATGTAACGGGCTCAGCAGGGAATGGGACAAAAGGTGCCGTGCCAGGAAATGTGGGCCGGGCCTCAGTGTGAGGCCGGGGCGGGCGGTGAGAAGTGGAGGCAGCGGCAGCGGAAGAAGAGTACAAAAGCGGCTGCGAGGCGGCTAGTGAGGTCGGTGGCACAGAAGTGTGGACAGACGCCACGACGCTCTCGGAGAAGACGGCGGTAGTGGAGACAGAGGAATCTCCCGCTGGGGAAGAAGTGTGTGGTCCAAAAGGTGTAGCCCCAGCGGAGATCATGCTAACCATGGTCTCCACGACCGAAACGAACGAGGGCTCTCCACTCTCAACAAAGGTCTGCGGGCGCTGGGGGAGAGCGGAGCAAAGAGGCTCCACGGACAGAGGGCCGGAGGTGGCAGCGGGAGTGGTGGGGACAGCCTCGGAAGTGGTGACAGTGGTGGAAGTGGGCTCAGCAAAAGTACTCTCGACACAGGCAGAGGTAGGGACAGAAGTGTCAAGAGCAGTGGAAACGACAGGTGTGGGCTGAGGGGCCACAGGGGCGGCAGCGGGCTCGGCAGGGCGTGCAGCAGGGTCTGCGGGAGCAGCCTGGGCAGCGTGGGCGGCGGGGCCCTGCTCGGCCTCCTCGGCCTCGAGCACGTAGGCGGCGGGGATGAGGACATCCATCGCTGGGAGCCAGTCAACGTGGGCCGGTGCAATCTGGGTCCGAGCAGGGCTCGGGAGAATCATGTAATCGGCCCCATAGGGGCCGTGCAACCAGACCCAGTGACGCTCACCGTGCGGACGCAGCATCTTCATCCGGGCCATAACGTCTATCGACAAGGAAGTGGGGCCCGGAACGCGTCGCAGGTCGTCGGGGAAATCCTCGCCGGTCATAAGAGCCAGCAGGGTAATCAGGCCGCCGCAGCATATCGGTGAGCGAGCGCCCACCGATACAATGATGCGGTCTAAGTACCATGCCGCGATATCGATCACGACGGCGGGGACAAGCTCATCTCCATCCCTAGACAGAGCTCTGGGACGTGTCATCGCATAGAGCATGTAAAGCTCTGGCGTAGACATCGTGCCCGGCTCATATCTGGCCAAAAAGGTAGTCGCCATGAGGCGCTGGGCAATGCGTAGGCAGGGATGTACGATGGCCGAGGCCTTGGCCCTACTAGGGTCAAAGGCGGCGTGGAGACCCGTGATACGTGCCCAGAAGGCACCGGCGTCGAAAGAGGGTGGAGGGATATGTGTGGGGCCATAACCGCGATCGGCTCCGGGGACTGCGGGCCAAGAGAAAAATGCTCTCATCATATCGAGAGTGACCTGGCACTCTCGATCCATGAACCGGAATGAGCATCCCTCATCGGTCCGGGCGATCGAACTCAAAACCTCAAGTGTCGGACGGGTAAAAGTAGCCGCCGACACCTGGAAAAAATCTCGCCAGCCCACGTTGTCGTACAACGTGAGCATCCCCTCAAGTACCCCCAGGCGTCCTAGGTCAGCGAGGTGTGCGAACCTGGAGGGTACGATCGAGCGCTGGGAGATACGCTCGAAGACGGCGCGGTGTGCATCGTCTCGGAACGTAATCCCGAGCGGCCCGACCAGTGGAGCCGGTGGTGGTGGCTGTGGATCGGCGGGGAGAGGCTGTGCGGGCTGTGGGTGCGCTGCAGGCTGTGCGGGGTGTGCGGAGCCTGCAGGCTGTGCGGGGTGTGCGGGGGACGGTGGAGGAGAGTCCTCCAACTCGTGGGAGGGGCCGGCATCATCCGACCGCTTCCGCTTGGCGGAAGCTCTCTTCGACCGCGGCCGTGTCCGGGGCGGCATATCTGCCCCGAGCGCGCGCCGAAAAAGTGAAAAGTGCGGCGTGTGCACAAAGAGTGGAAAGAGTTTACCCAAACACGCCGCGAGTGCTAAGTAGTGGAAGCGTGCGAAGTCCGCGCCTCCACGAAGTCCTGAGCAGCCCGTAGAAGCTCCCCTGAGCTCCCCTAAGCTCCAAAAAGCAACCTGCGCATGGAAAAGCGATATCAGCGAGTAATAATCAAAATGTATGGAGCAATAGGGGTATACCAGAAAGATATGTGACTTGATTCGGGTTAGGGGTTCGATTGACACACGGATCCTCAAAAACTACGCAAAAAGAGAAGAAAATGGTGAAAATAAGCGAACCGGAGGTGATCGGAGACGGGGGTTGCCGGCGGCGACTCGGGCGGGTGGCGGCGGCGGTCGGCCGGCGGTGGCAGGCCGAGCGGCGGCGCGCGCGGGGGCGAGTGGGTGTCGGGCGAGGCGTGATCGGGCGAGGGGAAGCTGAGGGGGCGCGGGCGAAAGGGTTTTTTCGTTTTCGAAAACTGCGCCTCCCCCTTTGGCTTTATATTAAAAAGTTACGACTCGGCCGAGTGACATGATCACTCGGCCGAGCGAGGCAAATAAAAATTTCTCCCCGATATCGCTTCGGCCGAGTGGCCTTGCCAGGCTCGGCCGAGTGGAGTAAATCCATTCGGCCGAGTGACTCAAGCTACTCGGCATGACTCGCCCAAGGAGGTGTCTGTTTCACTCGGCCGAGTGAATATATATACTCGGCCGAGTAGCAGTTATAATGAAATGAGGAAAATAGACAGAGAGTTGGGTACAGCAGACTTCCCTTGTTCGTGAGCGGCTCGGCCGGACGAACTTCTGTACTCGGCCGAGTGACTAGTATACTCGGCCGAGTGAGCCTTGCATTCTGCTGTTTGTCTTCGTTTAGGCTCTAAACTCCGTCTTTCTTCCTCCAGTCGATTTCATGCTCCTCCTAAGCGTCGAACGCCTTCTTAGGGCGCTCCTCATCGTCTCGTTCAACCTCCTCATGATGATCTACCTATCTCCTCTCCTGTCAAGAAAAATAGGACCCGTTATCACAAAATTTTTGATCGGATGACTCAAAACACTAAAAATTTCTAAAACGAAAATAAAGAAAAAGCGAAAATAAAGCGAAAACCGTCGGGTTGCCTCCCGACAAGTGCTCGTTTTAGGTCGTGAGCTCGACCCCCTATAATTTTCAATCAATGCGGGATGTTTGGTGCATATGAGATGCACCCGTCAAACTTTCCGGGGAGCGCGCTTGGATTCGGACGTGGCGGCGAAGCGTTCTCCCGCGGTGGTCTCCTATCTCGAATAGTGTTGGGGGGAGGCTCCCCCAAGCTAGCATTTGCCCCGGTCAACGGCTTAGCCGGCGATGCCGATTTCCGTACCGGCGGAGCTTTCTTTGGAGACTTTGATTTCGAGAGCTTGCAGAGCTCTCGAATCCTTGCGACATCAGCGTCGCCTTCATCTTCATCAGCGGAGAAGTCGGGGGAATCATCATTATTGTCCTCATGGCCTAAATCCGGGCCTTCATCCAATTCTTCATCAAAAAGGGCACCAATTGAGTGAGGAATCGCCTCCTCTATCACCTCATCAAGGAGGTCCATATAATCGAGCTCCTCATGGTAAGGCATGTGCTTCATTGCCTTGGGAATGTGGAGCTCCACCTCGATGTTTCCGACGTTTAAGGTTAAGGTACCTTCGCGCACGTCGACGATGACTCCGGCGGTGGCGAGGAATGGGCGCCCAAGTATCAATGAGGTGTCTCCCTCCTCCTTAATGTCCATGATGACGAAGTCACATGGCAAGCATATTCCACCCGAGACTTGAAGTGGGATGTCTTCGGCAATCCCCACCGGCCTTGTTATCCGTCCATCGGCTAATTGAATGCGCATGTCGGTGGGCTTCAACTTTGTCCCGGTGTTAAGCTTTAAGAACATGGAGAGGGGCATGAGACTCACACTAGCCCCAAGGTCGACCAACGCCTTTTGAAGAGGCACGCCACCCAAAGTGCAAGGAATCCGAAAACTCCCCGGATCTTTAAATTTTGCCGGCTCCTTCTCTCTCTTGGTGAACCAAGAGCCCTCCTCGGCTAGCATTATCTTCTCCTTCCTTTTCCTCCCCGAAATCAAGTCCTTCAAAAATTTAGCATACGTGGGGATCTCGACGATGGCGTCGAGGAAGGGAATATTGAGGCTAACTCCCCTTAGATACTCGAGGAATTTCGCTAGCCTTTTCTCCATTTTTGCTTTCGCTAGTCTTTGGGGGAATGGGACCGGTGGCATGAAGCGCCTTTCCTCAATTAATCGCTCCGCCCTAGATTTCTCCTTGTCTTGTGGCTCCTTCTCCTTATCAACCTCAACTACCGGCTCAACCGGCTCCAAGCTTTCCTCCACGGCCTCCTCAATAGGAATCATGGCGGGGGTGGTGTCCTTCCCGCCTCTAGTAGTGACGGCAACTACGGCGTTGATGTGGCCCGTGTTGCCCCGTGGGTTTTGCTCCGGTTGCGCCGGCAATCTTTGAGTGTTCCGGTTGAGCAACGCTAATTGCTCCGATATTTGAGCCACTACAGTATTGAGAGATTCTTGCCCCGCCTTCAAAGTAGCATTCACCTTATTTTGCTCGACCATGAACGCCTCCACTCTAGATTCGAAGTCGGTTCGTTGAGGAGCTTGTGGAGGGTTTTGATTTTGATTCCTCCACCCTTGGTTGTATCCGGGAGGCCTATACGGTGGGACTTGTTGCTTCGGTGGAAAGTTTTGTTGCGGAGGCCCCCTCGGTGGATAGTTTTGTTGTTGGGGTGGTGGTGGTCGAGCTTGTTGAGGCGGTGGTTGTGGCGGGTTCAAGGCTCCTTCATTGTTGGCGTAGGAGAATCCCGGATGATTTCTTGCGGCCGGATTGGACCAATACCCTTGGTTCCCCGCAACATATTGTATTTGCTCCAAGGATACTTCTCCTTGCTCTCCTCCCGAGTACATGACTTGAGATTGGTCTTGCCAATCACACATTTGGTTGGTCGGTGCGGAGGTGGATGGGCTTCCTTGGGGCTCCGTGATGAATTTCTCCAATCTCTCCACCACCTTGTGGAGAGAATCAAATTTGCTCGTGAGCTCCGCTACGGCCTTCGCCTCGTAGATGCTAGTTGGCTTTAAGGAGGATGTGGAGTGTCCTCGCTCATCGCCCCACTGTTGGTTATTTGAGGCCATCTCCTCAATTAGGGCCGTAGCTTCCTCGGGAGTCTTTGACAAGATTGCACCATTCGCCGCGGCATCAATAATTTGTTTGGTCCCCGGTTGGAGACCGTTGTAGAAGCTATGCACTAACTCCCAATCTTCTATACTGTGGTGCGGGCACTGGTGCTGCAAATCCTTAAATCGCTCCCAAGCTTCATAGAGCGTCTCGTGTGGTCCTTGCTTGAAGGACATGAGAGCGCTCCGGATCTTCACCGTCTTGGTTGGTGGATAGAATTTATCAATGAATGCATCCGCCAACCCGTCCCAAGAGGTGAAAACTCCGTCAGCTTGCGTCCTCAGCCAATAGAGTGCTTTGTCCTTTAGCGTGAAGGGAAAGAGGCGCAGTCTGATGGCATCAATCGGGACCCCTGGCATTTGGAAAGTGGCGCACTTCGACAAGAATGATTGGATGTGGTAGTGGGGGTTCTCGTGAGCGTTCCCATGAAATGGGTCTTGTTGCATCAAAACCACCAATCCCGTCTTTAGCTCGAAGTTCTTGTCGGCCGCCAACTCCGGCACGGCGATGGATGACGTAGTAGAAGAGGTTTTAGGCCGAAGCCTATCGCGAATAGAAATTATTCTCGCCATTCTCTCCGCCAATTCTTCAGGAGTTTCCCGGTTGGTCATAAACCCCCCTTCCGGATATTGTCTCCTTTCCGCTCTGAGTCTCCGCGTGGTACGTTCGATCTCGGGATCGAATAATAGGGCTTCAGGGTCCGCCGTAGATCTCGTGTACATGCACAGTGAAAACAGAGTTTCAAAGAGATGATTAGTACCGTGGAAGGGTTAGGTAAAAATAGCAAAGGAAATAATAATGGTAAAAGAAATAAAATAAAAAGAAAATAAAAGAAAGAAATAGCTAGGTGAAAAAGAATCAAACGCAATCGCCTCCCCGGCAACGGCGCCAAAAACTTGATCGCGCCCCGGCGTACACGTCCCGAGGCGACGGTTGTAGTTTTACCGCAAGCGCACGGTATAGCGGCGAGCGGGTATCGAACACAGGGAGGACGAATGACCGTGCTTGCTCCTAATCAACCTGGCTATTCAGAGGGATAATTGCCTTGGGCGATCCTGTCACAATCGTCAGACAAAAGTGCAAAATATCAAATCAAATAGAGAACGCCTAGGGAATGGGGAATCCCCACTACTCACCGTATTTCACAATTGTGGTTTGCCGGTATCGAAATCGCTAGGATGAGAATTCGGATGAACTAGTTGCAACTAAATGTGGAACCAGGCTCACGCTCTCGCGCTGTTGCCGGTCTATAGCTATCCTGGGTTTGGGTCCAATCTCTTGCAAACCCTAGCCTAGGGAAGCTAGCATTAGGATCAACATCATCGTCCAATTGCGCACCGAGCCCAATCTCTTGCAAACTCGGTCCACAATCTAGATTAGGATAGTTCCTACCCGTCCAATCTCTTGCAAACGGGTATCGGCACGGAATTGCAACCGGAGATCCTAGCATCGGTCCAATTTCTTGCAAACCGATACTTCGAAAATCCGACTCCAACCCAATTCGGATTTCTAGGGCTTCCTATCGAATTGGGATCCAATCTCTTGCAAATCCCTATTGACGTGAATACCTAGCTATCCGTAGTAATTCGATCCCAATCTAATCCCTAATAACAATCCTAGCTCAATTTCTACCAATTCAACACAAATACGAAATTGGGCTTGTAGGGTTCATCCCCACGCCCCAAGACGTGGAGACTACTCACTAATCATAGCAATAGCACAATAATTGGCAAAGAAATAGACAATGGAATTCATCACAACAATGATATAAACAAGAAAAATAGAGTTTTTGTGGAAGAGAAGTGCAAACCAATGTAGATCTTCAATCAACCCAACAAAAATCCAAGTTTTTCTCTCCACCAATCACAATTAATAAAACTAAAAAGTAGACTCAAAAAAACTGCAAAAAATCTGAGAGGTGGTTCTTAAAACTAGGGTAAAAACAGAGCTTAAATAGCCCCAAAAATCGTCTAAAAATCCTGACCAAAACGCCCCTGCACAGCCTGTTTTCCGCAAATTTCGCTACAGGCAGCGCATCGCACTCGGCCGAGTGACAAAAGTCGCTCGGCCGAGTGAAAACCCTGTCAATTTTCCAGTAAGTCGGGGGCTTCAGGGGTCTTCAGTTCGGGGGCGGCTCGGCCGAGTGAGTTGTCGTCACTCGGCCGATGGCTTCACTTCACTCGGGCGGACGGGATTTGCCACTCGGCCGAGTGGGTCTTCTGAAGCTCAGATGGCCGAAAAACAGTAACTTCGGTCTTTTTGAGGGCCTTCGTCTGGGCGCCACTCGGGCGGACGTGGTATCGTCACTCGGCCGATGTGGTCTCCGTCGCTCGGCCGAGTACACATGGAAGTCGTGTCTGAACGGGTCGGCCGAGCAGTGTCTCGCTGGTCGGCCGAGTGGCTCCTCCACTCGGCCGAGTGGGACACAAAAAATGCCCAAACTGGTCGTTTTGGCCTCCTCGTCGCTCCGGCGACGTCCATTCTTCTTCCGCTCCTCTCCAACAGCAAAATACCCCTCGGGGAGGTCGTCGGTGGCCGTCTAGATTACACGCATCTCGAGATCACTCCTAATCGCGCCAAATCACCTGAAATGCGACAAAAACAACAAATCGTGAAAAGCATCGCAATATCGTCGATATATCGTGAAAAACATGATTTGGGCGATCAAAATGGCATGCAAACATGCGGGAAAAGGGTGTAAAATAAGGAGTGATCAGATAACATATGACATTAACCTGGTATTAAGAAAACACAATTAATAACAAATCCCTAATATACCCTAAGATATTTACACAGCTTGTTTTATATAAAAAAAACCCTACTGAAGCAAACAAAAAGTGAGATGGGCCTACACATGGTATAAATAAAATACACAGTTACTCCAAAACTCATACTAACATATATATATCAAGTCAACACCTAATATACAAAAATAGCAACTACCCTAAAGTTTAAACACTCAACTTGTAAATAGAAAATTAACAGCTAACCTTAAAACTTCAGCTCCTAGGTGCAGAGAAGAAGGGAGAAACACCGGTGCGTCACCGTCGCCGGAGGGAGGCTGAAGGCTAGGGGTGGAGGAGGGTCAGAAGGCTACGTACGTCGCCGTCGCCGGAGGGAGGCTGACGGCTAGGGGTGGAGGAGGGTCGGAAAGCCACCGTGAGTGGCCTGTGGATGCGAAGAACAGCGGCAGCAGCAGTTGGGCGATCTGTGCTCGCCAGCGGTGATCCCGGCGGCCAGGTGAAGCTAGAGGTGGTTCACGGCGGGCAGGCGAGGCCGTGGAGGTCTGGCGAGGGTGGACGACGATGGGTTAAGGCGGAGAGCTGCTCGCGAGCGGGAGCGGGGCTTTTGTTGCTTTTTGGCGGAGCGCCGGTGGCCACGACGACTCTGAGGGGCGGAGGAAGGTCGAGGCCAGTGAGAGGGGCCGGTTGGCGACGGGTCTGGTCGTCGAGCGTGGGTCGGGGATGAAGAAAGTCGGGCTCGCTGGGTTTGAGTGCGAAAAGTTTTTAGGGCCGGCGGCTTGTTGTTATCAGCTGTGAAGAGATGATAACCTAGGTGTTTTTAATAGGGTAGGCTCACGTGAGAAATGGCTGGGCTAGGGTTATAAGAGTTGTTATTTTATTAGAACAGGAAATATTGTTAGTATTAAAGGAAAATCAAATAACCCTCATTCTCTCTCTCTCTCTCTCCCCTACCTGTTGTATGCGGCCAAGGCTACAATTGGGGCTGGGTCAACATAATATATGATGTATAATATAATAATAATAATATTAGGGGATCTAAGTCAAAGGAACTTAGGGTTAAATCAATTATTAGGTTGGGCAAAAAGAGAAAGTAGGTCAAACGAAGCCCAAAAATGTTGAAATAAATACTGGAGTGACCGTGTCGGCGAGAGAAACAAGACAGAGAAGACGGATCACAAATTCGATGACGAGAAACGAAACTAAAAATAGAAAGGCCTCACGACAAAAATGAAAACCGTGACGTCTCATCAAACAAAGTCAAACCGTGGAAGAACGACCCGTGAAATGTCGTTCCGAATGAATTTCACAATTTAATACTCTTCGAGAGGGTCACAACGACATATCACATCATAGTGTCCGGATGAAAGGCAAGGCTAAGAAAAATACACGAACTTCAAGGAAGATACACGTACAAAGGATACGGGGTCCAAAGGCGACTCAAGTTGGGCACACGTGGGGGTTGGCTTACTAAGGATGCAACCAAAGGTGCTACGGCCCTATTGACTCAACAACACGACTCACATTCAAAGCAACAAAACCAACCAGGTATCCGAAATTGCTATACGCACGGTCGTATAACGAATAGTGAGTACCGGCCGTTACATCTGGATATTAAATGAATGCGAGTACTTTTATCGTTCTGAATTTTTGCACAAGACCTGCATGGGCCACCACAAAAATCTGTCACGCCCCGCTTTCCATAATACGGGAGCGAGGACGTGGCGAAGGTCCGCATGGGTCGGAGCTGTGAAGCTCGGACCCAATGAGCATATGTAGAGGTACACCAAACAAAGTACATGTTCTTGCATTTAATGTTCAGAAGAAGAATAATACTTAAAGGAAACATCATTCATTCATCAAGATAATAATCCAGCAAGTACACGAAGTCTAAAAAGAAAGCCTCGCATGGCCACAACTGAAAGAAAAGGAAACTACTGGTGCTACGCGTCCAACCTAAAACAGAAAGCAAAATGGTGCTACGTACCCAACTAGAAAGCTGTAATTCCAAATCAGCAACAGACGGAGAACTCTAGGACTGGTCCTCGTCTGGGTCATACTCCTGAACAACATCCCCCCTGGCCCAGGTCCTCAAGTACTGCCTCCTGGTCTACGAACACTGTCTCGGTACATGACAAACAAACACCCAAGAGAAAAGGAGTTGTATGTCAGGCAGTGTCTACAAGTAAAGGTAAGAAGACTCTACTACAAGGTGTATGTAATTAAATGACATGTATTTAAATGACATGTTATAGATGCAGCAGCATGACATTTTATAGTATGGCAGGAAAGTAAAAACTGTGCAGGAAAGTAAACATGATATGATAATGGCCATAGCGTATGCTACCGAATACGTGACAAGACAAGACAAGACAAGATAAGACGTGTGTGTCAAGAGGGTTCACGCCTTACAGAAAGGGCGGCCAAACCCTCAAAACCGTGCGACCGCTCAACCCTACCCCACCCAAGTGCTCAAGACAAGCCTGTACAAGGGATCACTCACTCTGCTTGGTGAGTGCCCTATTTCCCCCAGGCTATCCGTACACGGAATCACTCTCTCTATCTTGGAGAGTGCCCTATTACCCGCAGGCTGTGAATCCGTACAAGGGATCACTCTCTCTATCTTGGAGAGTGCCCTATCACCCGCAGGTTATGCAAAATAATTTCGTGAATGACATGACGTTGCATGACAAGGTAATGTTTGTTATTTTCATTCTAAGAGGTCCACACGCGCGCACACACATAGATAGTTCCTAGCATGATAGTTATAGCAGTTAATAAGTCTAAGTTGTCATGAGGGTGTACCATACGCTATCATTTCACGTCTGGTTCTCTTGTTCAACAATTTATGAACTAAGGAAGTAAAATATGGCTGTAACTACGCAAGTAACACACTTGCCTGAAATGGTGAGAAATACGTTCGTCGGGAGCGTCTCATCACAGGTAGCGTGTCGGTTATGGTTTGCTGTAATAAAATAAGGGGATGGTGTCAAGTCCAGTTTTAGAAGTCCTATTATGGTATGTTTATAAAGTTGAACGTGGCTATCCTGGCAGTCTCAAATCAAGAGTTCTTGTGATTAAACCTATTCTAGGGTTCTCTATGACGAATCTATCCTATATGCACAATCAATACGGTCCAATCGTCGGTCTAGATTTTCACAATAGTTTAAAGGAGTGTAAAATTAATTTTAGTGCGTTAAGTTGTCAATTTTTAGTTAGGTTTCAGTGACGTATGGTGTGGGTTACTACGAGCAAGGGGAACAAACCTAGTACGACAAACACGCATGGATCTGACGTCGGATCTAAAACGGTGCTGGAGCTCGTCGTCCCCGGTTCCTCGACTGCGGGTAGCGCAGAAAAAAATCACCTTCGGATCATTTCTCATGCAGGTAGCACAGCGAAGAGACGTCCACGGAGAGGGGCAGTGGCTACGTCGTCTTGTGGCAGCGAAAGGGGGTCGCAGCAAACGGACAGCGATAACGACGTGGAGAGGGTGTTCGGCCTGGGAATGAAGCGAGGGGAAGGAGAACGGTGGCCGGTGACAGCCTGAAGTGAGTGCGGCATGTTGTGCTTGTGCGGGGGTGTGGGGTTTCTTGCGTGGAGAGGAGGAGGGCAGGTCGGGGAGAAGAAGTCGGCAGCTGCTGTTTGCATGGAGGATGGCCGACGCTAATGGAGGATGAACGACAGTTGATGGCCGGAGGGAGAAGGGTACATGTCGGGGAGAGGAGACGCTGACGGCTTGGGAGTGTTTTGGGCGCTGAGGATGGCCAGAGGAAGAAGTGGTGGCTGGCGGTTGTCAAGTGGAGAGGCCAGAGGATATGGGTGAAGAGGATGGCGGCGAGGGTTCTTTACGTGGAGGTGCTGGTCGTGGGCTTGCGTGAAGGATGGCCGGAGCGCACGCGGTGAAAAGGTGGCCGACGGCTGCCTAAGGGGTGATGTGCGTGGGTTGTATGGGAGATAGGGTGGCTGGGTTCTAAAGAAACCATAGGTGCTAGGGTTTTAGAGTGTGGCTGTCTTCCTATTTGTAGCCCTAGAGTAGGTGTACGTGAGAAGATAGAAATAGGGTAAGGTTGTGTAGAAAGTGAAAGCCTAGGTTAGAATTAAATAGGAGGAGAGAGAGGATAGGGTTTCAAAAATAAAGGAGGCTAGGGCTGATGTGCTTGTTTGTGTGGCTAGGTTGTGTAGTAACCCTAGGTGCTAGGTAGTACAAGCTTTATAGGGAGGGAGAGAGAGAGAGAGAGAGAGAGAGAGAGAGAGAGAGAGAGAGAGAGAGAGAGAGAGAGAGAGAGAGAGAGGGTAGATGGGAAAGAGTGTAGGCTAAAAATGATGCAGATGCTAGGTTTAGGTTTGACAAAATTATAAGACAAACCCTTGGTGTGACACGTGAGCATGCGGAAGAGTTGCCCATGTTGTTTCGAAATTCATAAGGCTAGACTTAGGTTTAGAGATTAACAGGAAAGTGATAAGGCTAGGTTAAAAAGGAAGGGGATACGGATTAATAGCAATTAGAGAGGACATTTGGTATTAATGAAAAAAAAACAAAAGTCTCATTTACAATTTAGGAAGCTAATTTGAATTGCAATTTGAATTTTGAAAATAATAATTAATGAACTTAAAATAACAGATTTGAAAGAAAACATTATGATGGAGAAAAGTGAAAGTAATAAAAATACTAGCGATTAAAGCATATGGGGTTCGTAGCTAATACGATAACGTTGAAAAATGCTAAAAATAAAAGAGACAGATACACATATAAATTTCAGGTATGCAAAGTGCGACTAAGAGGGGAACGACTAAGATGCAAAACACAAATACTGGCTGTTACATGATGACCTCAAATTCTGCAAATATCACAATGACTATGTGCACAATATCAACGACTGTTGGACTCTTAAAAAAGAGATCGATGCCCTAGTCAAGCGAGGACACCCCAAGAACCCTGCTAACGATCAACCTAGTAAGGAGGGATCCTCGAAACATAAAGACAAGATGACGAGGTCCCCCGTCACCAAGGTGATCGACTAGCGAGCCACCTAAAGTTTGGGGCGAATAAAGAGGCGTTAGACAACAACATCACCGATGAAGTTTGGAAACACATGTACGCCTTTTGTTTTTCTTTGTCACTCTTTTTCAATAAAGCATGTCTTTTTCAATTTCGATTCCTTAAAGCCTTCGCAAAGTCTACAGTAACTATCCAGTCAAAACTCCCCTTGAAAAGAATCTGATCCTCGGGAGATTTCGGTTAAACCGAACTTACGTTGATGAAATCCATGCAAGTGACTCTCCTAATCGAGCATCAGCCGTAAGTCGAAGGGACCACTCCTTTGCTACTGAACGACTCTCTTAAAACGTGCGTCAGCCGTAAGTCGAAGGGGCCACCCCTTTGCTACTGAACGACTCTCTTAAAATGAGTATCAGCCATAAGTCAAAGGGGCCATCCCTTCGCTACTGAACGACTCTCTTAAAACAAGTGTCAGCCGTAAGTCGAAAGGGCCACCCCTTCACTAATGAACAACTCTCCTAATTGAGCATCAGTGTAAGTCGAAGGGACCACCCCTTTACTACTGAACGACTCTTATAAAATGAGCATCGGTCGTAAGTCAAATGGGCCACCCCTTCGCTACTGAACGACTCTTAAAATGAGCGGCGGCCGTAAGTCGAAGGGGCCACCCCTTCGCTGTTGAACGACTCTCTTAAAACGAGAGTCAGTCGTTAGTCGAAGGGGTCACCCCTTCACAGAGCGTCAGCCGTAAGTCGAAGGGGCCATCCTTTCACCACTGAACGATCCTCCTAAACGAGCGTCATCCGTAAGTCAAAGGGGCCATCCCTTCATTACAGCCATAAGTCGTCAGTCTTCAGTCGAAGGAGCCACCCTTTTGCTAAACGAGCATCAGCTGTAAGTCATCAGCCATAAGTCGAAGGGACCATCCCTTCACCACTGAATGACTCTCCTAAACAAGGTCAGCCATAAGTCAAAGGGGCCACCCCTTCGCTACTGAACGACTCTCATAAATAAACGTCGTCAGCCGTAAGTCGAAGGGGCCACCCATTTGCTACTGAATGACTCTCCTAATCGAGCGTCAGTCGTAAGTTGAAGGGACCACCCCTTTGCTATTGAACGACTCTCTTAAAATGAGCGTAAACAATAAATCTAAGGGGCCACCCCTTCGATGCTGAACGATTCTCTTAAAACGAGCGTCAGCCGTAAGTCGAATGGGCCATCTCTTCGCTGCTAAACAACTCTCTTAAAACTAGTGTCAGCCGTAAGTCGAAGGGGCCACCCCTTCGCTGTTGAACGACTGAGTGTCAGCCATAAGTCGAAGGGGCCACCCTTACGCTATTGAATGACTCTCCTAAAGAAATGTCATCAGTCGTAAGTCGAAGGGACCACCCCTTCGCTACTGAACGACTCTCCTAAATGAGTGTCAGTCGTAAGTTGAAGGGGTCATCCCTTCGGCACTGAATGACTCTCCTAAACGAGTGTCAGCCGTAAGTCGAAGGGACCACCCCTTCGCTACTGAATAGCTCTCCCAAGACGTCGTCAGCTGTAAATCGAGGTGCCACCCCTTCGTCAATAAATGACTCCCATTCCGTCAACCGTGAGTCAAGTAAATCTCTCCCTCACCATGGAACGTAGGGGTAAATTTCTAAGCGTGGTTCGATGGTTTATCCTCGACCATCCTAAAGCAGTGCCTAACCTATCGAAAGGGACCATCAAGCATTACGACCACCACATGACGTAAGCAACAACAAATAAAGAGATGCAACGACAAACAAGGATATACTGCCAATTCTCCTGGAAATTTCTATTGCAAAACATTGTTTTACATGTTCACATCACCCCATATACATTCAGAAATTTCTAAAATCAGGCATAAACAAGAACTCCGATATCCTACAGTGGCCGGTTAGGCCCTTGGTCTCCATCCAGCATGGCCGTGGACTCTGGGTCCCCCGTAGCTCCTGCTCCTGTTTTTGTCGCTAGCCATGGTAGCAGCCTCGTCAACGGGAGCAGCCTCCTCTATGCCTCGGCTCGACTCGTCATTGCCTTGTCTCAATTCATCCTCACCGAGGTCCAGAAGTCCCATCGGGATCATGTCGATCTCAAACTGAGAGGTCAGGGAATCGGTTCTTCATCTCCAGTCGACATCGCTCATAGCCTTCTTTGTATAGCTCGTTGAAGTCAGGAAATGGTCCTTGAACTTCTGAACCGCCCTCTATGCTATGACATTGACTTCGACCCTCTCCTCCAGCAGATCATCCTCTGCTCGCTTTCTCAAGGCAGTTTGTTCAGCCTCCCTCCTACGAGACTTGTGTAACTCATCCTCGAGTTTCTGAAGATGATTCAATCTCGTCTCGTAGAGAAGACCGAGTCTAGTCAGCTCAACTTGAGATCTCTCTATGCTCGATCTAACGGCTTCCAGGGTGAACCCATGATTGACCATCTCTGAAGCATGGCGAGACAACGCTGCAGTAGCCACAAGAGCCTGCACCACAACACTCGATGGTCAGCTTATGCGCTGATATCAGCATCGATAAAGGCTTAAGAAATAATCACTTGAACGCTAGCATGGATCGCTATCAATGCAAGCCACTCATAATCAAACCACTCCATGACATCCATGTCCCGTGGAAGGGTCGCATTCTCAGCGATATGGGAGGCAGTCTCGCAATCAAGAAGAGCGAAGTCTCCATGCCTCAACAGAAATTCCGCCCTAACAAGCTCCTCCTCCGAGAAGTCAAGTGGAGCTTGAGGAGATCGGCCCTCCAACAAAATCGACATGTATTCGTCAGGATGTCTTCAGCCAGCTCTACAGGAGGGAATATACCCCCAAGGCCAAGAGTCCTTGTGCACGAGAAGCTCCAGGGGAACCTGAGTCTCACTCGAATCTTCCTCGTGAAAAGTATCACTCCCTGGCCAGGAAACTTGCTCCACTGCTGCATTCGACCCAGACAGCTCCGAGTAACCGAGAACGATTTTCTGCCTCCTCTTGGTCCCCTCCAGCATAACTACTTCAAATTCGGAGGTGTGCCCTTTCTTCTTCTGCTGAGGATGGTCCACCTACAGTCGGCATCCGAGGAGACAACATACTCACCTCCGCTGCTTTGATGGATACCTCGACTGCTTCCCCTAGTGCAGGGTCCACCTGGTAGTCCACACTAGCCATACCTACAAGAGCAACAAACAAGTTAGGTCGAAGGACGAAGGTCGAACAGTTGGCATGCACGATCGAACCAATATTTCATCCACACAGTCCAACGCAGCACGCCGTCAAACCACATCCACTTGATCGACCTCCTATCCTTTGGTAGGCTCGTCAGAATATCGACATCTTTCTTCTCCACGAGAGTCAACGGCTTATCCCCAGTAAGTCCCAAATCATGGGCACCCCAACCGGTACAAAAGATAGCCTCCCCTTGGAAAACCACAAACACAAACTCATCTTTCTACTTAGGATTGAAGGTGGGGAGATCTTCCAGTAGCTTCCTGCCTCGATAGGCCATTATTGTATACCACCCCGGGGTCTTGAGGGGAGAGATCGAGAAAAAATGATCGAACAGACTCAGAGATGGTTCAATCCCCTTCGTCATGTACAAAACTATGAAGCCCATCAGCATGCCAATGACGTTCGACATCAAATGGCAGAGGGAAATGTTCAGGGTACACATGAAGTACGAATGAAGGGGTGCATGGGAAATCAAAGGCCTCTTCGAAGGATTTGACGTAAACCACCGCTTCTCGATCGAAAGGACGATGAGCCCTCTCATCGCTCTCAGGTATCCTGATTTGGTAATCGAGACGGACATAACTCCTCTGAAACTCTGCAATCTGACCAGCCTTGATGTTGGACCTCACATTTGCCAGCAAGCCCAGCTCCATGACCCCTTCACGATTATTCTGCATGGTTCTGACCAAGCTCCTTCTAGAGGCAGAGATGGAGGATGAAGCTATTACTTTCGAGAGGAAGAAAATCTGAATCAAGAGAATGAAGATGGTACCTCCGCATTCTATTGCTGGAACCATCCTATATGGACGAGGTGGAAACCGCATAATGGAACATGTGTCAAAGATCCAAGAGCTCAGAATGTCGTGGATTTCGAACCGACAAATCATCTGAATCGACGAGGCGGTCGGTTTGGCACCTGGAACTCAAGTGCTATTTTCTCGACTACCGAGCCATATTAATGCGATTTAACGTCGCTTGACTTCAGCGGATGGACCCTTCAAGGTCGTGCGACGGGGGCCATTGTTGAATCATTGGGCCAGCATTCTAGAGAACCCGATCGACAGATGACTAAGGCCCATAAGGCCCATAAAATAAGCCCGATATCGACTCAGCCAAAGCCCAATGTACAGTCGACCGTTAAGTCCACCTCACTCAAATGTGGGATTAAAGGTGGACTCGTAAATCGCAGGGACGTGAACAACATTTATTCCTATTAAAGGGGAAAGATCGTGGCCCCATTGTGGGTGTCCGTTATCACCCCAATGTCTCCAATGAGACCCTAAACGCCTATAAATAGAGGAACATGTCCCATTTCCAAGGTACACGGTCTAATACATAGAACTCTACTTTCTCAGCTGATACTTCTTATACATTCGAGCTTGCATTAGCAGTCTTGAGATGGACCTCCGTAGGTCGATCTCAACTGTACCAATCTCCCTCTCTTCCTTAAGTTCCCACATTAACAAAATCATCGGAGGGAATTTAGGTTGCAACCCAGATCTGACACCCTAACATCTCCCTGTGGTGCAGATCAACGATCATCATCTAGCATCGAGGGCCGTCCTCGAGCTCTCCAGCCTCAAACAATTGGCACATCTGCTACTCGAAGGTCATTCGAGCATCGCATCATCATCAACTACTATCATCCGACCCAGGTTCTTCCAACCAGGGACCCACTTCATCTTCTGACGAGGCTCTGACTCAGCATCTAGAGCCTATGTCATCTTGATAATTGTCTCGATCAATTTTGGCCTTAAAAGGATTTGAATTAGAATTCGTTTTCAATTAGGATTTTTAAGGCCAAAATTGACCAGGACAGTTGTCAAGCTGACGGAGACTCAAGGTGCTGAGCTGGAGCCTCGTCAGCGTTAAGGGTGAAACCCTTGGTTGGAAGAACCAGGGTCACGTGATGGTAGCAGATGGTGGTATGACTTTCAATTGATCGAAGAACAATCGTTACGTCGATCCCTTCGAGGCTGGAGAACTCGATGTCGACCTTACACATTAGATGGAGATCGTCGATCTGCACTATAGGGAATCATCAGAGGGGGTCGGATCTGGGTTTCGACCCAAATTCTATCTGATGCTTAAGTTAGAAGGGAACTTAAGGAATAGAGGGAGCATGGTGTGGCTGAGATCGACACATAAAGGCTCGTCTCTAGACTAGACACAAGCTCGTATATGGAATAGTAAAAGTAAGAAGATAGAGTTTTAGGTATTAGCTCTTGTACCTTGAAGATGGAACCTCCCTCCATTTTTACCTTCGCCTATCAACATAGTTATATGTAGCTTCTTCTTGATGATGTATAACCGTCCCTCATTGATCGGGGCATGATCTTTTTCAGGATTCAAGTTAATGGCTGCCCATTTACTCGTCGCCATAATTCCACCCCATTTACGTCAACGGGAGTCTAACGATTGAACGAACCATTCGTCTGACTCAGTAGTATCCCACTTAGTGTGCAATGGCTAATGGGTTACAGGCGTTAAGCGGGTCGGGTATGCAGATAACCAAGTCAGGTTCGCACCCGTGAACTAACAATGGCCCCCATCATTTGTGCCTTAGGAGTCGCACTGACTGGGACCGGATGATGAGTAGTCTACTTAAATGTGGACGTGTTTCAAAATATTTGATTTGATATGTGCCACTAAAAACCCTTTCGTTCTAGAGAGATGTCCGTCGTTTTTGGTGGCTAGCTTTAAACACGCGACGCGCATCGGATGTCAGGCGGTTGGATTTCTTAACACATAAGAAAAATTTCGAAGAGGGAGGTTGAGATTTTTCAGCTTCATCTTCTTCTTTGTTTTGCCTGCTTGCTTCCATTGCTGCTTCTCTCGGAGTTTGCCTATTCTTTCTCAAGGTATCTCTTCTTTTCGATCTTTATTCTCTTTTAGGTCGATTAGGTATGTTCTCTCCAGTAGTGTTCAAGGTGCTGACCCCCGAGGAACTAGCGAAGCGCTTCTGGCCCCCTCGGCCCATGGAAGTTCCCGGGAAGGGGAAAGAAATTTGGGCTGAGCCCGACCTTCCCATTCGTCGAAGGGATCGGAAGGTGAAGGTCCCCGGAGTTATCCTAGAGATGGCCCCTAGGTTTTCTCCCAATTTGACCATCGAGGTTTGGCGAGGCTGTTTCTGTGAACCTTTTAGAGTTAGGGTGCCTGGTCCAGATGAGAGGGTGTGTTTCCCACGAAAGAAAGAGGTTGGGGTGTATCTCAAATCTTTCCGATTAGGGATCTGATGCCCCCCTTCACCCTTTCATTATTGAGGTCATATGCTTCTCGTAGCTTTCTCTTTGTTGGCTTGCTCCTTACTCCTTCCCTCCATTAGTCAGATTCCTCGAGCTATGCAAGCTCTGTGGGGTCTATCGACCCTCGGGTTGTTCGGGTACTTCTTTAGGATAGTATCCGACCCTCACTGGGTATGGTATCACATCGTTGCCTGCCTGTGTACAAGGCTCATATAAGATCTCCTTGTTTCCAATCCTAGGTGAACAGACACCTTCGTGTTTGTTGCTCTGCCCGACCTGGGCCCGTTGCTCAACGGCCAGTGTTCCCCGAACCCCGAGCTTGCGAGGTAGTCTCGTCTGTATTTGGAGAAAGTCAGAGCCAGGTTGTCGCCGAGCGAAGCCATGGCATTGAATACTTTATTGAGTCGACCAGGTCAAGATAGATCGATTTATTATTTACTGGAGAAAATACGATAAAGATCCTTCTGTGGAGCCCTGGTAAGGTAACTCGAATTCACATCTTAATCTCCGCCACTCTCGGTAATTATCTTCGTTTCCCGCAGATATAACCAACGAAAATCGATGCATCGGTGAGTTGAGCTTGGATCGTGTCTGAAGGGAGCAGAGGAAGAGGACGAAGTCAGTCGAAAGGTTAGGCGCTTGGACCGATCGATTGAGCGCTCACATTGAGTGGTCGGATTCTCGGTCCCATCTCCCCTTTCGCCAGAGCTCCTCCTTCGAAGGGGCAGAGATCAGGAAAGCTTCCAGGCTTCCTTCTCGAGCCTCTTTGAGGGAGGCTTCTGGTCGAGTTCCTATGTGGCCCTCCGCTCCCCTCGCCTCCGTCGTGGTTGCAACGACGTCAGAGGGACTCCACTGACGTCATCGTGCCAACTGGGGGAGTTGATCAGAAGAGGGCGATGCCCTCTTGCAAGGAAGAGGGGTCTCCAAAGAGGATGCGCATGAACGAGGAAGGCCTCGTGGGGAAAGGCAAGGGGGCTGCTCCCCTCGAGACTCTAAAGGAGGTGGGAACCCCATCGATTACCCAGGTCCCCCCGACGCCCCTCGTGGATCAGTGGCCATAGGGGGACATCGTGCCGCCTATCTCGTCGGTTGCCCCGATTTCGGGGGAGTTCGATCGAGCGATGCTGCTCGATAGGCTTTTGGCTCGGTCCTCGGGGTCGATCCATGGTGAGGCTTACTTGCCCCCTTTCGTCGTTGGTATGGAAGAGTCGGCCCTGATGGACTTTGGGACGACGACCATGGTAGTGGAGAACTCGATCCTCTCCAAGGATTCGTAGTTTCTACAGAAGATGGATGTCTAGCAGATGGCCAACTTCTTTGTGAGGACAGGGTATCAGGTACGTTGCATAATCCTTGGCTTTTTGTTACCCCAGTTGGTCGACGTCGTTGACTGACCTCTGTTTTACTTGCAGATGTCTGTTCTCTGGGCTGCGTTGCGCCGCCAGACTGCTGCTTTGATCGATGGAGGTCGGTGGTTGGCAGACGTGGAGCGTAGGGCCCTCCTCTCCGAGGAATGGGCAAAGGAGACGGAGGATGCCTTGGGAAAGACCCTCATTGACAAGGCGACGGTTGAGTGGGAGGCGACGGAGGCAAAGGACAGCCTTTCGTTGCTATCGTCCGTTCATAAGTTTGCCGAGATCCAGTGGTAGACGGAGAGGACCTAGCTTGAAGAGGAGCTCGATGCCTTCAAGAAGGAGACGATCGAGCTGCGGGGCAAAGTCTTCGATTTTAAGAGGTGGGTGGAGGCTAGCCAGTTGGAGAAGGCCAAGCTCCAAGCTAAAGTTGTAGCGCTCGAGGAGGCTGCTGTAAAGGAGAAGACTGAGCTTATCGCTAAGCTCACTAAAGCGATGGAGGCTTTCACCAAAGTCTTGGTGTCAGGAAGCGCCCCCTTCTTAGGTCTTTAGGAGGTCCCTTTGTAACACCCAATTTTTGAATTAATGAATTTTTTTGCAATTTTATACCTTTATCTGTACTCCTTCTTAGCCGAATATCTGCGTGCGTATGGCCCCTCGACGACCTAACTTGAAAGAACATAGAAATCCTTAGGAAAGTTATGTTGTGGATAGATTAGGCATATTCGCTTAAGGAATATAACCTCTTAGACCATGCATCACACTCCTTAGGGCATATGCGTCTATAAGGGTCGTTCAGTAGCTAGGAGAGAGGTCCCATCGACTTACAGCCGATGAAGATCGTTTGGTGGCGAGGGGTGTAGCCCCTTCGACTTACGACCGACGAAGGTGATCGCTCCTTATTTTCACCCTTTTTCTGCATGTTTGCATGTCATTTCGATCGCCCATATTGCATTTTTCACGATTATTCGACGTCCCGTTGCTTTTCACCATTTCTTGTTTTTGTCGAATTTCAGGAAATATGGAGCGATCTGGAGCATAAATGAGATCAAGGAACTTTCACGCAGGCCGAAGCATCGCTCATGGCCTTATTGAGGAGCTAGCAGCGCTATATGATGAGCGGAAGAGGAAGAAGTTCGATAGAATCGACAAGGAAGCGAGGAGGAGAAGATAGAGCTCCAAAAACAACCCACTCGACCTAGCAGATAGCTCACTCGGTCGAGTGAAGGAACGTACTCAGCCAAGTACAACATATACAAGAGCAGATGAAGTCAAAGTCCACTTGGGCGAGTGAAATATCTCACTCAGCCGAGCGAAGAAGTCCACTTGCCCGAGTACGACATGATTTTTCTCCTGTGATCTCAGCCGACTTACTGAAGTTCGAAGAAGACTCACTCGGCTGAGTGAGAAAGCCCACTCGGCCGAGTGGAACAAAGCGACAGACCCCAAAACCCCAATATCTCTGTTATTCTTTGGGTCCGTCACTCAGCCGAGTGACGTGTTCCACTCGACCAAATGGCGCAGTCTGCCTGTATCGCGAATTAGGGTTCTGGGCTGCGCCAGTGGCAAATATGTCAGGATTTTCTGGCGGACTTTGGCTTGTATTTAAGCTAGTTTTCTTCCTAGTTTTAGGAGAGACCTAGAGTTAGTTTTTAGCATTATTCTAATTGAAATTCTCAGCTGGAGATTGAAGATTGGAGATTTGGTTTGTTCTTTCTATCAAAATTTCTAGTTTTTGTGAATTGCTCTCTCTCAACCATGAATTGCTATATGTTTTTATTCGTTTTTTCTATGATTGCTATGATTAATTGCGAGTAGTTCCGTCGTTCTAGGGCTTGCGATGAACCCTATGGATCCGACTTTAGAATTATGATGAATGAATTAAACTGTTGCTAGGATTGATAGACGGTTGGGTTATGATTGATTTACTACAGGTAGCTAGGAATTTCCATCGAATGGGATTTGCAAGAGATTGGATTTCAATCGATGGAAAGGCCTGGATATTCGATTTAGGTTTATAATCGAGATTCTCTAGACTTGGTTTGCAAGAGATTGGACCAAAGCTAGGATTTTTATTATAAATCTATACTCATATTCGTTTGCAAGAGATTGGACAAATACGAACCATCATAACCTAGATCGTAACTCGAGTTTGCACGAGAGTCGGCTCGAGGTGCGATTGGATGATGATGTCGATCTTCATGCTAGCAGCTTAGGTTAGGGTTTGCACGAGAGTGGGCCCCAATCTAGGTTGCTATAGACCGACAATAGCGCGAGAGCGTGAGCTTGGTTCTATATTCAGTTACAACTAGTTCACCTCAATTCAAGCCTTGCAACATTGAGATTCACGATTCACAAAGATAAATAATGATCCGTAGTGGGGATTTCCTGGCCTTAGACGCTTTTAAAATATAGAATTCCACTTGTTAATTGAGCGACCGTGACAACATTCTCAAAACCATTCCATTCTACCACCCATAGCTAGGTGATTAAGATAAAGTATTGTCATTTGTCCTCCCTGTGTTCGATACCCGCTCGCCACTACACCATGCGCTTGCGGTAAGACTACAGTCGTTTTTCGGGTGTATATCCGGACGCGATCAAGTTTTGGCGCCGTTGCCAGGGACGCGATGGTATTTTATTTTCTTTACTTAGCTATTTATTTTTATTTTATTATCTTCACTATTTTATTCCTCTATTGTGCTAACAATTCTATCTAGACGCTCTTTTTTCTATGCATGTACACGAGATCAAAGGTGTCCCAAGAAGAAATATTATTCAACTCGGAGATCGAGCGTACGGCAAGGAGGCTTAGAGCTTAGAGGAGATTTGTTGTAGAGGAAAATCAAATGGCCGTGCCGGAAACACCAGAGGAGCTAGCAGCGCATATGGGTAGGCTTGTCTCCATCCGAGATAGGCTAGGCCCAAAACCACGTCTACCACCTCTTCTATAGTCATGCCGGAGTTGGCAGTCGATAAGAACTTTGAGTTGAAGACAGGACTTGTGGTGTTGATGCAACAAGACCCATTCCATGGAAACTCACAAGAAAACCTGCACTACCATCTGCAATTGTTCTTGGCTAAATGTGCCACTTTCCAGATGCCTGGCGTGTCGGTTGACGCTATTCGACTGCACCTCTTCCCATTTACTCTTCGAGATAAGGCATTGTATTGATTGAGGATGCACGCCGAGTGGATCTTCACCACTTGGGATGAGTTGGCGAGCATATTTGTCAACAAGTTTTATCTTCCATCCAAGACTATTAAGATACAAAGCGCACTTATGTCCTTCAAGCAAGGCCCTCAAGAAACTTTATATGAGGCATGGGAGTGTTTCAAGGATCTCCAACACCAATGCCCCCACCACAGTATTGAGCCATGGGAGCTTGTGCATAGCTTCTATAACGGATTGCAACCGAGCACAAAGCAAATAATTAGTGCAACCGCCAATGGAGCTATCTTGTCAAAGACATCGGATCATGCTACGGCCTTACTTGAGGAGATGGCCTCGAATAATCAGTAGTGGGCACACAAAAGGGGACATTCTTCGTCATCCTTAAAGCCAGTAAGTATTTATGAAGCAAAGGTCGTGGCAGAGCTCTCTACAAAATTTGATTCCCTTCACAAAGTCGTATAGAGACTGGAAAAGTTAGTTAGTGAACCACATGGAGCCCCCATCGTTTCTACACGGGGAGGAAGCCTGAGCAACTGGCAAGATCAAGCCCATGTTATGTTTGTTGGAGGGGAGCAAGGAGACAGAGCTATGGAGCAAGCTCAATATGTTGCGGGTGGTACCGGTTATTGGGTGAACCCGGCTACAAGGGGTCACCCCGAATTTTCATACGCCAACAATGATGGAGCCTTGAATCCATCATCGCAACAATCACAGGCTCGGCCTCCACAACAACCACAATATCAACAAAGAGCACTCCAACAACAAAACTACCCACCGAGGCAACATGCGGGGCCCTATAGACCCCCGGGGTACAATCAAGGATAGAGGGCACCCAACCCACCACAAGCACCGCCAAGGTCGGACCACGAAGCAAGGGTTGAAGAGTTCATGGCCGAACAAAATAAGTTTAATGTAAAATTAACGACCCAACAAGAATCCCTCAATATTGTCATGGCACAATTATCGAAGCAACTCGCATTACTAAATAAGAACAATCAACAATTGCCGGCTCAACCGGAACAAAACCCACGAAGCAACACCTATCACATCAATGCGGTTGTGGCGGTGACTATAAGATGCACGAAGGACAGTTCTCCCACCATGATTCAAGCTAGAGAAGAAATTTTGGTTGATGAGGAACCGTGCAATGCTGAGGAGGACCCAAAGGCACCGAGCAATCGTGAAAAATCTGAAGTAGAGAAGCCATGAGATGAGCGCACTTATATGCCACCGGTACCATACCCACAATAGTTGGCAAAGGCGAGGATTGAGAAAAGGCTCGTCAAATTTCTAGAGTATTTGCGAGGTGTAAGCTTGAACATCCCATTCTTGGATGTAATCATCAAGATCCCGTCCTATGCAAAGTTTCTAAAAGATTTGATCGCGGGAAAGATGCGAAAAGAAAGGATCATGCTCGCTGAGCAAAGTACGTGGTTTACTAGAAAGGAGAAAGCACCGACCAAGTTCAAAGATCCCGGTAGTTTTCGAATTCCTTGCACGCTTGGAGGAGTCCCACTTCAGAAAGCTTTGGTAGATTTGGGAGCAAGCGTAAGCCTCATGCCCCTCACGATGTTTATGAAATTGAATACAAAAACCGATCTCAAGGCCACGGATATGAAGATACAACTCGTTGATGGGCGAATCACTAGGCCAGTGGGAATTGCCGAAAACATACCAATACAAGTACCGGGTGGACTTTGCTTGCCATGCGACTTCTTGGTGATGGATATTAAGGAGGAAGGTGATACGTCGCTGATTCTTGGATGCCCTTTCTTGGCCATCGCCGGAGTGATTGTAGATGTGAGGGAAGGAACCTTGTACTTGAACGTCGGTAATATTGAAGTTGAGCTCCATATTCCGAAGGCGATGAAGCATATGCCTTGGCCAGAGGACGTGGACTACGTGGACCTCCTCGACGAGGTGATTGACGATGCCATGTCATTTGCCATCGGGGTCAAGCACGATGACGGCCTCGAAGAGGGCCATCTCACCAAAGAAGGCGAAATGATGGGACACCCGTCGGACCCTCTTAAGGATGAAGAGAAGGACGCCGCTGATGTCGTTAAGATTAGAGAGCTATGCAAGCTCTCCACGGCGAAGCACATGAAGAAAGCTCCACTGGACAACAAATCTTTGCCGGTGGCCAAGAAAAAGGATGTCAAAAGCTCAAGTTTGGGGGACTCACCCCCAATACTACCCATGATGAAGGGGAGCCGAGGAACGCCCAAGAAAATCAACAAATAAACCAAGCGGCCTTCCCAGCAAATTTGACATGCGCATCTCACATGCGCCAAATATCGAGCTTTGATCGCGAATCTTAAGGGGTCGAGCTCAAGACCTTAAGCGAGCGCTTGTCAGGAGGCAACCCGACGGTTCTATATCAATTTTAGTTGAATTTATATTTATATTTTTGTTTTAGATATTTATTAGTGTTTAGAGTCAAGTGTCGAAGAAAAACCTGACAACGGGCAACATTTTTCATTTCAGGAGAAGGAGAATAGGAACCATATGAATAGAGGACCACCATGGCATTGGGGAGCGTTACAGGGATGCGCTCAAATGTCAAAAGAAGGAAGAAATTGACGGGGGAAAGAATTTTGAAAGTGGAGCAAAAACAGAGAGTTGGAGCTAAGAACAGCAGCCCACTCGGTCGAGTGACATTTTCACTCGGCCAAGTGAAGACTCTACTCGGTCGAGTAGGGTATTGATCAGTGAATATTCGAAAACCCCTCTCTGTTGATTACATGCCACTTGGCCGAGTGACTTTTTCACTCGACCAAGTGAATCAGACACTTTCAGCACTTCAAAAGCTCTGAGTGGCCTAGCCGCTCGGCCGAGTGACTTTTGTATACTAGGCCGAGTGATAAGTGCTACTCGGCCGAGTCGGAACTTACACGAAAATTTTAAAATTTTAATAAACTGAGCCACTCGGCCAAGTGGTCACGCCACTCGGCCGAGTGACTAACATTATATACACAGCACTCACGGCCCTAAAAATCAAAATCCCCAAATTTTCGAACTGACAGCCCGAGATTCTCCCCAAATCGTTCGAGCAATCCATCCCCTCGCCCAAGCCGCCCTCACCAGCGACCGAGTGGCACGACCCACCGCCGGCGCCACCTCCCTCACTGCCGATCATCCCCCTTTTAGCCCTAATTACACCTTTTCTCCCCAACTCCATTCCGTAAGCCCTATTCCACCCCGAATCAAAATTAAACTTCATACACACCTATTTCTCTTGATTTTCCCCTAAATTTATTTATATTCATTGCTAATTAATCTATTTGTGTTTCAGGATAGCTTGAGGGAGAATCAAGGGCAGATTCGGAGCTTCGCAGAGGAGGCATCTCTTTGATCTCACTACTCGCTTGGAGTCGCGTCGTGCTTGGGTATATTCGCTCCTTTCTTACTAGCACTTCGCATTGGTAGGCGCATCTCATGGCACACATGCCTCCACGCATTAGGTTGCATTCGCGGGGGCTCGCCTCCAAGAGGAGGAGGACTAGCGAGCCTGGATCTTCCTCCGCTAGAGCGGAGTCCCCACCACCTAACCCACCATCACCCACACTTCCGCCTCCTATCGCACCCATTTCATCCTGCCTCGTCTCAAATGATGTGAGCACTACTCCCAAGCGTAGGAGATCAAACAAGTAATATCCTGGTGAGTCCATGTATCGAATCCACGGGACAACTGACCTGCAAAACCACAAATGTCAGTTTGTAAAGAGTACTAAAATGATAACAACCAACCACCTAAATGTATAAAGATATAGTTTCAAGAGTTTTAAATAACAAAAGAAAATCCTACAATAAATACGGGAAATGCAATATTGGGGTATCAATATGAAGAGAATGTGTTGGTTGTGATTTCGTTAGGATCAATGCAATCAATGATTATCAATACCTTTTTTATAACTCAACGTTTCGTCTGGTCAGGGCACGAGAACGTCGGAAAATATCACGATAAACGAACAATGAAAATTGCCTTAAGTACACATACAATACTAGTTTCATGAGGAAAATAAGCTTATGTGTCCGCAAGGATCACCACGAGTATGTCCACAAAGATCGTATTCAATCCAAGTACACCAACAACAAATATACTTGAATAATACATGTAGAAACTAGCAAAATACGCGATATAACGTGCAAATTAGGGCGAAAAGATATAAAATCAGATATTTCAGAGATCAAACAACATCACAACCAGCACATGAGGGTATTAGCCATGCATGGAGGGTATATAATCAATATTCATAGCCAAATACATCATTAATACATCAAAATACGAGCTAAATATGCCAAATACAAGGTAAAGTTTAGAATTTTATCACCAATTCTCTCCAATTGAACCCCAAACTCCTTCAGAAAGTAGATCTAGCCTCTGTCCGCAGAGTCCCTAAATTTGGTGGCGAAATACGGCTCCTAGAGCCCAAAATACGCCAGAATACGCTCAAAACCCTAGAAATACGTTATATAGAGGCATTGCGGGTTTAAGGGGGTTAACGTTTCAAACCCGCTTCAAAATCGCTAAAAACCCAAACCCACGAAGCGCAACAAATCTCGACCGTCCAATCCAGGTGAGATCGGACGTGGAATCACCACGTGGGCTTTGAAAATCGTGTGCCCGCATCCGCTCTAATGATTCGATTTCGATTCGGAATTAAATCGAACGTTGGATCTTAATCCAACGGTCAATATTGCGTGCTCTTCGAATCCGCTGCGGGGCTGTGTCTCACCGTTAAATCAGAATCCAACGTCCCTCGTACGTCCACGTCGCCCCGCAAATGCCGCTCTCCGCTGTCGAATCCGCCTCGTCTACGGGCCGTTGGATCAGAATCTGGCGCTCGAGATCGCTTCGCATCGCCCGCTTTTTATAGCTGCTAGATGAAGAATAAGTGATGCAAATTGAGCCACGTAGCCCGATGAAAACCCCAGATCCGCTCCGTTTCATTGTGATTCTGGCCGTTGGATTGCGATCCAACGGTCGTTATAATGCCGCGTCATTCATTGCCTGGGAGCCGCTCGATTGAGCGGGAGCTTCACGGATGGCTGCCACGCGTCCTCGACGATGCGGGCCGCATACGACGATCATATTTCTCTCATATTTCCACTGTATTCGACCGTATTTCTTCATTTTATTGGGTATTCTGCTTTCAAAAATACACAGTAATTAGCACATATCTCAGAAAAATACAAATAAATAGTCGTTGGACTCGTGAGATCGAGACCAAGCCATGAAAAATATAAAAAGGCAGAAATACTCAATAAAATTCATACTGTGTGCACAAATCAATAGTTTGCTCTAAAAAATAATGATATACAAAATACGAACATATTAGAGACCAATTAAGCAGCATATGGGCACAAAATAGGGCTAAATGGGGGGTTAAATATGTAATATTCAACCCGAATCACACCCCCAACTAGCGATCTGCTAGTCCCTAGCAAAATGAGTGATGAAGTCGAATGATTAATAAAACAATAAGTTCTATCAATTTGTAACGGCCTGTATTTTTCAAACACTTCAAATACGTAATTAGCGTATTTTTATCTTCTTTATAATGGTTGGTTAGGAGTTGTATATCAAAACTGATTTCAAAAATTCTTTTAAAAATATTTTAGAGCACTAGACTTATCATATTGTATTTCAGCAATTTCAGATTTCCGCAAATGCCCAAAACATTCCTGTTAAAATTCATCTTCCAAAATTACCGTTTTGATTCGACGAATTTATTTTCTATTCAAACGTATTCAGAACGTTTTCAAACTTCTACAGTAACATCCTATTATCATTTAGGGCTTCCCACATTAATTTCATAATTTTCGGATATCATTTCAACATAGAACCCGCAAACCCGCTTTCTAAACGTTTTGGCCTAAAACTTGTACTTCCGTAGCTCAAATCCCAGAACGGATCCTGTATTCGTGATCCTCGCGTCGATACGATCCCGTGGGTATGTTTTCGTAATTTTTCGGAGTCGTTTATGAAATCGTGTCTGTATTTCACCGCTTTGCTAATTACATCACTAATGATCTTATACCTTTACTAATTACTTTTACTAATTGACTTTTACCCCTAATAAATCTAGATCTACCCCTAATCATTTCCATATCCCCACCCCCCATTAACCCACCTCCTAAGTTGGTCAGATCCAACTATTTTGGATCTGACATGAATACACTTATTTTTCTTTTGTACTATCTAAATAAATTTTAATAGCTATAAAACTTCCCCCTCCCATTTCTCGTTCACAGGCACGCACAAACCTCTCTCCCTTCTTCGAAACGAAACCCAGCCTCTTCTCTTTTTCTTTCGATCAAACCCCCCACCCTCAAAATCTCTCTCTTAGCCTCTACTCTCTCTCCCCGCGTCTCTCGCTCTCGCCCCCGGCGACTTCGACCGTCGCTCGCCGGCCCTCCGCCGCCTCCGCCTGCCCGAGACGACGACCCACCCCCGCTCGCCGACTGCCGCCTCCGAGCCATCCCGCCGTCCTCCGACGACAGCTCGTCGACCACCGCCCCCGAAGCCGCCCCGACTGCAGCTCGCCCGTCCCCGAGCAACGCCTCCACGGCCTCGATCACTGCCGCCCCGCTCTCCCTCTCTCCTCTGTTCGAGACAGAGGAATTCCTCCGACCGCCGCCGCTGAGGCGCTGTCGCCCTCCACCGCCTCGTCCGCGCCGTACACCGTCGCCATCTACGCCTCCGCAGCTCCAGCCTCGACCGCCGCCTCCGCCCTCTCTCCGAAGACCCCCGAGGCCCCGCACGTCGGCGAACCCCCCACAGCGCCCGGAGCCCGCCCCGCGCTCCTCCGCCGCTGCACAGACCCGCCACCGCCGCCGCCGCGAGCGCCGCCCCACGTCGCCGTCGTCTCCCGCATCCAATGCCGCCGCCGCCGCCACCCCGGTAGCCGTCGCCGTCCGCACGCAAGCAGCCCCCCTCGCCGGCAATTGAATTCGAAGCAGCGTGAGTTAGCGGTGGCAATCTCGTAAATACGATAATTATTTCGTATTTCCCATTTTTAAATAATTATTAAATAGGGTTTAATGGTTTTTAATCCATAACTAATAATATAGGACCCAGAAAAATGTGCGGATAGCCCCAGAAAATCAGAAACGACATTTCGGATCCAATGGCGCTAGTCTCACTGCGATCAGACGCCTACTTATTCCGGAATGATTTTTCGAACTTAAAGATTTAATAGGTATAAATCGTTCTAAAATTCGTAGCTCGCTGATTTTACGTACACTAATATTTGATAAAATTATATGTGATAATATACTTCGAGACGGTCATTTTGACTGTTCACTCAAGTCATTCCGACTTGTATTACTCCCGTAAGAAATTACGGAAGATACGCGTAACTTAAATAATCTGTTTTTTTAAAACTATTTTGAGTTTCTAAAAATTATAAAAATTACTATGGACTTCAGAAAAATATTTCTTCCTGCAGTAAAACTATTTTTATCCTATATAGCCTACATAAAAATTTAGAACGCTTTTCGATACTGTTTCAACAGTTTTAAAAATCAAAACGACCAAGTTAAATAAATAAGAAATCGTGTATTCTCTAACTAATTGTTATTGTATTTGCAGGCATCGAATCTCGTGCATCAGCACTAGATCCAGTCCCGGCTCACTACCATCACCTCGAAGATAGTAAGTCACAGTAAATTCTACCCTTAGAAATATAGATAGTGTACTCGTATGAACATAGGACTTGACAACTAGTCTCGGAACAGTTATTGACCTGAACAGATTATTGACATTGCTTGACAGAAAGATTGTAACTGGAAATGTGAGAATGGTAAATGACTCGTAAAATTGCAAAGAACGGTAACCTGCACAGACACTGGGTTTTGGGGTAACTTATAATTGCGGAAGTGCGGGAGCGACCAGTCCGATCTTCGTATTGAACAGTATTGAATAGTATCGATTTGTTGAACAGTATCGTAACCCGGGATATCAGGTGGACTCTTGGTTGCTCACTGTACTACCCGTTATAAGTCACGAATTAGGCTAGGCACAATTACTCTCCTTATTGCTATTGTCAATATCGTCATGGTTATTGCTATTGTTATTGCTCGGTCACCTTTACTTTACTTGTCACCCTTGCATGCTTGACAGATGTACTTTACTTATCGCACTTGCATGCTTGTCTGTCCCTGCTTTACTTTCCGCACTTGTTTACTATAGACTGCTCCATATTTGTGCACTCCTCTTTTTCTATCGCTAGAATTGTTGTGACTTACCTTCGGTTCCATTTATGGCACCGGCAGACGAAGACTTGATCGAGGAGATTGCCCCAGAGTTCGAGGGGCCTACATTGACCCAGAGGCGGCAGAGTTTCAGTTACTTTTTTGTTGGTGTGTGTGTTGTACAATGTATTTCCTTTTCCGCATTTCCTTTCAGTGCTTCCTTCATGTATTTGTGAGAGAGAGTGCTGGTTGTTGTTGTACTTTAATTTGGACTGTAATAACGTCTGTACGCTGGTTTGAGTATTGTGATACATCTCTGAGTTGTGGCTATGCTGATTTCACTGGTAAACTGCGGAACCTGCGAATAAACCAAATAAGTAACGGGCCCCCGAGAGCGGGTCGTTACAGGTTTGGCGGCCCACGCAGGTCCGTGCAAAATACCTCGTGAACAGTATAGTGAAACCAGGATGTGTCATATACGATACTCGACTAAGCTGACATTTTCTATGAATGCAGGTTTGACACTCGAAAGATGGACGGGAACACTTCGAAGAGCCCCAATGGAGCTGACCTGTCTGGCCTTAATAAAAGCCATTAACAAAACCTAAATTTTGATAGGCTTAATTAGTTATTAATAAAAATCTTTTGTATCGGTGGCACTCGTATGAATGATAATCTTCCTTCAATGGACCATGATACCGGTCAATGTGCTTGGCTAAAGTCTGTGGATCGACCTGGCTAGACTGGGCATAAGTGATCCTAGCTTAGTCACTTCCCTGACCGTGTCCGCTGGACCGCAAGGACGTGAATCACGATTATGTAACGCCATCGATCTTCATCACTATCACCCTTCTTTTAGCTTGATGACCTTTCGATTGACCTTCTTAGAATCTTTCTACGCTTGAACTCTGACTATGGAGAGTAGCGTTCGAATTTTCGACCACCAGAAGTTCGAGTTCCACAACGGAAGCGACCACCATCATCTGCTCAGCAACGTCAACTACTCCCTCCTCAGCATCAAGTGTACCAGCAGACTCCACGACAGGCGCCCCGAGACGCCAAGCTTATACCATGACAGTAGAAGAGGCCGAAGCTACGGACCAAGTAATCACAGGTGCGAGATATCCCACTAATCTATACACTCTAATATTTAGAAATCGTAAGCTTAGGCTTGATTCTCATCACGGTAGGTACCGTCTTAATAGCCGGTAAACCTGCCCTCACACTGTTCGACTCAGGAGCTACACATTGCTTCTTGGCCAGTCGTTTCGTTCAAACACATGCCATCACTGTTGAACCTCTGACTTCTCGTTGGAAGGTCGAGACCGCTGGCGGTTCACTACCGGTAGCTAGCGGATGCCTCCAATGATCTGTTGTGATTTGTAGACGAGATCTCTTTGCCGACTTCTTGGGATGGACTGGTTGAGATTATTTCATGCCACCATTGACTGTCGTCAAAGGAGGGTAGAAATCGATATACCCAATCATCCGCAGTTCGTGTTCCTCAGCAAAAGCCGATCAGAAGGACCAGTGGAGTATCGATCCAGACCCGACGTGTATGCTGTTGCGTTGTTACATTCTTCATGAACTCGCATTTCTTTTCTAAACCCCCACTTCCGTCTTGTACCCAATTTTCCATGTGTTTGTATCCTTTTCCCACCTACCACCTCCTCCGCAACGACAGGCCTACACGATGATCCCAGAAGATGTCGAAGCCATCGACCAGGTGATTGGAGGTATGAATTATTGCTTTTGATATTATACTCGTTCATTTGCAATCAGTATATCATCGTAGCTATTATGATAGCTATGGTGGTGTCAATAGTATGTATTCGTACATGACATCATCTCTTGTTTTCTTGATGCTGTGATGTCGCATTATATTTCATGTTATTTACAACCTGATTTACTAGATCATTATCTTTTCAATCATTTATTTGCTTGAGCTTCTTAATAACATCAATTATCTTCAAAAGAGATTTTTAAACAAAAGAGATTTTTAAATTCCGAGGACGGAATTATTTTAAGGAGGGTAGAATGTAACGGCCTGTATTTTTCAAACACTTCAAATACGTAATTAGCGTATTTTTATCTTCTTTATAATGGTTGGTTAGGAGTTGTATATCAAAACTGATTTCAAAAATTCTTTTAAAAATATTTTAGAGCACTAGACTTATCATATTGTATTTCAGCAATTTCAGATTTCCGCAAATGCCCAAAACATTCCTGTTAAAATTCATCTTCCAAAATTACCGTTTTGATTCGACGAATTTATTTTCTATTCAAACGTATTCAGAACGTTTTCAAACTTCTACAGTAACATCCTATTATCATTTAGGGCTTCCCACATTAATTTCATAATTTTCGGATATCATTTCAACATAGAACCCGCAAACCCGCTTTCTAAACGTTTTGGCCTAAAACTTGTACTTCCGTAGCTCAAATCCCAGAACGGATCCTGTATTCGTGATCCTCGCGTCGATACGATCCCGTGGGTATGTTTTCGTAATTTTTCGGAGTCGTTTATGAAATCGTGTCTGTATTTCACCGCTTTGCTAATTACATCACTAATGATCTTATACCTTTACTAATTACTTTTACTAATTGACTTTTACCCCTAATAAATCTAGATCTACCCCTAATCATTTCCATATCCCCACCCCCCATTAACCCACCTCCTAAGTTGGTCAGATCCAACTATTTTGGATCTGACATGAATACACTTATTTTTCTTTTGTACTATCTAAATAAATTTTAATAGCTATAAAACTTCCCCCTCCCATTTCTCGTTCACAGGCACGCACAAACCTCTCTCCCTTCTTCGAAACGAAACCCAGCCTCTTCTCTTTTTCTTTCGATCAAACCCCCCACCCTCAAAATCTCTCTCTTAGCCTCTACTCTCTCTCCCCGCGTCTCTCGCTCTCGCCCCCGGCGACTTCGACCGTCGCTCGCCGGCCCTCCGCCGCCTCCGCCTGCCCGAGACGACGACCCACCCCCGCTCGCCGACTGCCGCCTCCGAGCCATCCCGCCGTCCTCCGACGACAGCTCGTCGACCACCGCCCCCGAAGCCGCCCCGACTGCAGCTCGCCCGTCCCCGAGCAACGCCTCCACGGCCTCGATCACTGCCGCCCCGCTCTCCCTCTCTCCTCTGTTCGAGACAGAGGAATTCCTCCGACCGCCGCCGCTGAGGCGCTGTCGCCCTCCACCGCCTCGTCCGCGCCGTACACCGTCGCCATCTACGCCTCCGCAGCTCCAGCCTCGACCGCCGCCTCCGCCCTCTCTCCGAAGACCCCCGAGGCCCCGCACGTCGGCGAACCCCCCACAGCGCCCGGAGCCCGCCCCGCGCTCCTCCGCCGCTGCACAGACCCGCCACCGCCGCCGCCGCGAGCGCCGCCCCACGTCGCCGTCGTCTCCCGCATCCAATGCCGCCGCCGCCGCCACCCCGGTAGCCGTCGCCGTCCGCACGCAAGCAGCCCCCCTCGCCGGCAATTGAATTCGAAGCAGCGTGAGTTAGCGGTGGCAATCTCGTAAATACGATAATTATTTCGTATTTCCCATTTTTAAATAATTATTAAATAGGGTTTAATGGTTTTTAATCCATAACTAATAATATAGGACCCAGAAAAATGTGCGGATAGCCCCAGAAAATCAGAAACGACATTTCGGATCCAATGGCGCTAGTCTCACTGCGATCAGACGCCTACTTATTCCGGAATGATTTTTCGAACTTAAAGATTTAATAGGTATAAATCGTTCTAAAATTCGTAGCTCGCTGATTTTACGTACACTAATATTTGATAAAATTATATGTGATAATATACTTCGAGACGGTCATTTTGACTGTTCACTCAAGTCATTCCGACTTGTATTACTCCCGTAAGAAATTACGGAAGATACGCGTAACTTAAATAATCTGTTTTTTTAAAACTATTTTGAGTTTCTAAAAATTATAAAAATTACTATGGACTTCAGAAAAATATTTCTTCCTGCAGTAAAACTATTTTTATCCTATATAGCCTACATAAAAATTTAGAACGCTTTTCGATACTGTTTCAACAGTTTTAAAAATCAAAACGACCAAGTTAAATAAATAAGAAATCGTGTATTCTCTAACTAATTGTTATTGTATTTGCAGGCATCGAATCTCGTGCATCAGCACTAGATCCAGTCCCGGCTCACTACCATCACCTCGAAGATAGTAAGTCACAGTAAATTCTACCCTTAGAAATATAGATAGTGTACTCGTATGAACATAGGACTTGACAACTAGTCTCGGAACAGTTATTGACCTGAACAGATTATTGACATTGCTTGACAGAAAGATTGTAACTGGAAATGTGAGAATGGTAAATGACTCGTAAAATTGCAAAGAACGGTAACCTGCACAGACACTGGGTTTTGGGGTAACTTATAATTGCGGAAGTGCGGGAGCGACCAGTCCGATCTTCGTATTGAACAGTATTGAATAGTATCGATTTGTTGAACAGTATCGTAACCCGGGATATCAGGTGGACTCTTGGTTGCTCACTGTACTACCCGTTATAAGTCACGAATTAGGCTAGGCACAATTACTCTCCTTATTGCTATTGTCAATATCGTCATGGTTATTGCTATTGTTATTGCTCGGTCACCTTTACTTTACTTGTCACCCTTGCATGCTTGACAGATGTACTTTACTTATCGCACTTGCATGCTTGTCTGTCCCTGCTTTACTTTCCGCACTTGTTTACTATAGACTGCTCCATATTTGTGCACTCCTCTTTTTCTATCGCTAGAATTGTTGTGACTTACCTTCGGTTCCATTTATGGCACCGGCAGACGAAGACTTGATCGAGGAGATTGCCCCAGAGTTCGAGGGGCCTACATTGACCCAGAGGCGGCAGAGTTTCAGTTACTTTTTTGTTGGTGTGTGTGTTGTACAATGTATTTCCTTTTCCGCATTTCCTTTCAGTGCTTCCTTCATGTATTTGTGAGAGAGAGTGCTGGTTGTTGTTGTACTTTAATTTGGACTGTAATAACGTCTGTACGCTGGTTTGAGTATTGTGATACATCTCTGAGTTGTGGCTATGCTGATTTCACTGGTAAACTGCGGAACCTGCGAATAAACCAAATAAGTAACGGGCCCCCGAGAGCGGGTCGTTACACAATTGCTTATGGCATTGCTCAATAATACGCTTTCCAACATGATTTTAGACCATCAATATACACAATCCATGCATATGATCAATCACAAGATATTTTCTCTAATTTAATTTGAATAATAACATTGTCACGCCCCGCTTCCCAAAAATATGGAGGCGAAGTGTGAGAAGGTCCGCTCAGACTTGAAGCTGCAAAGCTGCAAGTCCGATAAGGGTCAATCAACTTTAAAGAGCAGGTCCTTGCAACGCGAACGAAACAAAGATAATAATAATGAAATGAGACAAAAGAGATATATCAGAATATCCATAAAATAAGTTTCAACATCACAGAAAAAGCCGCTAGGCTGAAAGAAAAAGAGTTTAAAGGCCCAAACATGGCCAACAAAAGTACAACGTACAAAACAAAGGTGCCACGCACCGTCAACTAACAACAAAACCTAAAACAAAAGAAAGCTCAGCAAAGTCACCAAGAAAGGTCACCGGTGTCCACAAAAACTCCTCCTGGACAGACTTGGGCTCAGGCTCAACGTCAGCAACAATCACGTACCCATCTACGGTCTCTGGCTCAGGGTCTAACATGTGACACCCAAAAGAGCAAGGGGCACATGTCAGCAAGTCTACAAGAGACTTGTGCAAGGAAACTGAAAGTGAAGGTAAGCAACCTAGCAGTTCTAGCATGAATGCAATGACATGGCAGTTAAAGTATGAGTGCAACAAGTAAGGTAAAGTAAAGTAAAGTACGTGCATGGCATGGATGTCAAGTTTTACAAGTAACACTCACTAGTACAAGACAAGTAAAGTAAGCACCTCGTGCACAGAGATTCCGCCTTTTGGCTAGAGTGGCTGTGCGGGCCAACTCCTAAGCTCAAGTGATCGTTTATCCCTACCCCTCCACGTGTATCGAGCCAGGGCCTTACCCCCGAACAGGAATGCTCGCTTCTGGAACACGAGCCAGGAAGTGTTTTTATCTTGATGGCATAGGGGTGCACCTAGCCAGACAAGGAAGTACAAGTACAAGTATTGTAGCGTGTGCTACGAATGCGACATTCAATGCATGGATGACATGACATGGCAAGTAGTAAAGCGTACAGGTAAGGAAAGTAAACATGGCAGTTTAGTATGCATGATCAACAAGTTAAAGAGTTGGATCTAGCTTCGTTGTCAAGCTAGATCAATTTAGGTGACGGATCTAGTTTCGTTGTCAAACTAGATCAAGTAGGCGTCTAGCCAGCTATCATTTCACTGACTAGTCTCTTTTACGCTAAAAACGAGGAAGTGACCTAAAAACATGGCCCTACACAAGAGTTGGCAAGTTTCACTTGCCTGCAAGTACAACGTCTGAGCACACCGTCCAACGAGTCCAAAGTCACAATACCCTACGTGCACAAGTCCACCGGCCTACATCCGTTTTATTAATCTTGATTAGTGAATTCTAAAACATCTAAAATACTTTAAAAACGTTGATTTTTGTCTTGATTAGCAGGCAATGGGTTGGGGGTCCTAGGGGTGCAAAGCGTTACCTCAACACGACGCGAAAGCTACACTGGCGTCGGGTAGCGACGCCAGGGATTGGAATAAAAGAACGCGCTCCAAGTCCTGATTCCAATATAAATTCCTCGCTGGAAAGTTCAGAGCAGCAACCGGAGCAACGAATCCAGATTCCAAAGCTAGCACGTGCGACGACGGGCTACGACGTGTCGCAACATCGTACGCGGCAAATCGTCGGAGAGAAAGCACCTAGGTGGGGCCCACAGTAGTCCTAGGGACCAATAGGGGACCCACAATACCACTGGGGAACTTAGGGGGCCCACGGTGGCAAGCGGTGCGACGGGTGCGGGGTTGCGACGTTTGCTCTCGGTCGGACACAGCCAAATGCGGGAGATTGGCTTGGTCGGACACTGGGGGCGGGCTTGCACAGCGCAGCAGGTCGGTGCGGGGGTCGGGCTCTCGGTCGGTGCGGGGCAGGCCGTCGGTCGGGTGCCTCGGATGCGGGGGCTGCAACGTTGCAACGTTGCAACGTAGCGGGGCTTCGGTCGGTGCGGTCGGGGGCTTCGGTCGGGCACGGAGTGGAGCAGGGGCTTGGAGCGGGGCACTGTGCGGTGCGGAGATGCGGGCATGAGCGGGCCAAGCTCTCGGTCAGACCAAGAGCTCCTCTCGATCAGAGCGGGGGAACGGAGCGGGAGGCTGTGCAGCGATCGGACGGGGCTTTGGTGCGGACGGAAACTTCGGTCGGAGCGGGGAAAATGGGGTGTTTGGCTCGGTCGGTGCGGGGGTTGGCTGTCGCAACGTTGCAATGATTCGTCGCAACGTGAAATTTGTGTTTTGGAAGCGGCTAGGGTTATTTTCTTGCGAAAATAGGTCTTCCTAAGGGTTGTTTATATAGTGTAGATGGGTTGACTTGGTCTAGGCTAATCCTAATGGGATTAGGAGTTTAAAATAATTTAAAATTCAAATCTCCCCTTCTCCAATTTGCACAAGGCTTGGGTGTGGCCCAAATGAGCTGGAATTCGGCTAAAAAATTATTTAAAATGTTTTAAACTCAAATAAATTTTATTTGGCCGAAATTAATTTAAAACCTAGCTTTTAAAAATATTTTAAACCTTGCTAAAAATATAAAAGTGGTCAAATGAACTCCAAAAATTATAAAATAAATATCGGGGTGATCGTGGCGACGAAAGAAAGCTAACTAAGAAGACGAATTTCAATTTCGACGTCGGACGACGAAACTAAAAATAGAAACGTCTCCCATCAAGAGTGAAAATCACAACATCTCTTCGAATAAGATTAAATTGTGGAAAACCGACTCAAGAAATGTCGTTCTAAATTAGTGCCACTATTTAATACTCTCAGAGACGTTCACAACGACATAACACACTAAAGTGTTCACAAACAAATGAATTCTAAAATAAACACGTGCACGGCCAAAAGCACGTGCACGAACAAAGTGCAACGAAAAACAGACCGTTAGATCCTCCCCACCTTAGAATAAAGTCTGTCCTCGGACTTTCTAACATATCTAGTCGCTCTAGTAACTAACCCAATCATGTCACATTATAATTCAAAACAGGTATAGTCATTACAAGTGCTTATATATGCACTAGGTAGTCAAACATTAACACTACCAATACAATTTCTCATGTCCAATATCTCTTATCCAATTTCTCTTGATAACATCCCTCTTTTATAATATAGATATCTCTTATCCAATCTCTCTTGATAACATCACTCTCTTATAATATAGATATCTCTTATCCAATTTCTCTTGTCCAATATCTCTTATCCAATTTCTCTTGATAACATCCCTCTTTTATAATATATATATATATATGTGTGTGTGTGTATATATATATATACATATGTATATACAATTTCTCTTGTCCTCTTATCCAATTTCTCTTGTCCAATATCTCTTATCCAATTTCTCTTGATAACATCCCTCTTTTATAATATATATATATATATATATATATATATGTATATATGTATATATACATATGTACATATGTATATAAATACATATGTACATATGTATATACATATGTACATATGTATTTATATACATATGTACATATGTATATATACATATGTACATATGTATATATACATATGTACATATGTATATATACATACATATATATACATATATACATACATATATATATATATATATATATTATAAAAGAGGGATGTTATCAAGAGAAATTGGATAAGAGATATTGGACAAGAGAAATTGGATAAGAGATATCTATATTATAAGAGAGGGATGTTATCAAGAGAGATTGGATAAGAGATATCTATATTATAAAAGAGGGATGTTATCAAGAGAAATTGGATAAGAGATATTGGACATGAGAAATTGTATAAGAGATATCTATATTATAAAAGAGGGATGTTATCAAGAGAAATTGGATAAGAGATATTAGACAAGAGAAATTGGATTAGAGATATCTATATTATAAGAGAGTGATGTTATCAAGAGAGATTGGATAAGAGATATCTATATTATAAAAGATGGATGTTATCAAGAGAAATTGGATAAGAGATATTGGACATGAGAAATTGGATAAGAGATATCTATATTATAAAAGAGGGATGTTATCAAGAGAAATTGGATTAGAGATATTGGACAAGATAAATTGGATAAGAGATATCTATATTATAAAAGAGGGATGTTATCAAGAGAAATTGAATAAGAGATATTGGACAATATAAATTGGATAAGAGTGATGTTATCAAGAGAAATTGGATAAGAAATATCTATATTACAAACGAGAGATGTTATCAAGAGAAATTGGATAAGAGATATTGGACAAGAGAAATTGGATAAGGGATATCTATTATATAAAAGACGGATGTTATCAAGAGAAATTGATAAAAGAATTTAGACTTGAGAAATTGGATAAGAGAATTTGGATATCTATTATATAAAACAGGGAAATTGAATAAGAGAAAATATAAGAGATGCGATTTTGAGGGATAAAAGAGGTGGTGGGAATTTTGCACATACAACCCCGGTTTTTGTATTTTCGCCTATGGACCCTCCCCCCCCACACACACACACTTTTTATTCTCACCCCTTCCGGCCATTTTTTTTCCAGTTCTATGAAGATTTTGAATCTTATCCTACTAGGACAAAGCTTTGTCCTACGTGACAAGTTTGTCCTTGGTGATAATGATAATTTTGGGGGGACTTAAATTTTGGGGGAAAACTTAAATTTGGGGGGAAACTTGAAATTTTGTGGGAAAACTTGAAATTTGGGGGAACTTGAAATTTGTGGGGGAGAAAAACTCAGCCATTAAATAAACTGTGCCCTATGGGCACGGGTAATGACTAGTATATATATATATTCACGTATGTCATACACTTATACCGATTATAGTCAGTCAATTTCATACATATAATTCAATCATATACATATACGTACATCCCTCATATAACTACTACTTACCTAGCACAAAACAATAGTTCAGATACTCACATAAGGATAGTCTCACACTTAGCAAATACAATCACTGCTCTACGTATAGATAACTACCTATGCACAAAACCAACATGGGTATACGACTCCCTAATATTTCCTAATATACGTCCAATACCAAACACATCAACACAAGTAGTCACACCATACCATTATTAAATTAAGTTTTACTATTTCTAGTATACATTCACCGCTACTATAACTTCATAATATATAGTCATTCAGATGCATGCAAATAGTTCACCATATATTCACATCACATACGGTCATATAACTGTATTTATGACACGCCACATATACCATAGTCATCAATACCTATAATTAAGCACATACTTACCCGTGCATGATGCACACCCATACACGCTAACATTTCCTTTACATACACCAATCATACCATCATATATCCAGTACATCTACACACCTAGTTTAGCTAGCACACATACGTTCATACAGGCAAGTCCTTAGTAAATAGCTATACCTCAAGACCAACACCTATAACTATATACTGGTGTAGCGACCCACAATCATGTGCGTAACACAACCAGGCACAAACACTCCTATCACTATACATACCTTAGACATCGCTATATTCAAACTACAATCATACATAACGATATACTTAGAGTATACCCACTCAAGCTTGAGTGAGACTCAATACACATATCAGAATATTCTATATACGTAACACGGCGTTTATACCTATACCAATACCACTCCAATATATATACGTCTACCAATATAACTATATACATATCGTAAGTCAATCACACTTAATATTAGTCAGGTAATACTCACATAGTTCAATCACTCTATATACCATAATAATAATACAGACATCAGCACACATATAATTATAATACACTCCCTCATACATACGCATTCATCGTATAGTCACACACATGTAACATGTATATTCACATCATAGCCTACTACCTATAATTAGTATACCAACACCTATACATACATAGTTAAGATGTGCAATAGTATTGTATACCTCACGGTATGTACGCATACAACATCCCGTAAACGCAAGCAATACCAATCAAAATTATAATCCTATTACCATATGTATATCACCTATATACTCATGCAACAAAACATAACTACTTACATTTAAGCACAATTCATATCTACGTACGAGCACATACTCACATGTACTAACATACAGGTCATATAGTAGGCATACTCACTTAACTATACATACACCTATTATTATCACCCCTAACATACACATAGCTTTACCAATCATTTTATTTCAACCATTACAAGTATCTCTAACTACATACACTACATTAGATATTCCTACACTAGCTCTTATATACACAGGCATCCCTAGTATGGTTAGCTAACCACACACAAATCTATAAATACTAACACACAAACAACTTCATAATATCACGAATAACTCCGAGTATTTATATATATATTTCACACAATAGGCAAGCATCAATATACTATGGGGGGGGTACACTCATTCAAGCCCACGTACACAACTTAGGTACATGCACTACGACTACATCACAAGGTCCAAGGGCCTACTAACAACTTAGAGTTGACACATGCATTGACGGGCACTAAAGCCTAAGCGATAAAGGGAGGTCGAGGTCGAAAGCGTGACGAGAGAATGATCGATAAGCACGAGTTCAGATAGGACGAATACAAGGAGACAGCTTGGTTAGGTGAAACAGTGATTCACTGGTGAATGTTTAGGTAGAGGAAAGGGGATGTAGTGATACTTATATAGGATTGAGAAATGAAGTAACATAAGCTAAAATACGCGAAATTGAAAACTGTTGTACTTCAAAAGTTGGAATCCTCGTCTGTATAAAAATGTTTGGAGGTCGATAAAACGAGTTGTTCAAAATAAGTTTGAGTCGAATATTCATAATAAGAGAAAATGTTTTATTGGCTTATCGAAAATCATTAAGAAAAGGAAGTAAATCATTCACACGAACATTTAGGACGTAGTTTTTAGAAAATATTATACGACGGTAATTTACTATAATTTTGGCAAAAATTATGGAAATTCAAAGAATGAAATTAAGGTAACTGAAGAATTTAAGCTCGTGTTAAATGCTTTCAAAGTCTTTAAGCCAGGGAAGAATTTAAAATAATCAATATTGGAACGACTTTGAGAGGAACCAGGATGTGCCAAAAATAAAACTGGTTTACACAAAGCTTTTAGCATACGAGCACAACGAGCCTGGCACAGATATAAAAAAATAATTGAAATTCAATTTAGTCTAGAAATTATTCTAAAAGTATGTATGGTGAGCGGAAAGATAATAATAATGACTTAGTAGAAGAATTATTAAAATTGATAGCAAAGCTTTAAAATCAAATCATGGAGGGTCTAAATCAGGAAGTGGCTATAAAATAGTAATTTTACAAAAATCTGAAGTAGAGAAAACAACTAGCATAAAATCGACTTGCTGAAAGCTGAATTTCCATGTGACTTGAAAAGTATATTAAAAGTAAGCGCGATGTGTCATTTGAATGGCATAAATAAGAAAAGAAAATTATAAGTCGAATTGGACAAAATAAAAGTACGGTTCAGAATTAATATATGAAAGGAAAATGTATTTTCATAGGTATAAAAGTGTAGGTTGGAAAAATACCATAAGCCAGTATTCAAAATTTCGACAAAAGTTTTAAGAATTCGAGTCAACGAAGGAGTATGAAATATAAGATATATATATTAAAAATTGAGCAATTTAAACTTAGGGAAAGAGGAAATCGAAAAATACTTTCAGAAGATTCAAGGTTTGAAATGGAGGGGTTCGAAGATTGACGACGATCGTTATGAGGCGATCTCATGGATCGAGGCAAGGAAATTGGTCAGATGATCAAAACATGCATACGCCTAGGATATGAATCAGGAGAATCTACGGGGAAACTCCTACGGTCGACTAACTAAAGATTAAGAACTAAGCGCTAAGACCTTCTAAGGAGCTAGATGGTAATGAAATGCGTTCAGCTTGGTCCGAAATCGATGAACCCAAGCGAACGACTGAAGGAAATTCTAGAAGTCTAATATGGTCAGAGTTAGCCAAGAACCACTAAGGTAACTCCTACGACGATTAAATCAATTGCTAGCAGGGAGTCTAACTAACAATCAGGGCCTCTATCTAGCAAACACAGACGTCTAAGTCTCTTACCACCTAGTGACATAGGAAAATGACTAGACTCAGGGCTTATGACTCGGATGTTGCAATTTATTTAATGGACATTCCGTTATTATCGTTGTTCCGTTAATTCGCAATTGCAAGGCTGGACCTGCATGGGCCACTAACAAAACATGTCACGCCCCGCTTCCCAAAAATATTGAGGCGAAGCGTGAGAAGGTCCGCTCAGACTTGAAGCTGCAAAGCTGCAAGTCCGATAAGCGTCAATCAACTTTAAAGAGCAGGTCCTTGCAACGCGAACGAAACAAAGATAATAATAATAAAATGAGACAAAAGAGATATCTCAGAATATCCATAAAATAAGTTTCAACATCACAGAAAAAGCCACCAGGCTGAAAGAAAAAGAGTCTAAAGGCCCAAACATGGCCAACAAAAGTACAACGTACAAAACAAAGGTGCCACGCACCGTCAACTAACAACAAAACCTAAAACAAAAGAAAGCTCAGCAAAGTCACCAAGAAAGGTCACCGGTGTCCACAAAAACTCCTCCTGGACAGACTTGGGCTCAGGCTCAGCGTCAGCAACAATCACGTACCCAGCTACGGTCTCTGGCTCAGGGTCTAACATGTGACACCCAAAAGAGCAAGGGGCACATGTCAGCAAGTCTACAAGAGACTTGTGCAAGGAAACTGAAAGTGAAGGTAAGCAACCTAGCAGTTCTAGCATGAATGCAATGACATGGCAGTTAAAGTATGAGTGCAACAAGTAAGGTAAAGTAAAGTAAAGTACGTGCATGGCATGGATGTCAAGTTTTACAAGTAACACTCACTAGTACAAGACAAGTAAAGTAAGCACCTCGTGCACAGAGATTCCGCCTTTTGGCTAGAGTGGCTGCACGGGCCAACTCCTAAGCTCAAGTGATCGTTTATCCCTACCCCTCCACGTGTATCGAGCCAGGGCCTTACCCCCGAATGGGAATGCTCGCTTCTGGAACACGAGCCAGGAAGTGTTTTTATCTTGATGGCATAGGGGTGCACCTAGCCAGACAAGGAAGTACAAGTACAAGTATTGAAGCGTGTGCTACGAATGCGACATTCAATGCATGGATGACATGACATGGCAAGTAGTAAAGCGTACAGGTAAGGAAAGTAAACATCGCAGTTTAGTATGCATGATCAACAAGTTAAAGAGTTGGATCTAGCTTCGTTGTCAAGCTAGATCAATTTAGGTGACGGATCTAGTTTCGTTGTCAAACTAGATCAAGTAGGCGTCTAGCCAGCTATCATTTCACTGACTAGTCTCTTTTACGCTAACAACGAGGAAGTGACCTAAAAACATGGCCCTACACAAGAGTTGGCAAGTTTCACTTGCCTGCAAGTACAACGTCTGAGCATACCGTCCAACGAGTCCAAAGTCACAATACCCTACGTGCACAAGTCCACCGGCCTACATCCGTTTTATTAATCTTGATTAGTGAATTCTAAAACATCTAAAATACTTTAAAAACGTTGATTTTAGTCTTGATTAGCAGGCAATGGGTTGGGGGTCCTAGGGGTGCAAAGCGTTACCTCAACACGACGCGAAAGCTACACTGGCGTCGGGTAGCGACGCCAGGGGTTGGAATAAAAGAACGCGCTCCAAGTCCTGATTCCAATATAGATTCCTCGCTGGAAAGTTCAGAGCAGCAACCGGAGCAACGAATCCAGATTCCAAAGCTAGCACGTGCGACGACGGGCTACGACGTGTCGCAACGTCGTACGCGGCAAATCGTCGGAGAGAAAGCACCTAGGTGGGGCCCACAGTAGTCCTAGGGACCAATAGTGGACCCACAATACCTCTGGAGAACTTGGGGGCCCACGGTGGCAAGCGGTGCGACGGGTGCGGGGTTGCGACGTTTGCTCTCGGTCGGACACAGCCAAATGCCGGAGATTGGCTCGGTCGGACACTGTGGGCGGGCTTGCACAGCGCAGCGGGTCGGTGCGGGGTCGGGCTCTCGGTCGGTGCGGGGCAGGCCGTCGGTCGGGCACCTCGGATGCGAGGGCTGCAACGTTGCAACGTTGCAAGCGTTGCAACGTAGCGGGGCTTCGGTCTGTGCGGGCGGGGGCTTCGGTCGGGCACGGAGCGGAGCGGGGGCTTGGAGCGGGGCGCTGTGCGGTGCGGAGATGCGGGCGTGAGCGGGCCAAGCTCTCTGTCAGACCGAGAGCTCCTCTCGGTCGGAGCGGGGGAACGGAGCGGGCGGCTGTGCAGCGGTCGGACGGGGCTTTGGTGCGGGCGGAAACTTCGGTCGGAGCGGGGAAAATGGGGTGTTTGGCTCGGTCGGTGTGGGGTTGGCTGTCGCAACGTGAAATTTGTGTTTTGGAAGCGGCTAAGGTTATTTTCTTGCGAAAATTGGTCTTCCTAAGGGTTGTTTATATAGTGTAGATGGGTTGACTTGGTCTAGGGCTAATCTTAATGGGATTAGGAGTTTAAAATAATTTAAAATTCAAATCTCTCCTTCTCCAATTTGCACAAGGCTTGGGTGTGGCCCAAATAAGCTGGAATTCGGATCAAAAATTATTTAACAATTTTTAAACTCAAATAAATTTTATTTGGCCGAAATTAATTTAAAACCTAGCTTTTAAAAATATTTGAAACCTTGCTAAAAATATAAAAGTGGTCAAATGAACTCCAAAAATTATAAAATAAATATCGGGGTGATCGTGGCGACGAAAGAAAGCTAACTAAGAAGACGGATTTCAATTTCGATGTCGGACGATGAAACTAAAAATAGAAACATCTCCCGTCAAGAGTGAAAATCACGTCTCTTCGAATAAGATTAAATTGTGGAAAAACGACTCGAGAAATGTCGTTCCAAATTTGTGCCACTATTTAATACTCTCAGAGACGTTCACAACGATATAACACACTAAAGTGTTCACAAACAAATGAATTCTAAAATAAACACGTGCACGGCCAAAAGCACGTGCACGAACAAAGTGCAACGAAAAACAGACCGTTACAAACATGCAAGCATCGTTTTGCGCAAGCGAAAGTATAACACGTCGTTATGTTCTAGTTTTCTTGTTTCCAAGGAATTGGCATCTCAAAAAGACCGTTCAAGTCATGGGTATTGAAGTTGCTTGGTTTATTCACTATTTCTTTTCTTTTATTAGTTCCGTATAACGCGCAAAAAGCAACATTTGCGGAAAAATGTATAACTTGGATCGCTCCATCAAATGAGTGAGTTTCTGGTCAATGGCTCCAAAATCAGACGATAATAGGGCATTAGGCCAAAAGGACCCCTCGGACTGTACTGCTCGAGCCAACCAAGTTATTTATTTAGTGACACACTTATTCATTTTTTATACCGTTCCTTCATTTTTTTCTCCTCTTTTTCTTTTCATATGCAACTTAACACCCATTCTTCGAACATAAACATTAATAACAAAGGCCAAATTCGTCTTCAACTTGAAGACTATTCTAATGAATCGTGTATACTTAAGCTTTTTCCTCACCAAAGCATGCATGAAATAAATTCAAGCTATTTCGAGATATTAATCATGACAATTGAAATTTTTCATGAATAGCATATTAACGGTAATTCCATGAAGGAATAAAAATTAATTCACGCCACACACAATTTTTAGAACTCAAATAACGCATAATCATCCGCATTTGTGGTATAAGAAGGAGATATAAATGATGAGATTTGGTGGTTCATTCTTTTCTTTTGCTTTGTTTTTGAAAAAAATCCTAAGGTCTCGTACACAGCCCCCCAACTAAAGATGGACATTGTCCTCAATGTCGAAAAGGGTACAAGTTTATTCAAAGCAAGCATCCTAGAAAGCATATGAAAATCTACTCTGCAGGAAAGAACACACCGTGGTCAAATGGTGGATCCCGAATCTTTAATAGTGGAGGAAGTTGTTCAATATGCTCCTTGCGCTCCTCGGCGATTATTCTTCCTCCAAAAACTAATTTGGACTCCAGCAACGTGACTCCCAGCATCTCTATAAGCTGTTCACCTGTATCCTGCAAAAGATGAGTCGCGTCAATCCAATTTAGTCTTAAACTCTTTCCAATGAAAATATTCCAAATGTAGTCATCAAAGTAAATAAAATAAATTAAAGCGGGTTGACAACTACTCCCTGAAAGATATGCACTACTCTTGGTAGATGCTCAGTCGTTGGAGAGAGGGGTAAATGATTTTGGGATAAAACTGGGGGAGGGAATGGTTCGGCCCCATATCGATAATATCTGAACACATGTTCCTCGCTATTTTCTCCTCCTGTTCATCCAAAATTGTGTAATACCCAGTATCCATATATACTTGTATATGTACGTATTTTTGGAAGTATGTGTACGTATAAATTTCTGGGTATTTCTATGAATTTTTCCTAATTTTTGTAATGATAAAATTATTTTTAAATAATTTTTAGTTACCATTTGAATTTAAATGAATGAGTATTTGAATGGAAATACATTGTATTTAAACATGGTATGAAGTATTAAGGTTGTATTTCTATTTTTCTAAAACTCAAAATATCAAATTTTCTAAAGAGGACACCTAACCCTATTATGTGTCATTTCCTTAATTATCCTTACCTACCCCCAAACCACATGTCATCCTTATTAGGTTTGGTTGCTTAGCTTAAGACACCTAGCATGCTACATGTCATTATCTCCTTAATTTCATTAGAAATACAAAAGGGAAAATGAAAGGAAAAGATAATGGAAAAAAATAAAAATAATAAAATGAGAACACTCTTCCTTTGTTTCTCTCTTCCCTTTCTCTTCCATCATGGCTACCACCTACTCCACCACCTCCCTTCTCCTCTTCCATCACCACCAAGGCCAAACTATCACCATCATCAATCTATAAATTTTGAAGGAGAAGTAATTGGAGAAGAAAAGCTTCAAGTTCTTCAAGGATTAAGAAGGCCCAAAGAATTTTAGGAGGACTTTCAAGGTAGGAGCTCTAACATTTAGTAGGATTCAATTTTTAGAACTAGGGATTTAATTTGATTTAGCATGTTATATAAAATGTTGTGTATGAATTAGGCTTTGTAAGTTAAATTAGAACCTATAACATGATTCCTATTAAATCCTAGTAGCTTTCATCTTGCTCTCATGTTGATCTCTTTAATTTGGTAGCATGTCGTACTTTAAGTAATAAGATTAGTAGGCCTTATTTTCGTTATGTTTTCATACTTGAATTTGTAATACAATGCCATGTTTATGAATATGAAGTGGATGACATAGTGGTAGGATTTTGTTTCTTTAATTATCTTGGACTACCATGTCGAAAACTAGTTTTAGTTGGAAAAATTCGTTGCTGGAATTTTTTCTCAGCACAGGACAGCAACTTATAAAAATCGTAGAAAATAGTCGAAAAATCCTAAAAATACAATCTAGGACACTATGGAAAACTGCAGAAAATTATTTACAACTTTAAAGGGGACCAGAGGCTAATTCTAGCTGTAGATAGGTCTGCAGAGCCATTCTTTCTGGACTAACAGTTTAGACAGACTTGTGTAACATGCTACAATCATGACTTAGTGTTGTTATTTTAAGTTCTGTTTAATTTCAGTTATTAAGCTATTCATATGCTGTAAACTCATGTTCTTAAATTAAGACAAGTATGCTAACATGCTAATGCCTTGCATTTCTAATGCCATGTTTGTTGGATATGGACGACATGTATACACCCATGAGGGGATGTATGAGGGTCTATGGACCTCAGATGTCGCGTACATGAAAGCACGTGCGAAGGGAACCTTTTCATGTATGAAAAGAACAACTCAATAAGTGAAAAAAGTCACTTTATAAGTCCATAAAGGCACTTGATAAGTGCATAAGGAAGAGGATAAGGAAATGTGCTAATATAGGCTAATAAGCTTATATGTAGTTATTTCCTACAATAACTACCCCCAAGGCCTATAAATAGGACCCAAGGGTATGGCTTTCAAGGCTAATCCTTCATGCCATAAGTTTGCATAAGGCTACTTATTTTCCTCTTCTCCCTTCCATTAAGTTCTTCTTCCAAGTAGAGATTTAGACGGTGAAACGCTGCTTTGATCCTCCGTGACAAAGTACCGACCGTTGTGGCGAATCCAAGGGCAAAGTTCAGAGACTATAGCGAAGCATACGCAAACGTAAGTCTCCTCTCTTTCGATCCTCTATCATCGCATGATGGAATCCTACATTGGTATCGGAGCCACACGTGTTCGCCCCGGTCTCACCGATGAATGACACGTTGTCTCTTTCACGAATGAGTTTCCTTCCGTTATGGATATGGTAGGAGCGCATCGTGACGGAGAGAACGCAAAAGTTGTTCTTTTCATGTTAGGGTCTTTTGTCATTATGGATATGGCAGGAACTCTCCGTGACGGGAAGAACTGACCGTTCATCTCGCCAAACTCGCACTCCTCATGGATGCTGAGTCTCCATTCAATAGGGAATGTGAACTCTCTTCATGTAGAGCGTGAAGTTTGCAGCCTTGAAAGTGTGTTATTTTTTTTTGGCACACGGCCATTAAAGAATAACCACTTTCTCGATGAACGGGTGTCTCATCGGAGAAGATGGTGGTTTCAAAACTTCTCATCGGAGAAGATGAACACGTATCTCTTTGGTGCATGATGCACCCCCTCCCCATTGGGGAAGGGTTGGCTTCGGCCAATGACAACCAAGACCACCCCCCAAAGGGGGGGGTGCCCGGCCGGACTACAAGGAGGTCGGCCGGCCAGCCAGGGCCTCGGCCAGGCCGAGGCACCCTGGCCGGCCCTGGCCACTGCCAGGGCCAGGGCCGGCCCTGGCAGAGGCCAGGGCAAGGCCGGCCTTGGCAGAGGCTAGGGCAGAGGTGCCCTGGACTCTGCCAGGGCCAGGGCCGCCCTGGCCTCGGCCAGGGCAGAGCCGGCCCTGGCCGAGGCCAGGGCCTGGCCGGAGGCACCCTGGCCTCGGCCAGGGCCAGGCCGAAGGGGCCCTGGCCGAGGCCAGGGCCAAGCCAAGGAGGCCTGGCCCTGGCCAAGCCAGGGCCGACGAGCCCCGGCTTCGACCCCAAAGGGGGTGGGGGGCCTGCATGGCAGGCCCCTACGGGGCCGGCGGCAGTTGCATGCGGCAAAACCCCCTGCAGGGAGAATCCGGCCTTGGCACGGCCACGGCTCGACCCCGGCAGTGGCCGGGGCAGGCCACTGCCTCCCGCTGCAAAATGCGTTTGCAAAATACGTTTTCAAAATATGTTTATCAAAAAACGCTTTTCCGCTGCAAGTACTATAAGAGTACTGTTGTTTGATAAGTGATGGGGAAATATTGAAAGTTGTTCTAGATGGTGATTGGGATCGTAATGACCTTTCCGATTCTAGAGCAACATCTTCAATATTTTTCGAAAGTAACTTATCAAATGTAAAATTTATGCAATGTTTTTGATCGAACTTTTCTTTATGTCTTTTGCAGCACTTTAAAACTAAAATGTCTTCCGCTACTAAGAACATCGTCGTTGAGTTGAACAAAGGTGAAAAACTCAACGGCGATAATTACAAACTATGGTCCATGAAGATACAATATGATCTAGAGGAGCAAGATGTGCTCGAAACTCTGTAGAACATAATGATTGAACCTGAGTTAGGCACTACGGCCCAACACAGAAGAGACAAGGAAGCTTTCGATGCTTGGTCTCGGAAGAACAAAATTGCTCGCATTATGTTGCTGTCAAGTATGGCCGACGACATAATGCGAATCTTCCGAGAATATGACCTAGCTATGGACATATGGTCCAAGCTAGAGGAGAAGTTTGGTGGCACCTCGGTGACCAAACTTTGTTCTTTAACTATAAAATTCGATTCGTACAAAAAATGTCCAGATCATTCCATGGGAATGCATCTGCGACACATGGCGAATCTTATTTCAGAGTTAAAGGATGCATGTCATATGATCACTGATGAGCAACAAATCCAAGCGGTCATACGTTCCCTACCAATCGAATGGGACAATATGAAGATGCATCTCACTCATAATGAGAGCATCAAGAACTTCAACGATATTTCTAAGCACCTCGAGTTAGAGGAAGAGCGGCTTGCGGCCGCCAAGCCAAGTGCAGAAGTGCACATGGATGCTAGTTCCTCACACGGGGGAAAGAAACGTAAACATCACTCGAAGTTTGCTCATGACCATAAAAAGCAACCAGTGTCTACCAAGAAACCCAAACAGAAGGGTGGGAACAAGAAATGGCACAAGAAGGACTTGAAGAAGATCAAGTGCTTCAAGTGCAACAAGTTAGGTCACTTTGCCTGTTCATGTACGGATGGAGGTGACAAGGTAACTTGTAATACTACTAGTTACATATGTGTTTCTAGTTCAATATTTCTTGTAGAATCTAATCCTTTTTGGAAAATTGATTCAGGTGCCACCGACCACATAGCAATGGACAGACGGTCCTTCGCGGAGTATCACCGGATACCCTATGGAACGAAGTGGATATATGTAGGAAACAACACATGTGTTGAAGTGAAAGGCGTTGGGACATGCAAGCTCGTCTTGTACAACGGTCGCACTATCTTACTTCATGATGTCCTCTTCGCTCCGGATATTCGAAGGAATATAATATCTGTGGTCGTCTTAATGGGTCTTGGTTATAGTTGGTTCTTTCATAATTGTAATGTGTATTTGTCTTGTAATAATTCTGTAATTGGTTCTGGGTATGTTTTTAAAGGATTCATTGTATTGAATACGATGTACGATTCCTCAAATTTTAATGAAAATTTCCTTGTTACAAATTCTTCGATTTATGAGTCAGATGTAATTTGTTGGCATGCAAGGCTTGGTCACATTGGACCAACACGGATGGATAGACTTGCCAAACGTGGCCTTCTATCCAATGTTTCAAAGGTTGAAATGTCGACTTGCGAACATTGCCTTGTAGGAAAATCTTGTCGCAAGCCATTTGGAACAGGCACAAGGGCCGAGGTTCCATTATAGCTCATCCATTCGGACATATGTGGTCCGATGAATGTCAAGACAAGACGCGGGAAGTCCTACTTCATCACTTTTATTGATGACTTCACCCGATTCGGACATATCTATTTGATATCCCACAAAAGTGAAGTATTAACCTGCTTTAAAAACTATATGAGTTTAGTGGAAAATCAATTAGATCGTAAGATTAAGGTCTTGCGAACCGATAGATGCGGTGAATATCAATCAGCAAGTTTTAAGGAACTTTGTGATGAAAAGGGCATAGTTCATCAAATAACTATGCCGTATACTCCGCAACAAAATGGTGTTGCTGAAAGGAGGAAGAGGACTTTAATGGAAATGGTCCGTTCAATGATGGCGCAAGCTAACTTGCCAATCACCTTTTGGGGTGATGCATTATTGACGGCTACTTTCATCTTGAACCGCGTACCCTCGAAATCAGTTAGCTCCACTCCTTATGAGTTGTGGAACCAAAGGTCTCCTGACTTAAGCATTTTAAAACCTTGGGGGTGTGCATCCTATGCACATATTTCCTCCCATAAGTATGGCAAACTTGGGCCAAGGGGGAGGAAATGTATCTTTATACGATACGCAGAAAACTCTAAAGGTTATGTTTTCATTGGTCAGGAAGACAATGGAGGACTGATTGAATTTGAGTCGAGTGATGTTACTTTCTTGGAAAATGAGTTTCCAAGACAGGGCGAGATAAGCCAGGACTTATCTCTATTTGAGATTTATGATCAAGAAGGATTACCTCATTCGAGTGGGAGAATTCTTGGTGAAGACGAAAATATGTTTCAACCTTCACCAATGGATGATACGAATGATGCGAATCCTATTCCATATAGGAATAATGATCCAAGTGGGAGCAATTCTAATCACATTCCAAGTGGGAGTAATATTAGAATTGATCCAACTTCGAGTCAACAAGGACTTGAAGAATCTCAAATGCGACGTAGTAGTCGTACAAGGTTAGCTCCTCTAAGATTTGAGGATGAATTCCCACAAACCTTTGTGACTTTACTACAAGATGATGACGAGCCTGCTACTTTCAAACAGACTGTATCATGCCCTGTAAAAGACAAATGGATGGAAGCGATGAATGAGGAATTAGAATCCATGAAAATTAACCGAGTCTGGGACTAGGTTGACTTACCCAGAGGACGTAGAGCTATTGGGAACAAATGGGTTCTTAAGATCAAGCATAAGGCTGATGGTTCTATAGACAGATATGAAGCTCGCCTTGTCGCTAAAGGTTTTATGCAACAGGAAGAGATAGACTACGAAGAGACCTTCTCACATGTTGTTCGTTTTACCTCGATTCGCTTGATTCTGGCTTTGGTAGCTTGCTTAGACCTCGAATTACATCAAATGGATGTAAAGACTGCCTTTCTTAATGGAGAATTGGACGAGGAGATCTATATGGAACAACCAACAAGGTTTGTAAAAGAAGGAAACGAACATAAGGTTTGTAAACTTCGAAAGTCCATATATGGTCTTAAACAATCCTCGAGGCAATGTTATATACGATTTCAAGAAGTTGTCTTATCAAATGGTTTTACCATGCTTGATGAAGATAACTGTGTATATATCAAGAGGGTCAAAAGCAAGTATGTTATTATGCCTCTATATGTAGATGACATTTTAATAGCTGAAAATGACAAGGGCTTTGTGATGGATATCAAGGCTTCGCTTTCATCAGTATTTGAGATGAAAGACATGGGAGAAGCCGCATATATCCTTGGAGTTAAGATTTCAAGGAATCGTTCAAAGAAACTTCTTTCTCTTTCACAAGAGACTTATATAAAGAAGGTTCTAGAATGTTTTAATATGCAGGACTGTAAGTCCATTGATACTCCTATAAGCAAATGCGATAATTTATGTCTGAAAATGTGTCCAAAGAACCAAAAAGAAAAGGAAATTATGGAAAAGGTTCCATATTCTAGTGCAGTTGGTAGTCTTATTAAGCTATGATGTGTACAAGACCGGACATCTGTTTTGCCGTTGTAATGGTAAGTCGTTACCAATCCAATCCAGGGCAAGCACACTGGAAAGCGGTTAAGAGGATAATGCGGTATCTTAAAGGGACTGCGGACTATGCTTTATGCTATCAAGCAGATGCCTTGAGGCTCGAAGGCTACACTGATGCTAATTGGGCGGGTGATCTCGATGAGCGACGATCGACCTCAGGACATGTTTTTCTACTCGGATCTGGTGCAATATCTTGGAGTAGCAAGAAGCAATCTTGCATCGCACTTTCAACTATGGAAGCCGAGTTTGTGGCATTTAGCATGGCGGTCCAAGATGCTGTTTGGCTTAGGAAGTTCTTAGACAGGCTAATTGATGCAAGTGACTCAGGTGCTGTACCAATATACAGTGACAGTCAAGCATCTATAGCCTATGTCAAAGATCCAAAATTCCATTGTAAGACCAAACACATTGATATCCGCTACAAATTTGCAAAAGACTATGATAAGAACTAGAATGTAGACATTAGGTACATATCTACGCATGAGATGATAGCGGATCCGCTTACGAAGACGATCCCTAGATATGTGTTTTACAAACACTTATCATCTCAAGGATTGCGTAAGAGCTGAGTTGTATCAATGTATATTCCCATGTCTACAAAAGATCAAATTTAATAAAAGAATAAGTTCTTTTTTCAACATTGCATATGAGTTTCTTGAAAATGTTTGTGTACATTCCTTTTAATCTCAGCTATATTTTCTAGTATGTCAGACAGATTGAGGTTGGCTCTCTCACATGAGCAACCGCCTTTATTCTATCAGACGGATAAAATAAAGATGAGACCAGTTTAAAGTCAAAATCATCAGACGGATGATTTAGAGTCATGACTTAAACAACATGGTCGTATGAAAGATCTGCATCAAATGGATGCTTACAAAAGATCTAAGAGGATTTTTTGAAATCCTATCTGTCTAATGCGGGATGTGGGTCCAGGAAATTAATGAGTAATAAAAGGGACTCAAAGTCAGACATTGTGGTGTCTGATCATCATCCTTACAACATCATTAAGACATACGCTCCCTGGGAAAGGAGTGATGTTGTAATACGTATTCATACTACGTATGCATTTGACCATTGGGTTAGAATATTAATTGTGTTTACTATGATGTGAGACCCAAAGACCACATGGGTCTTAAACTTCTGACCCTTATGGACTCTAATTGGTTTCTTTAGATTTGACTGGGTGATCGCTATCTTAGCATGTTGCTTATGGACTATGGTCAATTCGGTCCGGCGGGGCATGTTAAAAAAGCGAGTCAAGTCAAGATCGAAAGGATCTCAAGAAGAGGAAGATTAATTTCATATTCACATTTTGGATTTTAGAGATTCAAAGCTGGCCAGCCAATTATAATCCAGATGGGATTCAATTGTTGAATATAAAGTATAAGAAATGTGAAGAAATAATCTAGGGTAAAACAAGCGTTGATCTACTCAACTTTGCACCCCAAGGAGTGTTGTGTATCTCTAACAAGTGCACAACAACGGACTCTATGCGCATGACGGTCACACGGTCTATTTCTCAGTATGATAAACAGAAGAACTAAAGGAAAAGATGTTTTCTTACGATCCCCTCAAGTGTGAGTGGGAGATGTTGGATATGGACGACATGTATACACCCATGAGGGGATGTATGAGGGTCTATGGACCTCAGATGTCGCATACATGAAAGCATGTCGAAGGGAACCTTTTCATGTATAAAAAGGACCACTCGATAAGTGGAAAAAGTCACTTTATAAGTGCATAAAGGCACTTGATAAGTGCATAAGGAAGAGGATAAGGAAATGTGCTAATATAGGCTAATAAGCTTATATGTAGTTATTTCCTACAATAACTACCCCCAAGGCCTATAAATAGGACCCAAGGGTATGGCTTTCAAGGCTAATCCTTCATGCCATAAGTTTGCATAAGGCTACTTATTTTCCTCTTCCCCCTTCCATTAAGTTCTTCTTCCAAGTAGAGATTTAGACGGTGAAACGCTGCTTTGATCCTCCGTGACAAAGTACCGACCGTTGTGGCGAATCCAAGGGCAAAGTTCAGAGACTATAGCGAAGCATACGCAAACGTAAGTCTCCTCTCTTTCGATCCTCTATCATCGCATGATGGGATCCTACAATGTTAAATAGTAATGTTAGTAACGTAGTGTTAGTATAGTAATGTTAGTGTAGAAATGTTAGTATGGTAGTGTTATGCCTTACTATACTAAATGTTCATGCCATGCTAGTATAGTGATGTTTATGACATGCTAGTAATGTTACTATAGCATTGTTAGTATGTTCACCATGATTTAAATATAACATATTCTTGTCATTCCTTGCACCACTCATGTCAATTATACCATGAATTATGTTTTTGTGTAACATAGGAAATCATGCTATGCATTTCTTGCTTTATGTCCATATATTAGTTGATAGTAAGTTCCATGTTCCTTGTGATAATGATGATGTTATGAAGCTTCCTGATGACATGCATTTGATTATATGTTCATTTCATTTAAAGCTTCATGTTAATGAGTAAGCTAGTTCAATGTTAAATGTTGATATGTTTTGTTATATTCTAGATGATTAAGTTTATGGTTCATGAATTTGTTATATCGAATGGAGCATGACGATGCTTTTGGTATGAATGGAAATGCGACGGTTGTTGTTAAATCACGACATCGGTGAAATTATGAAAGTAAGAAAAGATATGAAAAAGCGGTAGTTGAGACCGCTAGATGATTTGTTGAAAAACGAAGAAATACTTTAAAAACTGAGAGTGAGGATAAGAGTTTGACATCAGGAGCTCAGTCCATTCAAACATAGGTGAGACTCCAGATGTGGGTTTGGGGGAAACACGGGTAAACTTTAGGAGTTAAGGAGCGGACATATGAATTGTGATTTCTCGCCCGATGTGTTGCCCCCAGAAGGGGAGTTGGAGAGGGCTAGAGAGGCTGCTGGTGTGCTCGTGTCGCACCATGACGGTAAATGATGGTTTGATCAGTTTGTCCGACAGAAAAACCAAGATGAGTCTCGCTCTAGTACCTTGCCCCGTTCGGGTACGGAGTTACGAGAGGCCTCTCCAGTGCTCGTGTTGCTGGTTGAGGTTCCATTTTTCACCCACCTTGGGTGAAGTCCGACTCCTTAGCGTCATGCGGTTTACACGAGTTTCCAAACATGAGAATCAATAACTTAAAGTAATTGTCTTTTAATTATAAATATTGCTATCCCATGCTTACTTGTTTCTCTATTAAGTTAATGTTGTTAACTCATGCGGATTCATACCATTGTTTATTATAAATGTCCAGTACTTGCATGTTAATATGTTCTCCCACTTGCCTCCAGCACTTGCATGTTATAACATTGTTACTTATGCATGTTCACAAGTTCTTCCTAGATGCTTCTACATCGTGTTGTGATTACTTTTATGCCCTGAGACCATTACTTGTTAGATCACACTCCCTAGATAGGTAGACCAGTTCTAAAACTGGGTCCTACTAGAGTGTTAGGAGTTCCTACTGGGTCACGCGTTGACGTGTTCCCGTTGACTTTTCAGGTTGGGGATAGCGGCTGGAGCCTTGGAGTTGGCGATCGGTTGTAGGATTGGGTGGCGAGGGTTATGATAAGAGACTTGTACCTTTGGGGTTTCTTTTCCGGGTAGACCTTTTGTACTTTTGGGTTGGTGTTTCTTTTATTGTTGTATCCCTTGTACATATGATGTTTGTAAAGATGTATCAATGTATTAAGTAATGAAATATTGTACTTTTGTTTATTTCTTAGTGTTATATCTGTGGTGGAGTTTTACTTGTACTTCACAGCACATGCGCAGTGGCATGTGGAGTTTTCTGTTCCGAGCAATACTTCTCTTCTCTCTCCTCGTTTTTCTTCACACCCGTAGTTTCGGGAATACCTGATACGGATTCGTACTTATCGGGTATCCTGGGAAGCGGGTCGTCATAAATTGCTAGCTCGTCCTCTCTTTTGCACATGCTTCCAGCCATGTCGATATTTTTATTCGTGTCCTCATCGCGACATTTCTCGCTCGGTATGCCTGCAATAGAAGATAAACTCACATTAGATTCTGGAAATTGAATTTCAAAAGACTTATTTTCTTCTAAGAATGTGGCAATTAGAGTAAGATTTTCAATGGATTTTTGAATCTGCCGACTCCGAGCAAGGAAATTCTCTTGGAATTGATGGGATGTAGCCTCCTGTGTCTGAATAAGCAAGTAAACTTCCTCTTTCAAGGATTGCAATGTTACGTCTATGCTTTGCTCCACTTGATCAAGGCATAAAGGCTCCGTTGAATCGCACTCAGAAGTCTCTTTCATGATTTCTTCATTCTCTTGTAAAGACTCCATGTAATTCCACACCTCTGTCGGCGTCATGACTCCCAAGAATTCCTGCAACTGTGGTCGTAGTCCATCTAGAAAGGACTCCATAAGCTCTTTCTTTGTATACACATGTTGCAGATAGCTTGATATTATGTCTGTGAACCTCCTCCAAGCCTGAACAAAAGTTTCACAATCATTCTGATTAAAACCAACAATCTTAAGCTTCTCCATCATATGTTTGTGTGCAATTTCGTACTCTGCATCATACTCATTGTTTGTGGGATAAAAATTCATGTATTCCATATACTCCATTTTTTGAAATTTTTTTTATAAAGAGAAAACAAAAGAAAAAACTAATAAAAAAATCCTAAACTATAAGATGGAAGGATCTCACCGAATGTTCCTCCAAACGAACTGAAATCGTAGATCGCAAGTACTGTTATCCCCGGTAACTGCGCCAAAAACTTGCCTCGTCTCAAATGATGTGAGCACTACTCCCAAGCGCAGGAGATTGAACAAGTAATATCCTGGTGCGTCCATGTATCGAATCCACGGGACAACTGACCTGCAAAACCACGAACTTCAGTTTGTAAAGAGTACTGAAATGATAATAACCAACCACATAAGGATATAGTTTCAAGAGTTTCAAATAACAAAAAAAATCATACGATAACTACGGGGAAGGTAATATTGGGGTATCAATATGAAGAGAATGTGTTGATTGTGATTTCGTTAGGATCAATGCAATCAATGATTATCAATACCTTTTCTATAACTCCACATTTCGTCTGGTCAGGGCACGAGAACGTCGGAAAATATCACGATAAACGAACATCGAAAATTGCCTTAAGTACGCATACAACACTAGTTTCATGAGGAAAATAAGCTTATGTGTCCGCAAGGATCACCACGAGTACGTCCGCAAAGATCGTATTCGATCCAAGTACACCAACAACGAATATACTTGAATAATACATGTAGAAACTAGCAAAATACGCGATATAACGTGCAAATTAGGACGAAAAGATATTAAAATCAGAGATTTTAGAGATTAAACAACATCACAACCAGCACATGAGGGTATTAGCCACACATGGAGGGTATAGAATCAATATTCATTGCCAAATACATCATCAATACATCAAAATACGAGCTAAATACGCCAAATACAAGGTAAAGTTTAGAATTTTATCACTAATTCTCTCCAATTGAACCCTAAACTCCTTCAGATACTAGATCTAGCCTCTGTCCCCAGGGCCCCCAAATTTGGTGGCGAAATATGGCTCCTAGAGCCCAAAATATGCCAGAATACGCTCAAAAACCCTAGAAATACATTATATAAAGGCATTGCGGGTTTAAGGGGCTTAACGGGTTCAACCCCGCTTTAAAATCGCTAAAAACCCAAACCCGCGAAGTGCAACAAATCTCGG
>CM061137.1:104962403-105015701 GCA_030789695.1 Scilla litardierei | reverse complement strand
TCGCAGATGTGTATATGTACAACAGTCCGAATGGCAGTTTCCAAATAATCCCTCTCCAATTTAATTTTCAGCATCTCTGATTGATTTGCTACAAAGAGCAGCTCTTCAACTCTATTACTCCCAATGTCCTGATCATGTTCATACACAAGACTGAGTTCTATACCTTCAAGTTCTGGAAGTGGCCAGCTGCACAATCCAAGACCAAATGTAAGCTCCGTGAAGCAATCTGTCTTGTGAAAATGTGAGTTGTCCATCACACTCCCAATCTTCACCTTCAAACTTTTTCTGCCGATGGCTCCTCCAGGGTCAAATAAAAAATATCCCTCAAAGCTTTCAGTCATCTGGCCAGTGAACCAACTCTTTCTTTTCTTTAATTTCTCCTTCTTCTCCTTCTTTACAGTGGCCATGGAGTTCAAAAGGGAGTGGTTACTTGCATCTTTCTTGTCTCCACCTTCAACAACCATATCTATAGAATTCACTTTAGCAGCAGCCACAAAGTTTGTGTACGATCTTGCCATCTCCGCACATTTCATTGGCTTCTTGGAATTCATCCCCCTCGACATGGTCTTCCTTTGGAGATGACCCGCCGCAGCAGCTTCCCCAAGAACAGCAACCGAAGGGCCTTCTTGGTCTCGGAACGGCAACCTGATCTCACTGGAAATGAACTCTCCAGTTTCTTCTTGTCTGCCTACTTGCTCATCTTCATCTGAAAAGTAGCCGTGGGATTTCAGCATATCAGAGTGGGCCGCTTCTTCACAACCCAAAGCTCGATGAGCTTGCTCCCTATAGTAGAAGACTACTGAACTCCTTGGGTCGAACTCCAAGATTTCGGAGCCGATTGCTATACAACTTTTGTAGTACCCATTCATTAGACAACAACACATCAAATTAGTTAGGCAATGCAAATATTGAGCATTTCCTCTAATTGTTGGGATGTCGTCGAAATGAATCTTCGCGAAAACATAGTGGTCAGCTGCCTCTTGGAATCTTCCTTCTTGATATCGCTCATTCCCCTCTCGAAAATGCTTCAGAGCTCGCTGCAGCGAACTGTCGAACACCTGGTGTGCGTCCTCCAGAACAAAATGCTCTGAGCTACTAACTTTGATGTTCGAAGACTTATCATCGCCTGAGTATACCAAGGTTGGAATCGCAGAAAATCCCATAAGAATGAAATCATAGGGTGCCATACCTGGGCCAAATATCCCATTGTTATAGCATTCAATGCATAAATCAAAATCTTCCAACTTCGGGCAATGATAACGCTCGCGTGAGCAATCCACTGTGCAAGAGTCGCAGAAGTACTCATCGGAGACTTGGAGATGCAGATTCCCCATGGCTCGTAGTGGGCTCTGATACCAATTTGATGAAGACCCTAGTTCACCTGGTTTTGGCACAAGCAGGATTTTGCTTTCAACAGCAAAATCAATTAGAAATTTATTACTAGAAGAAAAAGAAAATTCAGAACAACAAAAATAAAGGAAAACGAGAGGAAATTCTCCATAGCATAGTCGATATCTTCTCCTAAAAACTCAGCAGCTTATATAGCTATTACAATGGCCTTCTGACAAACTTCTCAGCAGCGCTCCAAGTTGTTGTAACGGCCTAACAAATCGAGTGGCAAGGCTGTAATTTGTTGGCGATGCCGTGAATGAAGGAAGCTCTCAACGGCTAACAGGCTGGGCCCCATCTTTAGTAACATTTCCACGGTCCCGATTATTCCATTCATTTCATAGAACGATCCAGATTAAATTCTCCTTCCGACGGTTCGATCCCATTCACTCCTGCATCCAACGAAAGAGATTAAAACCCCCCTTCCCACTAATCTTCTGCCCATCGTCTTCCTCCTCAGGTTCATTCCAGCTTAGCAAAGAAGCCCCAGCTACATCGTTCCTTTGGGTTCTAACACCCACTGCAGAATCCTTCGACTTCTCGTCTCGCCCACTGCAGAAATCTCCCCTTCAGGTGATCATCTCCCCCTAGCTCGCCCCTCCGTCGTGCCCTAGCTCGCCTCTCCGCCGTGCCCTAGCTCGCCCCTAGCTTCGTCTCAATTTTCAGGTAAAAATTGTTGTTTTTTTTCAAACTTAATACATTTCCATCGACAGTCATAATAGGTCAAATCATTATCATTATAGAAATTTCAAGCTCAAATCAACTGTACGAATGGCAATATGGCATAGAGTTGGATTGAGGAAAAAAAGTGTTATACTTCATTCTGTGCATCTACATGTGTGCATTTTTCCTTCTGTTTGATTAGGTTATATTTCATTCTGCATTTTTCCAGGTATGATTATTGCATGATAATCAAGGGGTAGAATAATGAAGAAGCCAATGCATTCACAATTTTTGGTTACTATTCCAAGCTTTTTGTAGGATGCAGAGCCAGAGATGTAGAGATGTGTACATTTGTAATATACATAGGAATATAATTTGTAGGATGCAGGGCCATAGAGATGTAGAGACGTGTACATTTGTTATATACATAGGAATATAACCGTGTATATTGTACAATTCGGATTGGTAATATAATTATGTATTATATCTGCATTCATGTCATCATATTTTAGCTTCATATACCTACCACATGCCCTTAGTAACTAAATTTGTGTCTGTTTATGAAGATGTTCAACAGTTCATTGATTTGGGCTAGGAACCCATGGTGGTTCAGCAATCAATCTTCTAAATATTCACTCTTATTTTATTGGAGCAAGTCTCTGTAGTGTAGGATCGTTTTATCTTCACATTTTGTGAGTATGTTGTGACAGTCATAATCGTTAATAATCAGTGGATGGTTATAATTTTTCTAAATATAACTGATACCTTGCCACCTGTGCATTGCACTAATTCTAATTTATGTTTGAATAATTAGAATTTATGAAGTTTGTAAAAGCCTGGATGAGAGTATCAAATCCATGCATATATCCTTGTACTTGCCTATATGCCTAGTGTTCAATGGATATCTCCAAACAAACTAGTCTACCTTCAAGCAGCATCTCTCTACTAGACACAAATTTCTCAAGCTCTATTTGAGCGCACAAATCTTCACGGTTAATTTTAAATTCCATGTGCATCAACCACAAGCCATGGGAAAAAAAACTATATCAACAAAATTTAGTAAGGGTAAGAGCACATGAAAATCTCAGTTCTCCAATACATTAAACAGTCGTCGAAAAGTAAAAAGATCTTGAAGTCTCTGAGCGCATGCATCTCACTTGCATTAGTAGGATTCATCAAAAGGTACTCAAATAATTTTACATCATCGAAAAAATTGGTATCTTTAAATAAACAACCAACGCAGATAAATCCGTGGTCATGTAGCTGTCATTTGGCATCAGATAGTCCTGCGAGAGGGTTGGAGCCAACACCGGCCCTTTCACTGCTTACAAGAGAGCGTATGGCATAGAATGCACATGCGCTACTGATTTCCAAAGATTTTCTGGGATCAAGCTGCTCTGAATTTCCTTGCCGATGTCTCATAATAAGTCCTTTGATGTTTCACCCCCCAAAACACAGAAATGTAAGCAAGCTTGTCCAGGAATTGTAACACACATGTAAGCATCTAACTGGTGAACATTGTAATCGGAGCCACACAAAAAAAGGTATGACACATTTAAGGCCTTTTAAAAGAACAATTTGCTAGAAAATTTTAACTTCTATTAACAAACAATGGAAAAAACTCTTGCTTGATAGTTTTAATGGTTATACTTCAACTTCTGGAGGTATCAAGCTTTCTGGCACTTGCAGAACTGATGTCTGAAGAAGAATGGGTTTTCAATTCTGTGTAACGAGGGAACTGATGCTGCATAATTATATATGAGGTTGCAATTTGAATTTCAATTCAGTTTTGCATTTTGGTCCTGTCTTCTTAGAGGCTGGATCTGATATATTCTGGATTCTGGATTTTGTAAGCTTTGCACTCTGATTTTGTATGCTTTGCACTCTGATTCTGGATTCTGGATTCAGTTTTGCACTCTGATTTTGTATGTTTTGCAACACACTAGTTGCTGTAATATTATTCAAGGGTACTAACACCTATTATTCAAGGGGGGTTGTTGTTGATACTTGATATCATAGTTCATGGATCATAATATACAAGTGACAGTTCTAATATTTAACAATGCCAATAAGCTTTGTATCCATAGAATCTCCTTTCAGTGGTTACTTGATTTTCGTTTTTCTAATCAAATGGATTAAATAGCATTATGCTCTGAAATTTGTGGGACTAAAGTCAATTCACAGATTTTCGTTTTTTCTTTTAAGTTTCCTGTAAGTCTTTTTTTCTTTTGGAGTTTCTGTCAATTCCCAGTTTTTGCTTTCCATGATTTTGTCAATTCCCAGTTTCGACAACATTTCATTTATTCTTTTCATATGTTTCAACATATTACTTTCCATCTTGTGTACATGCCAGTATGCTGAATTTGAATTTCTTTGTTATTGTTGCAGAAGATCACTCAGTTTTCTTTGTTATTGTTGCTGTGATCCAACCAAAACCATGTCGCTGTATCAGAGTATTATCGCCTTCTGAAGTACCGCAGATGAGCGAAGAGGGAATACATCTTATGAACAACTATTTGGTGATTGTTGATTGCACCATCGAGAACTGCCATGTATTGTTGTATCATAATTAGTTTGTATTTCGGAAAGGGATGATCTTGGCCATGTATTACTGTATCATAATTAGTTTGTATTTCGGAAAGGGAGGATCTTGGCCATGTATTACTGTGACTATCCTATGACTATCCTGTGCTGAGCGTCCCTTGCCCATGTATTACTTTTTTTTGCTGGGTATTTGATTGAGAGTCCCTTGTTTAAATTGTATTTCATGAATTCTACCTGTAATATGATATGGGTTGGAATATTATGAAATGTTTCAATTCCCTATTCCCTTCAGAACATCTGCTTGCTTTGGAGTTGAGCATTCTTCTGCGACCCTTTGCAAGTATGTCAGTGGTATTCAATCATACTATGCTATGTATTAGCAATACTAGGAAATCAAGCGCCGGTGTTTCATCTCAGGTTGTTAAGTGCAATAAAAGCAATGTTCACATTGTATTTACAAACTCAGCGGAATGTCTATCTTTAAGGGTTCCTACTCTGGTGAACTACAGAAGTTATCTGAATCAAGGTAACCCATTTATTTCAGAAGATATGCCAGTATTTCTGAATCGGTGTAACTAGTTAGTCTCTATATCCATTATTCGAGCAGTGACTCAACCGTGAGAGGATTTTGTGTGAGAAAGAATGTTTGGTGCTTATGTTTATCTTGTCATTCATTCAAGAGGTTGGTTTCTTTCTGTACATTTTTTTTTCGTGCGCCTGTTACATGAACTATGCCAAGATAGCCACGACACATCAAGAATGGCATATTCTTAAAAGGACATACATATGTATATGATGCTGGTGTTTGATATGTGTATCCAAACGTGCATGATCAACCGTGCAAGATCCTGGAAGTTTACTGGAACTAAACTGGATGCTATTGTGCATATGGGCAGTGCTACTAAGGGCCGGTACAGACTCAAAAGATGTGATTACAGCTTGCACCTGCTGGTAGTACAAACAAAATATATATTGCCGTATATCCAAGTTACTGTAATTAACACGGTTCAGCATAATGTGAAACTAGGAATATGTTAAACTCGACATGCCAAGCTACATAAATCATGCAATAATCATTACATATGGTGTTCATACTACTTGGATGACCTGCATGAACAGCAAATTGCAGCGAATTACATAACCAACCAATTCACTCCAAAGCTTATATAAAATATGGTTGAGCATTGCCCATGTCTACTGAGCTTTACATGTGCCAATTAACAGTATGGCCTCGTTCATCTCTAAGTTTCTCATTCAAATTCATGCTATAAAACAAGCACAAATGACATAATTTCCCACAGCACAAACCCAAATCATCAAAAGACATCACAAACCCAAATCATCAAAAGACATCACAAGCTCAGGACGAAGTCCCGGTTCCTTTTAATGCAGAGACAACAAATAAAATATTACTCATTACAAGTGTACCACGAGATTCAACAAGTTCAAATCTGCATATTATTTATTACACTGACATAAAATACGATATGATAACTAAAACGATAATGATCACAAATACTACATTAAATGTAACTACACATATTAAACATCCACAAATGAAAGATGCGTCAAACATTCTAGTACGTCTATCTACATTATCATGTCGTATACCCTTTGCCATCCTCTTTGTCATCGTTTCTCATCGCACCATGATTTGAAGACTCTCCCCGTAGATACACCCCCGATCTTTGACATTCCCCCAAGCTTGTGAACATGTCTCGACACCCCGCATCTGGGCGAATTGGTTTGCATTGCCCATTCCAAACCTCAATAGCCTCTTCATACATTTTGAATCCCTTAAACACCGCATCAGGGAATCCAAGAACTTGAGATGCACATTCTCCCCAACTTCCATAAATCCCGCACTACCTACCATTCTTCACAACATAATTTTTTTGTCATTTCAACCTACAATTGAAAATAACATCAAATTAAATAACTAATAATAACATCAAATTAAAGAACTGGAGCATGTCAGAATACCAAATAAACAAGCAAACATTCCACCGTTCAATTACATCACATTAGAAAAGAAAAACCTCTTAACAAATCTAATTTATGAAAAATCAACACCCCTGGGAATAAAGTATCTATGAAAAAGCAACTGAAATTTGGAAAAAGTATCAATGCTTGAGTAAACATATTAATCCCTGGCTCACCAAATTTTGACAGGCCCATGTCACGAACCCTTAAACTAATTTCTAAACATATAACAAAAATAATAATGCAAAGGCATACGAATTATCTGGACAATATTTGAAACTAGATATAGAGATATAACTTGGACAATATTTGAAGCTGGACAATATTAATCCCTTCTATGTTGAAGTTTCTTGTGATGATGTTACAGAAAGCAACAGCCCTCACATCCATTTCCCATGAAAAGTTTTATGAAGAACGGCATGTCAATTTATTAGAGATGGGCTGCTACTAGGATATTCATTTTATTAGCAGCACTGTTTACAAACTTGGAAAGCATTTCAATTTGATGATCTGATGAACTAATAATAAGAAATTTTCTAGCACATATAGAAAGCAAGCTATGAGAACTTCTCAACCTGTTGAGTAGGTTACAGAGTGGTTTTGTCTGAGATGAGTAGGCATACATATCAATTTGATGACCTGTCTGAGAATTTCAATTTGATGGCATGTTGAGTAGGCATACATATCAATTTATTCAAAAAAATCTTTCCATTTCCTACAAAACAAAAAGAAATTCAGCTCATTTTCTTTACATGAGAAATAATTATTTAATTTGATGTGCAATTTGATTTTGTCTGAGATGAGTTTGGCCAAGTACAGTGCATTGCATGATGGATTTTGTAACACAAGTGTGATTTCTCTGTAAATAGGATTCAAAAGAGAGAATGCCAAAGTAATCTCTTATAATCCTCACCCTTCTATTTTTACGTTTACTCCAGCATTGAATTATAACATTAAGCTAAAATTTTGTACAATATGAAAATAACAGTAAATAGCCCAAGAACTAACAAAAACTGATTTCTTGTCATGCTCATTTCTTGATCTCACCCCAGAATTTTACCTTGTTTGTACTGAGCTCGGGTGTTGATGCACTTGAAGCTTCGACTTGAAGAAGATGTGGGGAAACTGGCGAAGGTTAGGGGTTTTGGGGAGGCAAACGGCCCGAATTGCTGAACAAGCGGGAGGGGGTAGGGTTTTTTTGGTTCGATCGGGAGAGAGGAACCGTGATAGGGCGAGGGGCTGGGTAATCTGTGGGTTGTCAGGCGAGAGAGCAAGAGGGAGAGGAAGATGACGACGCGCTTGGGTTTTGGGGGCTTCGTCCACGAGAGAGAGGAGATGAGGGCATCGATCAGGGGTTCTCGTCCACGAGAGGGAGAAGGCGACGCAAGAGCTGGGAGGGAGTTTTGGGATCACGTGAGCTTGCGGGGACTGTGTTGGTCGTGGGAAATCTTAACCGTTGCGCCTGATCGGACGGCCGAGATTGTTTTGCTCATTTTAAGAGGGTTTTGCTCACTTGCTCACCATATCATCTCCCTATATATATATATACTAGTCATAACCCGTGCCAGCGGGCACGGTTCATTTAAGATTTTCACCCGTGAAATCTTTGTTCACAAACATTATTTACACAGTCAAATTTGTGCGAAACAACAAATTCGGCGTAGAACAATAAATTCGGTGATGACGCCATTGAGTCGGAACACCAAATTAGCGTAAAAAAATTTAGCGGGCGCCTTCGGCGCGACGGGTGGAAGTGCAAGTGCATGTGTGTGTATGGTGAGTGGGTAAAAAATGAAATGAGAAGGTTTTTTTTAGCAAAAATGAGAAATAGGTGGTATTCTGCGCAAATGTAGTGATTGTGGGGGGTTTAAATACAAAAGGAAAAAAGTGGTGGGTTTTCCAAACACTCATATCAACCCTTCTTTTACCAAGATTAAATCCTAGCCATTCTTCTATCAACCTCTTTATACATCAGCATGACATCAGCTTGTCCCAGTCAGCCCTAGAATTCAAAAACCTTTGTGTTTTAATATATAGATATATATATATATATAGTGATCTTCGGTTGCGAAAAATCCCGTGCGAAAGCCCGTGCGAAAACTTTTTTTTATTTTTTTGAAATTTTTTTTTTCAAAAATTCTTTTTTTGATGTTTAATCCATACAAATATATACCCCAGGGAAAATAATGGGTGAACCCGTTGGGCATTAGAGCACCCATCCACCCGTTACAAATTTAACGGTCTCAAAACGTGCGAATTTGATGAAATGGTTTGATCGAAGGCCAAATGACATTATTTCTCAACCATTATTTTTTGAGGGGGGTATAACAACATATAATGAGGGTGGAAAAAAGAATTTTTGAAAAAAAAATTTCAAAAAAAAAGATAAAAACATTTTCGCGCGGTGCGAAATGTTCTCATTTGAAAATTTTCCTATATATATATATATATATATATATATATATATATATATATATATATATATATATATATATATATATATATGACACTGATAGTGCTGCCAAATGTGTTAACCTGGTCTAATTAACATATATATAAACAATACCACAATTAGTTTTAGTTTATAAAGTACGAAATAAGTTACCTTAATATAATTTGTTAGTAAACCGTGTACATGATGTGTGAACAGTAACATTACTTTAAAGTTAGTTAGTGGGTTAAGTTAGTATATAGTTGCTAGTATTAAAACAACAATTAGGTTTAATAATGTTTCATTGAATTTAATTACGTTTAGCTTAATATCATATTTCAGATGTCTCAGATTAATCTCGCATCTCGCGCCACCTCTCAGATACCCAGAATCGCATCGATCAGACATTCCGGGTTCAAAGGCGACGCATTTCGTTGCAGCTCCCAAATCTGACACTGATTCACGTGTGACCACCAAACTAGGTTGGTGTTCCTCTACTCGTAGCAACCCAAACCGTACGTCATCAAAACCCTAATTAAAATCTGACAACCTAATCACTAAATTTATTTTTTGCACCATTAAACCGTTGTAACAGCTAGAATTGACGATCGGACTGATTTGACTATGCACATAGGATAGAATCGTCGAATAGGTTGGACTTCCGAACTTGACGTGAAGACTGATAGGTTAGCCACGATCAACTTAGAAACTTACCATAATAGGAACTTTTTAAAAACGTGACCTGACACCCGTCGTTGACTTGTGACAACAGACGTTGACCGACGCGATGACCGAGACGAGATGCTTCCGACGGACATACTCCTTGCCACTGCAGGCAAGTGTCCACTTGAGTAGTTACGGCCATGTCTAGGCGACTTCCTTCTTAGAATTGAAAACTGTTGAACAAAGAGAAACGGACGTGAAATGATAGCGTCCGGGACCCCCACACGACAGCCGAGACTTGACAACGAAGTCTAGGTATAAACTGCTATAACTGCCATGCTAAGAACTATCTCTCTGTGTGTGTGTGTGTGTGTGGACATCCTAGAACAACTATACTTATGTCATGCCATGTAACTTCTTTCACGTCATGTCTTACACGGCCTGCAGGTAATAAGGACACTCTCCGAGACAGAGAGAGTGATCCTTGTTACAGATTCACCTACGGTAAGCCCGTCACCCACCGAGTGGTTGACCCTGCGGACCGTGGGGATGTAGGCACTCACTGAGCTAGAGTGAGTGGTCCTATTCAGAGGTACAGATTCACCAATGGGAATCACGTCACCCAGTCTTGTCTAGTCTTGTCTTGGGGTGGGGTAGGGTTGAGCAGCCACCAGGTTAGAGATTTTCGACACTTTCTAAGCTGAAGGCGTGAACCCTCTTGGTGTCGAGTATTGGTGTCACACAGTCTAGTCTTGTCTAGTTTTGTCTAGTCTTGTCTCGGTAACTCACGCTACGACTTTGCCTGCCACATTTACTTTCAGCACCGTCTTTACTTTTCCTTACTTATACATGTCACACTATTGCATCATATCATTTTAAGTCAACTTTAAAATGTCGCTCTTAATTTCCTTTACACTTGCAGTAGAGTCTAACCTTTCCTTGTAGACTTTACCAAACGTACAGCTCCTTTTCTCTTGGGTGTTGTACGTCAGGTACCGAGATAGAGTACACAGACAAGCCGGCCTTACTTGAGGACTTGGAGCCGGAGGACGTTGACCCGAAGTACATACCAGACAAGGACCAGACCTAGGGGTTCCTCATCGTTGCTGACTTACGGAGGTTTACTGCTTTTTAGCTTGGGTGCGTAGCACCGTTTTACTTTCTGCCTAGGTTGGGTGCTTCTACTATTAGTTTCCCTTTCTGCAGTTGTAGCCATGATTGGCATCCTTTATTAGACTTGTTATATGCTGGATATCACATCTTTTAATAAATGAATGCATGTTTCCTTTCGATTACTTTATCTTATTGTTATGAACCTTATATGCAAGAACCTGTATTTTAATGGTATCTCTATAGACGCTTATTGGTTCTGAGCCTTACAGCTCCGACCCGTGCGGTTCGTCTCATCCTCGCACCTATTTTGGAAAGCGGGGCATGACATGTTGTCTTCGTTACAGTCGCCTCCATCATCATTGACTACTACCAAATGCTTTTGTCTCCACTCGCTGCTTCCATGTGCTCCTTAACTGTTGCCTCAAGCTTCATCGAGAGAGAAGTGTGGAAGAATGTGTGAGAGAGAGGGTGTTATGGTTATAATTTAATTAGAAGCGGGTCTAACCTGACCCACTTTTAATTAAAACATAAGTAACACTCTTTCTTGTCATCCCTTTCTATGTTGACCTCAAGCTCGAGACGACGGCCAACGCATGTGCATGATAGTGGAGAGGGGTTGATGTGAAAGGCAGTAAAAGCAGCAACAAATGTGATTTTTATCAGGTTAAGTTATAATTGGATCCGCAACCGATCCGCTTCTTATATTCACTAATTGAGCTCATTTCATCTCTCTTACTCTTTAGTAGTAGCGGGAACCAAGGATGTGATGGGTTTTGGCAGACCATTAGGGCACATATTTGTTCCTGTCCTTAGTCAGATGGACAACAGTGGGATAAAAACACAGCGAAAAAACATATAGCTAAACAATTTGCCTAAGGCCCTAAGGTAAGGGAGAACCTTAGCCAAGATCTATACCGACTTGGGGTGGATCTGACTACCCCAAGAGGGATCTATACTACTGCGACATTATTAAAATTATTCCAGAAGGCTTCTAAATCACATACCCGAAACCTTGCCTTAGTACAGGCAAGGTGTACCGCACTGTCTTCCGAGCCGTTCCCCGTCCTGCGCCAAACCTCTCCTCGAACCGCTCCACGTCCTGAGGCGAGCAATCCCCTTATCGCCAAGCCAACCACGCACCGAAGAAAGTTTCACCTGAGTGTGAACCATCGCCAAGACTCTGGATCGGATCCGAACCCTTTGTGGCTTTGCTAGAGCCCTTCAGGAGCAAGGCAGAAATTTAGGAAGAACAGAATATTAATTTAAGCTTAGATCCGAGCGTGCTCCAATATTTTTGGGAGCTGCTCAGATCTAGAGCATGGGACGAGTTTAGAGGAGGAGAGCAGATCCCTATTTATATAGGCGGCTAACCCCTCCCCTTTACTCCACTTCTGATATGGGACTAAAGTTTGGAGTTAATAAATTCAAGTTAGTTTGCCTTTCATAAAGGCCAAACTTCCATGAATTTTAACTCCCTCTCCGTTGAGCTTCTATCTTGATACAACCTATCAAATCGAAGAGCGCTAAACGGTGAATGCGTAGGAAAAAACGGCGAGTCAATCGGAGTCCGTTTGACCCTCCAATTGATCGTCCAAAGATCATCCCAAAGTCACATTTCGCACAAAAAACAGTCGCCATATGAAATTCTACACCTAGGGTTCGAAACCCTAGGTGTGGGCCCCACTGCACCAGCCTGGACAGGACCCAGGCCAGGCTGGATGCCTGGGCTAGTGCCCAGGCGCCTGGAGCCTGGGCCCTGGGCCAGGCGCCCAAGCCCAGGCTGCTTGGGCCAGACGTCTGGGTCTGGCCAGGCGCCTGGGTCTGCCTTGGGCTGATATATTTGTGCAATCTTGACTGTTTTGGGCATAACTAGTGCATTTGGCGTCCGATTTGGACGCCGTTCGAAGCTGTGTGTAGAACGGGACATTCCCATCTTACAAGTAAACTTTTCCTCGCATTTATCTTATTAAATATTGTCTTAAATAATTTAAGACACATTTAACCTAGTTTGCATCATATGCAAAATAGTCCCTATCTAAGCTTAAAATAATCTTTTGCATCAAATGCAGTTTTCTCTCTCTTGCATCAAATGCACATTCTCCCAAATGTTTCTACCTATTACTAGACGAATGTCGCACTCTGTGTGAGACCCTACAACCTGACCCTACTACAGGTTGGGCTCGAAGCCCCATACAGCAGTAACCACGAGCAGCAGTTATCGTCCATGTTTCAGTATCATAATTATGTGGTTAACTCATCGACATGAGTATTGTCTGAACCATCCTGACTGTGTCAGTGATGAATTCCACAGTTTTAGTCTCTTCGTCAAAACTATGTCGTTTAACTCAAGCCTAGGGTACGGTCAAACTGTCACCCCCAATAGCTTGAAGCCGGTTAGTTTTCATCGATCTTTAGTCAAATAATATTGGACTTCTTCCAATATACTCTGACCAGAGTTTTCACTAAAGACCGAACCAACACTGCGACACTAACTCCTATTGACTGGGAGAGACGAATCCTCTCTTCGTCATTACTCTCCTCGTACGTTTCAAATGTCACCCAACCAACGACCTTTCGACAGGCCTAGCCTCGAAGCTAGGTCAGAGATCTAAGTGACACCGTTCACGCACAAGTTCGTACAATGACCTCAAGTCAAAGACCAACTTGCCTATCATCACTAAGAGTTATCATTGACAGATTTATCAATCATAACCATATGATAACTCTTGTGGATCGTTTAGTGAACTCATTCTTCAATGAGCACCTGTGTCTCGTCTCCGACTTCGCCAAATCGAACGACCATGAGATCATCGTCACTGCTATACGGTGAAGACTAAGACACAATGATCTATCCGATGTTTCGATATCCTTTTCTCGAAACATCTACGACCACGAACATTTCTAGACTTATGCTACTGACGGTCAAGTACTTCTCCATGATCGAGATCATCATCTCGATATATATTTGACCTCGCATTAAGTCTCAGGACTTTACCTAAGTTAATTTCTAATGATAACTACATTATGATTTAACTTAGATAAATTCTTACCATACATCTTACTGTAATTTTGAACAAGATGTTTGTATAGATACACGGAGATAAATTGCCTCGAGGGCATACATCTCGCAACAGGATGTAGCGGGGATCGAGGATGCAATGACGACGGCGGTGGAATGAAGCAAGAAGAGTGGCGATGAGATACCTTTTCGCCTTTTTTCGCAACACATTGTTTTAGATGCGAATACATACAAGAAATGCCAAAGCTTTAGTTGAACTTGTGGTTGAATTCAATTTTGGGCAAGTGATAGGTTGGATTAAAGAGACGAAATGGTTGAAGGTTCCTGATATCTCTGCAAATGGGTTTACTGGGTCTGTTCAACATTCTTTTACGTGAAGATCTTAATAAAATCCAGTTATTACAAATAAATATGCAAGCATATATATAAATATTAAAAATATAGAAAAAACCGTAACCAAAACTTATAAAGAAACCAACGAAATTGCCAAAACTAGTCGAAACTGAAAAATTTTAAGTCTCTGAAACTGAGTTTGAGACCTTGCAAATAACAAATACAACTTCTAACTCCTGAAAGGCAGCAGGTAATTTGAATGAAAAAAAACAAGTAGAGCATCTAGAGGACGTGTTAGCCTTATGTCAGCGGGCTTAAGACCAGTATCATATGAGCAAGCATGTTGTATTTGCATCAACCTAGATGTATAGTTGAATATGCTCATGAAAAGGTAGAAAGATGTGTGAAAACATTCTGCATGAATTTATATGTATTATTTCAAGGAAACAAAAATTACTGTTATTGCCATATCAACTTTTAATCAGTCAGTCAAACTGCATGTTCACCAAGTGCATCTGGACAGGAGAGAACAAAAGCAAGGGCGTATAAATCAAGCTCACAAATTAGATCCCAAATAATTAATAGCATAGGTAATAAAGTAATCATCTCTAGTGGACATGTCGTTATATTAATAATTCCATTTGTTCAACTCAGAAGACTTATCAATAATATTTGCCTGTATATATCAAAATTGTGTGTGATGAAGTTAAGTTTCCTTAATCTAACCCGTTTTGTGAACATGTAAGGATGCAATGAAAGTGGAATGGCAATATCTTGAATTTACATTTGCTCTATATGAACATTTGATCATAACATGGACACTAAGTACTTCGTCGCTTCATGCTAGGACTAGAATGTGATGACTAGGTAAGCATGACAATTGAATGGCATGAATTGGACACATCAAAGTTGTGTCAGGTTTGATATCTCTCAAAAATACCCAGGTTTAAAATGTTAAAGATTGTGGATGTTGACACTGTGATACGCAGAAGAATGATCAAACTTATTATGACCCAACATTTATCCAGTAAGAACACAATACGAAGAAAGTTCCATCTGTCATTTGAAAAGTGAAGAAGCGGATAATGATACAAGCCATTTACCATATCCTGTTATAGATTATTTAGTGTAATTTTCTATCTCAGTTGCTTGTTGGGCAATTTTTTTGACACTTCTCAAGCACATATTTGCATATTTGTTGCACGTTATGTTGTGGAACAAAAGTCCAGTGACTTACTCAGCATATGAACTCCTCACGCAGGGTGAGGCCAAGTTATTTGTTTGTGTTTTCGTTTTTTTGTTTTGGGGGCATCAACTCCAAAAAGGAAGGACTAATATGCTGTGAGATTTCCCACTTGAAATAGAAAATTGGAGGAAAATGTATGGAAATGGAAATGTTATGTTGAACAGGAATTTAATAATCAGCAAATCTTCACCAAGATATGTTTGGAATTTCTTTATACTTTTAAATGATTAACAACCCTGAACTATAGATTAGGGTTGAAGCTTAGGGCCTGTTCTTTTGTAGGAATGTGAAATTGGGAAAGTTGAGAGAGTGAGGATTCTGATGAGAGAGAAAAGCTTGTGTAGTGTGTTCTTTTGTAGGAAAGTGGTGTTGGATTATGGAGATGGAAAGTTGAGGTGGGTCCTACTTTGTGTAGTGTGTTCTTTTGGTTAAAGAAAGTTGGAGTTGGAAAGTTGGAATGTAGGATGGGGTGAACCTAGGTAAGGTTAACCTCCTAAATAAAATGAGATCATTTTGGGGTATTTTTTTTACACTTGTAGGTCCACTGCAAAAACCCAATACAACAATACTCCGATGAAATACCGGAATGAAAAGTAATAGTGGAATGCGGACAGGCATGCGACAGATTAAAAAATGTCACGTACATACCAAAATATTGCCCTGCTATGACAATATACTTAAAAATCCACCGAAGAATCAGTAGAGACAAGCAAACTGGCATGACACAGTCAAAAAAATTGGGCAAAACGACAAGCAAGAAAATCCTAGCTAGGAGATCGATTGACAAGATACAAGGCAAGGAACAGATTTGTAAATTGGCATGTACATTCATACGTGGATCCAACGTAAGGTCATGGCCATAAAATATAGACAGCAACAGATACAAAAAATGAAATGTCCAAAACATAACATGATATCAAAGTTATTATCATGCAACACGGCAAGCAAAAGATACAAACATGGAATGTATAAAACGTTATAAATCCCAAGTACTCACATAGCCAAATCTACAATATGAAATAAACCCAAAAAGAGCATCAGCAATAGACGTTCCAACCGACAACCAACATACAATCCAACGCATTAGTTATTGGTATACAACATCAGCAAAATAAAAACACCAAGACCTAGGATAGAATACAGAACTAACTTCAGCGAGTTGAACTCAGATAGCATGCTATCCATTCTAGCCGTGTTAATCTCCAATTGACCTTCGACCCTAGCCAACATCTTGTCAATCTCACCCCACCTCATCTCATTCGGTAAGCTCACAGGGATTTCTCGTATTCCTCCTCTTTCATTCTCTTCCATTAAGTGCCGGATAATAAACGACGACCACTCACTGTGAGGGGGGTCCTTCCATTCGAAGTAATCACACTTGCCGACGCGAGACGGACAGCTCCAGAACCGTCTGCCAGGGTTCGTACGAGTCCAAGAGGTCTTCCTCGGTCCCCACATACCACAGTGGCACTTCTTGGAGTCTCCATCATCCGTATCCAACTCAGGTACACTGTTCGCATTCCGAATGCGGGAGCGAATAGAAGTGTTGGAGCCTGAACTCATTTGTAACTGGAAAAACATAAACAAAAGCAACATTAATGGTGTGTAGTGTTACTAGAAAAAGAATTTTATAAATAAATTGATATGAGGAAGTTGAAGGCATACCTAGGAAAATATAATAAACCATGATGTCAACGTATCCGCCAGTTATCATAAGCATCAAAGTATTTTTGACATGTCAAAACCCATATGCAAATAAAATTCAGGATGAGTGGATAAGACCTAAAAAAGCCCAATAAAAATACAAAACCCATATACAAAACAGCCATAAAAAGCCCAATAAGCCACTATATGGACATGGACATGAACAATCCCATTTAGCCAATATATCCCAGAATCCTTCACACATAGGGACATGCACCAAGGATTGCAACATATACGCAATGCAAATAGAATGAAAACTAGGAATCTTGTATAGCCCTCAGGAAGTTATATTCATCATTTGCCCAACTAGGTTGCTGGCGGTTGCTCCTTACTTATGGAACCATCCTGCCTACCATCCATATAATTGGGAAATTAAGAGTGTCTTTCACATATTTCATGTTTTGCATCATTGGGCTATTGGGATAAAAATTCATAGATTTCACCTAAAGTGCACTGCTGTGTGGAAAAGAAACCTTGCATGCCACAGCTACTAACATGGGAATGAAATTCTGAATTAACCCATGCCAATTCCAAGCCCAAAATTCCAAGATTTCACATTTTAATCATCCACCTGAAACATAAAGTACTCACATTGATATGAGAAGCACAAATATGTGTTCCCAGAGAAACCCAAAAAAAATTCAAACTGCATCATATCTTACTCACATTTGAAACATAGCATTCTCATGTGTGACAGGACAAGCCCAAAAAACTTCCAAATGCAGTTGATACTAGAAAAAAAATCCATAAAATGCAGCTGAAACATACAGTACTCACAATGATAGGAGAAGCACAAATATGGGTTCCCAGAGAAACCCCAAAAAAATTCAAACTGCAGCATATCTGACTAACATTTTAAACATAGCCAATTGCCATGACATGAACCAAAAACTGCAGCCAATTTCCATGACAAGAACTGCAAAAACTGCAGCCAAAAAACTGCAACCCCAAAAAATATTCTCATATCTTTCTCATAATGTCAGGACAAGCCAATTGCCATGACAAGAACCAAAAAAATCCATAAACTACAGCTGAAACATAGAGTACTCACACATTGATATGAGAAGCACAAATATGTGTTAGAAAAAAAATCCCAGACAAACCCAAAAAAAGCACAAATTCCAACTGCATCATAGCTTGCCACTGAACCAAAAACTGCAGCCATTTGCCATGACAAGAACTATAAAAACTGCAGCCAAAAAACTGCAACCCCAAAAAAAATTCTCATATCTTTCTCATAATGTCAGGACAAGCCAATTGCCATGACAAGAACTAAAAAAAATCCATAAACTGCAGCTGAAACATAGAGTACTCACATTGATATGAGAAGCACAAATATGTGTTACCAGACAAACCCAAAAAAATTCCAACTGCATCATAGCTAACTCAAATTTTAAACATTGCATATCCAAATATGACAGGACAAACCCAAAAAAAATCACCTTGCAGCTGATACAAGATAAACAAATCCCATGTTCAGCTGAAACATAGAGTACTCACATTGCCAGGACAAGCACAAATATGTGTTCAAAGACAAACCCAAAAAAAATTCAACCTGCAGCATAGCATACTCAAATCTGAAACCTAGCTTACTCAAATTTGAAAGCACAAGGTCAAAAAAATTTGCAACTGACACATAGCTTCCTCACAGGTGACAGGACAAGGCAAACAAAATGCCCAAGACAAGGCAGGTGGCAGGACAAGAAAAAAATTTAATGCAAGGATAAGAACAAAAAAATTCCAACTTCTTTTGACACAATCCTAATGACACATCCAAAAATTAGACAGAATTAGGCAATTGCTTGGACTTGCCCCACAAAATATCACATATCTTACTCAAATTGCCAGGACAAGCACCAATAAATTGCCAGACCAAGGAAAAAAATTCCACCTGCTCCTTACACATTCCAACTGCCGTTGCATATATTTGAAAGACCTTGCAGATTGCAAGGAAATGCAAAAAAAATATGTGGAATTCTTACTTAAAATGACAGGACAAGCAAATACAAAAATTCCAATACATGATCATAAAAATTCCCAGACATGCCCAAAACACTTCCAACTGTAGCCGAAACACTCATAATGAAGAGGAAACACAATTGACAGGGGAAGGAAATTGACTGCCAATGAACAAAAAACATCCCAACTGCAACAGAAACATGCCAACAGGAAGTGCCTAAAAAATCCCAGGAGAAGCCAAATGCCAAGAAAATCCCAAAGAAATTTAACAATGCTTAATAAAATTGCAAGGAATAGCCCAAAAAATATGTCAGGCCATGGACAAAAACATCCCAAGGTCAGCTGAAAGAAGCCAAATGAAGAATCAAAAAAATTTGTATGTCCTTGATGACTCATATTGCCCTCAGGATATATGTTGGTTTACCCAAAGCACTCAAATTCCAACTTGTTAGTATTCACAATCCCAAATTGGTTGCTGGCTGGTGGAAAAAGGTAAGCCCTTATTGGGAATAACACACAAATTAAGGTGAAGGTGTATGGAGATGGAAGGATGAAGAAGCCAAAAAAAATGTCAGGAGAAGAAGAAAAAAATTGCCAGGACAAGCACCAAAACATTCCCAGTTAAGCTGATACATAGGAACTTAAGGGGCCAACAAAATTCAATAGACAAGCCAATTGCCATAACATGCAAAAAACAAATATATGATCTTGCATCTCCCCATTATCTGGGTATATACTTCTGTGGAATTCACTCCCAACAGAGGCATACATAAACCATCAAGCCTACCATCCAAATATTTGGGATTATACATATAAATTGTATTCTTTATATTTGCTTCATCATTGGGCTGACAGGACAAGGCCAACAAAATGCCCAGGACCAGGCAAGTGGCAGGACAAGCAAAAAAAATTTGTGCTTGATTAGAACATAAAAATTCCAACTTCTTTTGAAACAATCCAAATGACACAAAATTCAACCAAGATCAACACAAAATTCATGAAATACTAGAAAGCTTCAAATTTCAACCAAGATCATCATTACTCCTGCCATAAACAAACACTAAAAGCTACAAAGAGCTCAGGATACCCATATCCATATTTATCAATACAGTGACCCCAACATATTTCCTCCCACATATTTCAGCAATATTTTTCAGCAACTAATTGCACAGGAAACTCAATACCTACTCCAACAACACTCCTCATGGTCATTACACATAATTATACAACACTTATGAGACCTAGCTCTAATGATAAAGTAAATAACCACACTACTTGTCACTTCCCCTCAACTTCTTCATACCACCACCACCACACTCCATTTAATCACCAACACCAACCACACTCAATCCAAGTCCAAGGGTTCGTCATCCCCTTCTTCACCTACACCATCTTCCGACCTTGCCCTCGCAATCATATCAATTTTATTCTTCAACATTCTCCTTCGGGCCCCATCGAGCTTAGCCAAAAACTTGCGGCCTTCACGCTCGTTGTCAATAAGATAATCGTACACGACATCCAATATATTCCCTGGATGCTCAGTGTAAGCATACAACGTATCGGGTAGCTTTTCGGTCCAATGGGCATGAGATATAGTAATTGCCGTGGCAACCTTCTCTACTGTGTCTACAAGCCTATCCATCCTATCCTGGACTTCGGTTGTACCCCGACGACGACTTTTCTTCCTCGTAACTGAGGGAGGTGTAGCAAAGCTTGGCCTGGCATGAAAATTCCCCGTCGATCCTGCCGGGGGGATTTCATAGTGGATATCATCTTCAGGGGTCCGTGCCTGAGTTGCATCTTCCCCATCGACAGAATCTGCTTGGGGTTCAAATTATTGGAATGTGGACCTCCAAAAACCCCCTTTTGCCTCGTCATCTCCTATGACGATATACAACTCATCAAGCCACGGCAACGGTTGATTAACATATTGTTTCAACCGAGGGTTAGCCTGCAAGAAAATTACCATATAAATTAGGCCGTTTATACTCACAACTGGGATCACTATTTCTTGAGCCCTAAAAGTAAATGGTCATACATTTGCCCATGGGGCATACACCTCATCATCAAGCACTATCATCTTCTTAATAGGACACCATCCAGCCCCACTAATACTGAGGCATGTTGACACATCGGTCATGCGTCAGTGCAACCCTTTCATATGATTCCTGACATTTGTGCTTGTGTAGGATGTGCCAAAAAGAGCATTGATATGGACAGCTGCTTGGTTAAATGACGTAGGCTTGAATGTCTTATCCGCCTTATTGCCTTGCTTGGCCTGGTCAGCAAGGAACGGAATGAGGGACAAGTCATGTTCCCACTGCCAAATTAGGTTTTTAGGCCTCTTGGCAGGTTGCAGCTTAGTCCTTTTGCTTAGGGGTGTGCATGGGTATAGAGTACCCAGATACCCGATCGGAACCTACCCTAACGGGTAGGTTCTGGGTAGATAGTTATCAGCTAGGACTTGACACCGAACCTTCTCCCTCATCATCCCGTCGTCCCGACTTCCTCGACGACCCACTACCCCCCGTATGTTCATTCCCACTTTATGATGATGGCTTATTGAAAGCACTATGTGGGGAAGGACTAATACATGGATTGAAACCCCCCTTGCAGCAGTTGCATATATCCTGGTGTTGGTTGCATCTGCATTGGCATGCCATAGGGATGGAATTGTTGATATGGCATGCCAGGCCCTCCACCGTGGCAGGGTGGCGAATGATAAGGAGAATCAATGTTCCTACGCGGCATCGGCCTCCCAAGCATTGGATCAGTCCCATGGCCTTCAACATTCCACTGGTTCACATACGTCTGGTCATACAAGGGGGGGCATAGGCTCACTATCCTGTCCGGGCTGCGAAGATGACCCTGCCATGCCTACAAGATGTAAGAGTTAATAGTGCAAATTCAAATCTATGAAATCCTATATAGATAACATATATTGCATGTATATCAAAAACCATTATAGCATAAGGCTTGTAAATCAAACATGATAATATGACAAAATCCAAACACAATCAACCATGATGGACTACATATTAAAATTCATAAGGACTCCGCATGCACCCACATAACACAAAATTTAAAGCTCCCCTCACATGCCTTGTTCAACTGTGCTACCATTGTTATGTATGTTACAATAGTCGACCCACATGTCCCATGCGATTTGATCCCTTCGCATTTTTCATTGGTCCCTTTGCTGGATTTGTTCCCGTATGGGCAACTGTTGGGAAAGATCCAAAATCTCTTCCTCATGATCATCGATAACATCCCCGTCCTCCTCATCCACACCCACCTCCTCGTTTAGCTGGGGGTCATGTGGATCAGCTACTTGGATATAATTATGCAGTATAGTGCACGCTAGGACGGTATCGACCTGACTTGGGAATGGATAGTGGGGCTTTGACGTCAATATCTTAAACTTGTTCTTAAGTATTCCAAAGGTCGACTCTATCTTTGTTCGTAATGAAGAATGACTGCAGTTGAATAGCTCTTTGCGATTTCTAGGAACACGGTCAGTATGGTCCTTCAGGTGTTATCGCACGCCCCTGTAGGGCGATATGAACCCTGGCATTGTAGTGTAACCAGCATCACATAGATAATATTTTCCTACATACAGAAACGTGTTGTGAGTATATAATCTTTAGAATACATACCTATTAATGTGTATTATTTAGTTAACAGTGTGCATATTACCTTCATACACTCGAAGACCTTGCGGGGGGTAAAGACTGCGCATCTTTAAGGACAGTAAAATCATTTGCCGGTCCTTCCCACCCTGCCATTACGTATGTGAATCTTTTATTGGGTGTAACAGCTGCAAGGACATTTTGTGTCACCCCTTTTACGTCCTCTAAAGCGAGGAACAAGATTGATTGGTAACATGGCATCGATATGGGTCCCATCAATCATTCCAATGCAATCATGCAAGACCAATCAACGATGAAAATACTAAATACACCTTCAATCAATACATCTCATACGTTGTTCCTACCCAAGAATTAGCCATTACCTTGAAATATGGGTACCAAATAGGATTATTGATAATCTCAGGGGGGCGTCTCATTAGGAGCTTGCTTCATGAACGTCTCACGCAAGTTGCCAATTGCCTACATTACTCGGTTAAAGTACCTGCTAATTGTAGAACCTGACCGGATAAAGTCAACTTGCATTACTCTGTTCTTTGACTTGTGACCAACGATATGAAGAAACATTGCCAGCTGCTCCTCTACTGACACATGAACAGTGTCGTTGAGAAGACCCCTTCCTCTCAATATATTTGCCAGATTTATGAATGCATGTCTCCGCATTCTTAAGTAGTGTAAACAACTACTTTCACTCCCGTCCAGAATTCTATTCATGTGGGAGTTTCTATGATGCTCACGCAATTCAGATGGCTCTCTAGGTAATCGATTTGTCCTGCCCTCGTTGTATAGTAACAGGTTTACGAAGACTATAACGATCGTCAACGCGGCCGCTTCACATGTTTCACAACCCAAATGATCTCCATTGTGATCCATCTAAACCGTATTTATAACAAAGATAATACCATGCATAAGGCGATACATACTTATGAAATTATAAAAATAATAAAGCAATTACAAAAGATAACAAGCTACCATAATTTGTATATGGCACGCAGTAATCAAACATCTCCCACACCAATTATATAAAATATTGAGCCATACAAAAAACTTTATAACGTAAAAAATAAGAAAATGTGGCATATTCAAACGCAAAACCAAGTGAAAGTAGGGGGAAAATTTTTTTAAGCCCTCAGGTAATACTTTTATCATTTTCCTTCTTTTTGTCCAGGCGGTTGCTCCTTCATCTAAACATATCACGATTACTTTTACATTTCATTCCTTCTAACTCATATGTACCCATGTAATGAAGATGTCATGTGCTGATTATAACCATTTTACAAATCATCCACCTTCTTTTATTTTTCCTCTAGTAACATACTCTCACTTCTATGCAATATGTTGAATGAAGGAACCTTCATGCCTGCATGTACTCTATAAATACATAAATCAGACGTATGAAATTATTACGTGTCATCATTGGGCTCTTTTAAAACAGAATCTCTTATCCGGCATGAATTTTGCACCCAACATTCCTCATATTATATCTTGTAATTTCATTGCCAACTACATGATTTCGCACCCCTCAACCCCATTACAGGCCATGCATGAATCCTCAACATATTTCCCTCAGAATAAACCGACGAATAATTAATCATTGCTGATTTCTTGAAAATAAACAAGCGTACCAAAGCAATACACCAACAAGCGATTCCTTATTTTTAAAACTCATTTTCATAGTGTATTTTCATCATAGGGCAATTTATATAATGTAACCGACATCAGTTAAGGGTTCAGCTTGCATGCAATGAGGTGATGTCAGAAATCATGCTTTGTTTGTTGTGGCATGCAGATTTGGTCTGCACAAATTACATCAAAAAGAGCTTATTTTCCCTTCCTCTGCCTAAATTCACAACATTTCACAATCACAAACCACCAAATAAGAACACAAATTGCACTGTCAGCATCAATCTCTTTGCATCAAAACAATCTAGCAAACCAACACACAAAGTTCCATAGAAATTATACCTTCCGCAAAGATCACACGCCAACCTATTCACGCTGATACTCCCCTCAAGGAGAAGCTGCTGCAGTGGGCACTCCCGACGATCCTCGTCACCGTGGATCAATTTCGGCAACCCACAACAGCTCCATCCAACGCAAATTGCATGTAAGAGATAGACAGTTAGGGTTTTCGGCCAGACAAACCCAAGAAATGCTAAAATGGTAACTGAATAACATCTAAAAACCACATTTTTACCTGAAATCCTCTGTATAATCTCCAATCCAAGCTCCGATCTGCACATGCAAGCTGCCTTGGGCACACCCGAGGATCCCGCAGCCGAGGATCTCTTCGGCAACCCAAAAAATGACCTAGCTTGGAGCAGAAAGGCACATGGAAGCCCTAGAAATTTTAGGGTTTTCTCGCAAGTCAACCTCCACAATCAAGGCAGAAGGCACTTGGGGCGAAGGAGCAAAGGCAGCAGTAGGAGGCAGATGGAGCAAAACGACAAGCATTGAAGGTGAGCACACTCAAGAGGGCCCCACAAGCGTAAGGAATCGCTTGTAATCGCAGCGAATCGAGAGGAAACCCACATGCCCGCGAGATTCCGCCCTGCCACGGCCACGTCGGCCTTTCCGAGCGGCGGAATCCAGCGCCAAAAGAACAGATCGCGGAAAGTTGAGGGAGGAAAGCATCGGTCAGAGGGTGAACAGTGCAGCGAGAGCGGAGATTCTCGCGGAATCGTGCAAAAGTACAGGCCCTTACAAGACACACATGTGGATACATTACGAATTTGTAGGATCCACCTAGGGATCCAAATCCAGTGAAAATTTTGATGTCCATATGTGAATCCAGGCTAGATACGTTTATTAGAATCCGGCATTGCTGATGGGGTTTTAAAATTATTCTATACATTAAAGTGAAGTCTCTCGTGTTATAGTTCTTGAACTATTGTATATCCTTGCGAACAATTTTTGTGTATATCGTCATTCTATAATGCAGAAAATGTGCCACCCATCCTGCTATTAGATCTGATACGGCCCTCCCAGGATGAGCCAGGACCGAACGGCCCAAGCCCGTATCGCAAACCCATGGGCCTGGGGAGAACGAGGCCCCCTACAAAGAATCTGGGTCGGGCCGACCTCGGACCAAAGCGGACGCAACCGCTGACCCACGCCAGCAGGAGTTAACCGCTCCCCTTAACACGCGCCCCCTTAATCACCATTAAGGGGCCTCATTACATCCACCTTCATGACCAATGGAGGCGCCAGTAAAGTGGCAGATGATCGTGGCCAGATAGGGGCGTCGAGGAAACATGGCCGGGGAAGACTCCTATAAAGCGACTTGAAGAACAATGTACAATGGATGACTTCCTGAATACCCAAAACCCTGAGGTATTCCTCTTACACGACCTTGTCTTCCACCTTATAATTCCCCTCCATAGCTCGCCCCGAGGACTCGTGTATCGACCTCCCCGTGAGCCATACCGATCCCACCGAGTATCCTTCAGATCCATTCTGACTTAGGCATCGGAGGGGACTTGGTCGGAACCAAGGTCCGACACCCCTGACGAGCTTTCTCGTCTGTTCAGGTCAAGTAGATCCATCCGCGCCGAGGCTACCCTTTGACACCCAACTAGTCTGGAGTCGAACACGCTCACCTCCGAGTCTGTTCATCTCCACCCCTGCGGAGGCCATCGCCTTGTCGAGGATTCCCTTCGGCACGCCGACGCTCGGACCCGCACGCTCTTCGACGAAGCCGAATGAGTCGAATCCCCCTCCTAGAGGCCGCATGTGATCCGCGCGATCGCGTTGAACTCCAGCCCTCTAGTCAACCAATCCGTGATGAGAAAACACCCTGAAACAAGATACATGCAAAAAAAAGTCAAATGTATGGATCCCAAAGCAGGTGAACGGTGGGAAGGGAGGGTCACCGCAGTTGGCACCTGCAGCGGCACCTCAGGCCCCACATCCTCTCTATGATATGTGTCTACTGCTTATTTATTCATTTAGTTTGGTTGATTCTGATCTTGATCTGTAATCTGTAATCTGAATGGTAGGTTGTGAAAGATCAAGACCCGGAGGAGTTTCTGAAAATGTTCAACCCAGCGTGGTTTTCTCACCAGTAAATGGCCCCAAGAGCTTCGCAATCGCGACACTGGCTCAAGTTTGTTTCCTCCTGATCCTCATGCAGTGGACCTTTTTGACGAATTCACCATATACTCGAGCCAATGTTAATCTGTGGTGGTATCATGCTAATCTCTGATGGTCTCCGGTGTCTTTTTCCACAAAGTTGACCATCCTCGCGCTTATAAACTTTTTGAATGACAGATCGGGCTATTCGGGCTTCTGGCGCACTGGACGCATGGCTTCTGCTTCCCGATAAGCTCAGAGTGTGTTTGGTTCAAGGTAAAATAAAAGAAAGAAAAAGAAAAAGAAAGTGAAAGAAAAAGAAAAGGAAAGTGAAAGAAAAACAATCTTGATATTTGGTTGTTGGGAAAGTTAAATAGAAAAGTGCATTGAAAAAAATAATAATTTTGAGTTAGTTTGGTGGCTTGCAAATTTTTCCTCTTCAACTAAGTCCCCAATTTAAACTTTTATGTCTTTCTCTCATTTTCCATAGGTGTTGGTTGTGAAAATTAGAAAAAAAAAATTGTGATGTTGTTGTAAACCATGGCGGCTACGGAACCCCGTAGCCCTGTATTTATAGTAATAGGGTTACATAATGGGTGGATACCCACTAACGGGTTGGGCCTCCAAAGCCCGTTTATAACACTTCCCCTTATCCATCCATTGTTGTAAGCCGTGATGAACGCTTCAGGGTTCATAGAGCTTATCTGATCATGGGTCTATGGATACTTCTGGATCCCAAGTTTAAGAGTACTTGCCTCGTTAAAACCTTTGCCAAGGAAACCCCAGTGGGAAAAACCAATGGCTAGGGGAAAAGAGTACAAGTCTCTATAACTTCCCCTGATCGATGGATATCACTAGAGGTGGATACTTCTGGATCCTAAGTTAGGGATACCTGCCTCGTTAAAACCTTTAGCTATGGAAAACCCAGTGGGAAAAACCAATAGCCAAGGAAAAAGAGTACAGTTTCCGTAACTTCCCCTGATTAGTGGAAGTATTTAGGGGGTGGATACTTCTGGATCCAGAGTCAATGAGTTTGCCTCGTTAAAACCTTTAGCTATGGAAAACCCAGTGGTAAAAACCAATAGCCAAGGGAAAAGAGTACAACACTACATTTGACTCCCCCTGATCTGTACAAGCTACAGGCTTGCAGATCTCCTAGGCAACTATACATCAATCTCTTACAGTGTTCCGATACAAAGTACAAGGCATCGCTCACCTATACAAGACATCGCTCATCTATACAAGTATCGCTCATCTATGACATCTACTGAATCTGAAGGATCTCTTCTGAGGGGGAGTGGTCTGCAGACTCGGTAGGTAGCATCACGTCTCTGACCAGTCTTCACTGTGTCTGCGAGGTACTACAGGACCTGGCTGTGCGTACTTATGATTTGCTTCTTGGATTGATGAGCCTCTCGGGATGGTGGGATTGATGTTGCCTTGGAAGCATGCTTTGCTGGTCTCCAGGAGGTGGTCGCTTCTTTGTTGCAGTCATCGCGATGATCTGTAACCTGTATCTGCAAATACATTTAACATGTTGTATGATCCTTGACCCTTGGAGATAGCGCAGAAGCTACATATCTCTGGTCCAGTGGTGCGCTGCAGGCGCTGCACTGTATCTGATTAAAGTGTTTACTACCAGATAAAGGAGTGTACAAAAGACATTTGAGTAAGGCACTTCAGGACCTAGGATATCCTTCCCCTCTTCCAGCGAACGGAAGGGGTCTTAATGTGCATCCATACAACCAGTAGGTGTATTGGTGGATTGCAATTTTCCATGTTTCTTCATCGACTGGATGATAATTTCATCTTCTGGATGGTTATTCATCTTTGGGATGATGGTTTCATCTTCGGGATGATTATTCATCTTCGGGATGATGGTTTCATCTTCAGGATGATAATTCATCTTCAGGATGAAGGTTTCATCTTCAGGATGATAATTCATCTTCAGGATGATTATTCATCTTCGGGATGAAGGTTTCATCTTCAGGATGATAATTCATCTTCAGGATGAAGGTTTCATCTTCAGGATGATAATTCATCTTCAGGATGATTATTCATAAAGGTATGTTGTCACATCATCCATAGCAACATAGCCTAAAATTATCTTTGCTAATCGCATGGGTTTCGTAATCATGACCAGGGAGCCTGATGCATCAGTTTGATTAATTTTGTAAGTGAGTTAAACTCATCTTACATGGTTACTTCCTGGTTTCTGCGAAATAAACCTCTAAGGCTATAGCGTTTTGCTTATAGCATACGATTTTATTTATTTATACAATACTCGGTAGCCCACAGGTTTGATATCTTTTGATATCAGGACTCCAGGTCCAAACACTTCACATTTCATAAGTGAGTCCAGCTCAACTTATTATTGCCTCGTTCCATATAATTTGGCCAAATTTCTGTGTTTGCTTCAGGAAGCGGAGATTGTGAACGATATCAATGGCAAAATGAAATGTGAGTAAGTGTCGACAAGCGTGTTTTATCCAAATACCTCTCCGTGTACGTACATTATTCAATTTATTCCAGATTTATCTCTTCTGGAGGTTCTGGAAAGGGAGAGGATATGGAGATGAGCTCACTTTCCTGTGGTGGTATTGTTTTAGGGTTTCGTGGTATGTCCTCTCATCCATTGAGGATATCCACTTCTGCTACTGGTAGATTGCATCCATAAAGTTGGTATGTCAATCCTAGCTGGATTTTTAGTAGCAGGGATGTGTGAATTTGATAATATTTATATTTTCGGTAGCTATGTCTGATAACTGTTTAACAGTTTCATAAATGTGGATCTTCCGGATCTCATCACTATTCATGATAATCAGATCATAGGTATTAATGTTTTAAATGGTCCATAGTGGTGATATGGGGATGTAAACTCATCATGACTCCATCGATAAGATGTGCACTAAACGCTTCCCCCGTTAGGGGGTTCTCGGAAACTGTTTATATGAGGTGATCAGGCTCATATAAATAGTTTCTAAGGAGGCGTTCTGATGGTTTGCATGCTCCCACGTGGTCACCTTACAACTGGATTTCTAGTGGATAAGTAATCCGTTTAAATCATTTTAATGATTTACATATAACCCATTTCTGGGTGTGAACACAAAGCTTCAGGGTGTTCAATTTTCTTCCAGTTGTTAAATTGATTTCCCAGTGTTATCCCAAAAATCCGCAAATAGCTCGACTTTAATGAAGTTGAGCATAAGACTAGGGATATGAACCCGTCAAGGCTCCATCTATAAGATGTGCTCTAATGCCTCCCCCGTTTGGGGATTTCGGAACATATTCATCTAGGAGGGTTAGTCCCGATGAATAAGTTCCACTGCGGCATTTTTGAGGGTGGTATGAGGGTAAGTAAAAGCCCAACCAATATCCTAGTAATGTAATATGTCCGTTGTGATTAATAATAATCTAGACTGCGGTTGGATAACAAGGTTTTGATTATGACCATTTTAAGAGGATATATAGATGAGTACTCTAAAGTACATCTTTAGCCATATGTAGGGAGTGTGTGAGTCCACTTTTATCCCTCAAATACTCTCAAGAGGCCTAAAGGTCTCATTTTACTAATGATAGTATATCATTTTAAATTCGTTTGAGGAAGTGATGAGAGTCAATGTCCATGTGAATGGGGATGATCTCGTAATCATTTTTCCCTTTTGAATGGGATAATGAGAGTTTCACCCTTTTTGAAGAATCTTCGGGTTCGTCTGGTTAATGATGTCTTGCATCATCAATCCAGGGTGACATCGATCCAAAGTTGGTCGATTCTGGACACTTCTGGTGTTCCAAATTAATTCCTCTGTTCGAATTTATGTGGGACTTTTGAACGTTCCAAATTAATTCCTCTGTTCGCGTTCCGGCGAGAAAATCCCCTAGGGTTTCATGGTTTTTGGGGATAAAAATCTAATTTTTAGTGGAAAAAATCTATTTTTAATCTCCAACAAAACGTTTTTATTGTAAAAATTTGATTTTTCATCAATAAAAACCTTGATTTTTATTAAACAATCGATCCAAGAATTTTGGATCTAGGCATATGCGCATATGAAATTTTAGATCTAGGGTTTTGGGGTTACCTCTAGATCCTACCCGCCGGATCTAACGACGTTCGGTGAAGGAAGCCCGTTCGCGTCGCGTTCGTCCGTCGCGTCCGTCCGTCGCGTCCGTCCGTCGGCAGGGGTTCGGCTTAGCTTTGAGCGTGCTGATAACGTGTTGTAAACCATGGCGGCTACGGAACCCCGTAGCCCTGTATTTATAGTAATAGGGTTACATAATGGGTGGATACCCACTAACGGGTTGGGCCTCCAAAGCCCGTTTATAACAGATGTATAATTTTATCTCATTTTCTTTTCTTTTCCCTTTCATTTTGCTTTTCTTTCTAACCAAACAATGGAAAATAGTTTTCACTCTAACTTCCATTCATTTTCCTTCATTTTCCTTCAAACCAAACACACCCTAACTAGAAGTGGTTTCCCGAAGATCTCATCATCTGTACAATATTACAAACAGTTTTTTGGGCATTTCTTGCCTAATCTACGATGAACTGATATCTCATTTCTTATTAACTGGCCTTGTCGCATTTATTCTCACATGGATGATCGTGAATTTGTACCAAATATTTCTGAATGGATACTTCGAACCGAGTTCATGTAATTCTAACCACACTGATTTGATTTGAGACCATCGTGACTCCACTGTGCAACGAGCTTTCGTCGTGTTACTAAGGAAATAAACAAGGAAAATGATTCTTGTTCTGTCAAGAATAACAAGGAGTTACTGCTTCTCGCGTGCTGATTTATTTTAGATTGTTTTCTAAATGTTGGTCCCCTTTAAACACGACCCCCACACATTAGCTATGCTTAGTGGGAAACAGTTCAATTACAAGTGACTAAATTATAACTATATTATTAGATTATTGATTTGGAGTTGCAAGGAGTCCTGTTCAGATTTATTAGTGTAAATTACAAGAAACCTCCTTCATATTTATCTCGAATATCAATTGATCTCTTGATATTCAACACCAAACAAACTCTCCTGATCCATTGCACTCATGTATTTTGTTCATAGAAATTTTTTAGAAAAAGACCTTTCTATAAAATATTTGTTGAAATATGCATCTTTTGATTTTATTTATTGTTATGGATATTGTTTTTGCCACCTTAACACTAGGGGTGGCAATTCGGGCCGGCCCGGTCTTATCGGGCCGTGCCGGCCCGGTCCGGTTTTCTTAAAGGACTGGGCCGGCCCGGCCTGATAAGACTTCGGGCCATTTCGGAGAGGCCCGGGCACGGTCCGATAAAAATTCGGGCCGCCCGGCCCGGTCCGATAAGGTTGAATGAATTATGTATTGTGACAATATTTTATCATATTTTTAAACACAAACTTGTCTCAAATGATTAAAGATGCACCGAAATGGAGCACGAAAGAAGAGGATTAAGTGGGTTGCATAAGGTGATGTGTCCTACATTGTTTTCATTTATTTGGCAAGATGAAGTAACATGTTTGGTGGTTCTTTGTCTCTTCTCGGAAACTGAGATCGACCCCCAAGATCCGAAGACATCAAAGTTGGCGTTGGCGGGAAGTTGTTAAAATTTATGATATTTGGACCTTAATCTGATAAGATTCATGACATTGGACTCAACACCATAAATGAATGCACATTACTGTAATCCGCTTTAGATCAGTGTGTGGTCAAATTGAAGTGGGGCGATCAAATGCTTTTCGTGCTGTGCCGTGCCGCCCATGGGCTGAAAAACTTGGCCCGGGTCCGGCCCGAAAATGAACCGGGCCGGGCCGGCCCGGTCCGATAAGGATTTCGGGCCAAAATTGTTGGCCTAAGCACGGCCTTATCGTGTCGGGCCCATGCCGGTCTATCGTGCCGGGCCGAAAATTGCCACCCCTACTTAACACCACGTAGGTGTTATGGATCTTGCTTTTGTGGGTCCAAAACGTGGTGCTTTCTTTCTTTTTTCAATGTCCCACGGTCAACTAACAATAAATTGAATTAAGAAGTTAAATTATGTTGGCGGAGTTGTGAAACCGGTGCTAATATGAAAATAGTGTTTAATCCTCACGGAGGATGAGTTAGTGAAGCAATATATCATGTCATGATAAATAAATCAAATAGAATTTTCGCTTTGAATGCAAGTGGCCAACAACATATTATTTTGCTGTTGCGATATTTAGTGACGATGATACTAATGTGAAGCTTGAATTGTATTTCTAAATAAAATCCTTAGATCTGTGTGTGGACAGAAAAATGCTCGTAAGCCAAAACCTAGACAAGCCCGGAGTATTGTCATGCATGCTTAATGTTGATAATGAATCAAAGTGCTTTCATGACACCAACGACTCAAGCATTACATGGTGACATGCCACAACAAAGTTGGGATCCTTGTTAGTAAAAAACACGAATTTTTATGTTTTTTACGTTTAAAATCCGTCTAAAATGGTTCCCGTATTAAACGACCGTCCATTTGAATTATTTGGAAAAATACACGCTTTTTTAGGGGTTGACGAACAAAACGCGTTTTATTCCCGTATTGCGCATTTTATGCGTTTTAAACTCGTTTTTAGGGACACTTTTAAATCATTTTTGAACTATGATTCAATGATCATACTTTGGTTTAGTGCATACTACATGGAATATAATAGTATGATCATGTCATTTTGGTTAAAAAAACTATGAATACAATTTAAATCATGAATATAGATCTCAGTTTACTCTTATTTCATATTGATATTGTTGATTTTTAGGTTCATTTGGATGAATGATATCTTGACAGTATTCGTATTTTTCGTCACGTTTTTTTAACTGGGTTAACGAATTAAACACGATTTAACACGTTTACGTATTATTCCTGTATTACACATATTTGACCGAATTTTTGACCAAACGTCTTTTGAAATTGACCGAATTAAATACGTTTTATTCACGTCCCGAATATTTTCCGTATTACGTATTGCTAACAAGGGTTGGGATCATAACACGTAATTCTTTCTCACGAACTTCTAATGTTTTTTGAAATATGTTTATTAATTAGTATTATGTTAAAGGGATTTTACTTCTAAACATTGCAAACCTCCATTACACCAACAGAGACAAACACAAACTTAATCAATTACCCTGGTTCGGGCAGACTTGCGCTACGTCTAACCACATGTCCTCTCAAGAACAAATCTACTAACACGTTTCAAATGGAATAAAGATTACAACACATCCATTACACCACAACTCGGTGAAGGAAAAAGCACCACGAAAAGGCTCGAATACAAAACCTCTCCTTTTGAGAGTCACACCTCACAAAAGAGAGAATATACTTACAAAGCTCTTTTATCTATAGCATTAGAGTTGAAAGCTCTTTGTGTTGAAGTGTTGTTGCTATAGTGTTGATCTCCAAATGATATTGCAAATGAAAAGCTCTTTGAGATAAAAAATATTTGGTCAAGAAAGATTTGGAAAACTTTGTGAAGCAATGCCAAAAGAGAGGGTTTTCCTTTTAAAAGAATCCGGCTCAAAAATTTTCTCTTGAAAATTATTTTCTTAAAAATGATCATAAATTCACATAAATTCATTGAAATGAATGTTGAACAACCCTCTATATATGGCTCAAATCTGGTCAAAACAGATTACTAAAAAGCTTCTCCAACGGTCAAAGAAACGTCTAGTAAAAATCCTCATGTTAGAGCCCAACGGCTAGTTAACTAGAGTTCGTATACTAGTCGATTAGTTAAGAGCTGGTCTACATTAACATTGGTTGATTAGGCCAGTTTAGTTTAGAAGTTGTTTGAGCTCTGTGTATAAACTAATTGGCTATAAATCATTGGCTAATTGACCGGAGCATTGCTACTAGGTGACTAGTCCATTAACATTGGTCGACTAGGTATCAGTTCTAGTCGACTAGTCAAATATAAAACGGATTTTTTGACCTTTTAACTTGGGGAATAATTTTTTAAAAAAAATTTTAAAACATTTTTAATGTGTTTCTAAGTGTGTGTGTGTGTGAGCTTCAACAAATGACTTTAACAAAGTAATAAGACAAAAATAAAATTATATCAAATAATTACATTGATCGTGAAGCTCTTTGATGCAAACTTGAAGTTCATCCACTTGTCTTGGTTGCTTTGGACTCCATAGACTTTGTTGACTCCACACTGTTGGGTATTTCTTCCAATTTCAAAGGCAATATAGTCCCACATTGGATGGGATATAAGCCTTCAATGGGTATATTATAGACTTCCTCCTAATGGGCTATTGGACTTGTTAATGGGCTAGGACTTGAGGGTATCTCGCGGGCGCATGAGCCCACACCGGAACCGAGCCCAAATCGGGTTGAGCCGAATGGAAAATCTGGGCGTCGGATCCGGAAAACCTTAGCGTGTGTGCGCTGGCGTCGCGCCTGCGCAGGGGGGGGGGGGGTTCACGAGTGCGCGCGCGGAGTGCCTGAGTTTTGCGTTAAATTTTTTGGCCCGCTTGATTGGCAGAATTTGAAAGGCCCATTACGGTTTTAATTTTCCTCAACTGCCATTTTCCTTTTGATTGCGCTGTTTAATGGCCAACAGCTTTATTTTCTTTTAATTTTGCAACAGCTATATTTTCATTAAATGGCAGAATTAAATCTCGCTCTTAATTACAGAATTCCAACAACCTTTTTATTCTGCCCTATATAAACTCAATTCTGGCAAGGATTTTCAGCCATTGCGAAAACTCAATTCTTCCTCACCAAAACAATCGCCGCTGCTTTGTTCTGTTCGTCTCGGCCTCCACAGACCCGAGCCGATCTTCTCCTTCAGCAGTTCCCAGTTGCGTTCACAGACCCGAGCCTGCTGCGTCCTCCTTGCTCTTCCTCCTCTTCGTTCGCAATCGAAGAACAGTTGCTGCTCGCTGGAGCCTTGTATTGTGAGTGCACACTTACAAGGCCGTTGCCGTTGAATCCTGGAGGGTAGCCGCTTGACCTGCCTTGCACCGATTTCATACTCTGAGGGGCGGAAATCTACTCTTAAGGACAGTGCCTAGCACGCCTCGGATAACCGATAAGTCCTTTCTCTTTCTTTTTAATAGCACCATCCTTCTGATATCTTCTTTTTATCCAACAATCTTAAGAGTAGATATGGATGCTGCTATTGTGACTGCCAAACATCTGCCTGATCTGTCTAAAATCGAGCTTTTTTCTGGTTCTTTCTTTAAACGTTGGCAAGAAAAAGTCTTTAGTACACTTGATGTCACTGGTTTTGCCTTCGCACTCACAGATCCTAAACCAACCGATGAAAAAGAACTTCCTGCCTGGGACCGTGCCAACAAAATTTGTCGCCATACAATTCTTCATACCCTCTCTAATGAATTATTTGATGTGTACTGTCCTACTAAAATTGCTTCAGAAATTTGGACTAGCCTAACCAAAAAATACATCCTAGAAGATGCTGGTACCCAAAAATTTGCTGTAGGCAATTTCCTTCACTTTGCCATGACTGAAGACAAATCTGTTTCCACCCAAATCCATGATTTCCATGTCCTTATTGATGATCTTAAAAATGAAAATATAACTCTCCCTGAACCATTTGTTTCTGGCTCTCTTATTGAAAAACTTCCTGAATCTTGGAAAGATTATAAAAACAGCCTTAAACACAAACGAAAGCAAATGTCCCTTGAAGATGTTATCATCCATATTAGGATTGAAGAAAAGAATAGGGAAAGAGAAAAAGCCAATTCTGCTAAAGAAATTGTTTCTAAAGCCAATCTTATTGAAGCTAATTCTTCCTTTCCTCCTTCTCATCCTAAGAAACCTTTCAAGAAATTTAGACCCAATCACAAACCAAACCAGAGATTTCAAAAGGGCCAAAACCATACTACTTTCAAGAAGAAAGGAGACTGTTTTATTTGCAAGAAACCTGGACACCATGCAGCTCAATGTCGCTTCCGGAAAGATACTCCTAAACCAAGTGCAAACTTGGTAGAAGGAGATATAATTGCTGCGGTGATCTCAGAGGTTAACATGGTGGCACATGCTAAGGACTGGGTAATTGACTCCGGGGCAACCCGGCATATCTGCGCTGATAGAGGAGCTTTTACCTCCTATGTTCCTATCAGCTCTGGCGAGGAAAATGTGTACATGGGGGATTCAAGACCCTCACCCGTAATCGGGAAAGGGAAGGTTCTTCTCAAATTAACCTCAGGAAAAACCCTTTCGCTTAGTGAAGTGCTCCATGTCCCAGATATCCGTTGGAATCTGGTTTCTGTCTCTCTTCTGGGAAAAGTGGGGGTTAAGGTTACTTTTGAGTCTGATAAAATTGTAATGATCAAGAATGGTCAGTTTGTGGGAAAGGGATATTGTAACCAGGGTCTTTTCATTCTGAATGTGCTTGATGTCATGAATAATAATGCATCATCTTCTTCTGCTTACTTGATTGACTCTTTTGATATCTGGCACTATAGATTAGGGCATGTTAATTATTCATATATTAAGAAAATGAAAGAAATTGGATTGTTGAATGCCTCATCTTCCTCTAATGATAAATGTGAAATTTGTGTGGAATCAAAAGCCACTAAGAAAACATGTAGATCTGTACACAGAGAAAGTGAACTACTTGCTTTAATTCATAGTGACCTTGGAGATTTGAAAAGCAATATAACTAGAGGTGGTAAGAAATTCTATATCACCTTTGTGGATGACTTCTCTAGATACACTGAAGTATATTTGCTTAGATCTAAGGATGAAGCTTTTGATATGTTTTTGAAGTATAAGACGAAAGTAGAGAATCAACTTAATAAGAAGATAAAAAGGGTTAGATCAGATAGAGGAGGGGAATTTACATCTTTTAATGAGTATTGTGAAGAACATGGGATTATTCATGAGACCACACCTCCTTATTCACCTGAATCAAATGGCATAGCAGAAAGGAAAAATAGGACCTTAAAAGAGATGATGAATGCGTTGCTAATTAGTTCAGGTGCACCTCTTAACCTTTGGGGAGAAGCTATTCTCTCTGCTTGTCATATTCAGAATAGAATTCCCTATAAGAAATTAGGTAAGACTCCTTATGAACTTTGGGTAGGTCATTCTCCAAACCTTGGTTACCTCAAAGTGTGGGGGTGCTTAGCTAAAGTTCTTTTACCTGAACCCAAGAAAAGAAAGTTAGGTCCTAAAACTTTTGATTGCATGTTTATTGGATATGCTCAAAATAGTGCTTCATATAGATTCCTAGTTGTTAAAAGTGAGCAAAACATAATGGAGCCTAACACTATTGTTGAAACCAAGAATGCTGATTTCTTTGAGCATATATTTCCAATGAAAATGGATAATATTAGGTTGACTTCTGCTCCTCCATCATCGCAAACTTCTGATGTTCATTCACTTGATAATGATGATGAGATAGAAGTAAGAAGGAGTAAAAGAGTTAGGAGGGAGACTAATCTAGGTGATGGCTTTTTTACCTTTCTTATTGATGATGATCCTCTTACATACCATGAAGCCATCACATCTCCCGATTCCACTTTTTGGAAAGAAGCAATAAACAGTGAATTAGAATCCATTATGTCAAATCACAGATGGGAACTTGTTACATTGCCCCCAGGAGCTAAAACTATAGGTTGCAAGTGGATATTTAAAAGGAAGCTAAAACCTGATGGTTCTATTGACAAGTTCAAAGCTAGATTAGTTGCTAAAGGTTTCAACCAAAAGAAAGACATTGATTACTTTGACACTTTTGCCCCTGTTACTAGGATAGCTTCTATCCGTGTTTTGGTTGCCTTAGCTTCTATACATAGTCTTGTTATCCATCAAATGGATGTAAAGACTGCTTTTTTGAATGGAGATTTGGAAGAAGAGATTTATATGGAACAACCTGAAGGTTGTATCACTCCTGGAAATGAACATAAAGTATGCAAACTTGTTAAATCTCTTTATGGTTTAAAACAAGCTCCAAAACAATGGCATGATAAATTTGACTCTGTCTTGCTTGCAAATGGTTATCATATAAATGATGCTGATAAATGTATTTACACAAAGTTTGATAATGGTGTTAGTGTTATTATTTGCTTATATGTTGATGACATGCTTATTCTCGGCACTAACCTAGATGTAGTAAATGCAACAAAGTCATTCTTGTCTTCTAAATTTGATATGAAAGACATGGGTGAGGCTGATGTGATCTTGGGTATTAAGTTAACTAAGACACCTAGTGGGATTATGCTTTCTCAAAAACATTATGTTAGTAAAGTGCTTGAAAAGTTTGGATATCATGATCAAAAACCTGTAGCTACTCCATATGATGCTAGTTTACATTTAGCTAAAAATTTTGGTGAATCTGTTTCACAAATTAAATATGCTCAGATCATTGGTAGCTTGATGTATTTGATGAATTGTACTCGCCCTGATATTGCATATGCTATTAGTAGATTGAGTCGTTACACTCAAAATCCTAATAGTGATCATTGAAATGCTTTGTCAAGAGTTATGAGATACTTGAAAGGAACTCTTGAATATGGATTATATTTTAGTGGGGATCCATCAGTTTTAGAAGGTTTTACTGATGCGAACTGGATCTCTGACTCAGATGAGCTTAAATCCACAAGTGGTTATATTTTTACACTTGGTGGAGGTGCTGTGTCTTGGAAATCTTCCAAACAAACATGTATTGCTCGGTCTACTATGGAATCTGAGTTTATTGCCTTAGAGAAGGCATGTAGTGAAGCCGAGTGGCTTAAGAACCTTCTTGGTGATCTTCCCATTTGTGAAAAACCGGTACCGTCTGTGTCTATCCATTGTGATAGCCAAGCTGCAATTGCAAAAGCCAAAAATAAAGTTTTTAATGGGAAGAGTAGGCATATACGCCTAAGGCACTCTATTGTGAGGCAGCTGCTAGATCATGGGATAGTATCCCTTGATTATGTGATGTCAGAGATGAATTTGGCAGATCCTCTGACAAAACCACTAAATAGGAAGTTAGTGGAAAGTACATCGAGGGGAATGTGACTTATACCTAAAACATAGGTCGAGAGTGATGGTAACCCAACCTATGTGATTGATGATCTCATGAAGTAGGTTCATATGGGTAACAACAAGTCACTTGTTGATCGTGGGGGAGCACTATCATTACGTTCATGTCCCTTCCTATGGTGTAGATAGTGCTATCGACGATGAGAAATGGTGAGTATATGACTCTTAATGGAAACCATAGCCCTTGTTGGGTGGTGTGCATAATCGTCGGCACACTTGATGGGTCCACCTATATGGGTGTGGAAGTGGGGCCGCTTCCTATGCGAATTTGGGTACATTCGCTAGAGCACTCATGAAAATCCAGGTATGGCGCATGGCCGAAAACGTGCCAACCCGAAAGAGCAAGCAACTATTCATTGATGATTCGATATGGGTTGTAAGTCAATGTTTTTCTTTTGAAGGGGATTGGTTCATAGAAACTATATGTTTCACCAACTTCTTGTAGAACACACTTCCATTCCCTAAGTAATGGTTCACGGGTGCGCGCGCGGAGTGCCCGAGTTTTGCGTTAAATTTTTTGGCCCGCTTGATTGGCAGAATTTGAAAGGCCCATTACGGTTTTAATTTTTCTCAACTGCCATTTTCCTTTTGATTGCGCTGTTTAATGGCCAACAGCTTTATTTTCTTTTAATTTTGCAACAGCTATATTTTCATTAAATGGCAGAATTAAATCTCGCTCTTAATTACAGAATTCCAACAGCCTTTTTATTCTGCCCTATATAAACTCAATTCTGGCAAGGGTTTTCAGCCATTGCGAAAACTCAATTCTTCCTCACCAAAACAATCGCCGCTGCTTTGTTCTGTTCGTCTCGGCCTCCACAGACCCGAGCCGATCTTCTCCTTCAGCAATTCCCTGTTGCGTTCACAGACCCGAGCCTGCTGCGTCCTCCTTGCTCTTCCTCCTCTTCGTTCGCGATCGAAGAACAGTTGCTGCTCGCTGGAGCCTTGTATTGTGAGTGCACACTTACAAGGCCGTTGCCGTTGAATCCTGGAGGGTAGCCGCTTGACCTGCCTTGCACCGATTTCATACTCTGAGGGGCGGAAATCTACTCTTAAGGACAGTGCCTAGCACGCCTCGGCTAACCGATAAGTCCTTTCTCTTTCTTTTTAATAGCACCATCCTTCTGATATCTTCTTTTTATCCAACACACACATCATTGATTTTCAGCAATCACCATAAATACACTCATAAAATCATTAGTACCCAATATGTTTGCGCATCATCAAAATAATAATGAGGTGACTCAATATTCAACATTCTCTCACTTTTTCGATGATGACAAGTATATAACATATAAAATATGAAAATCATGAAAAGTAATGCAATAAGAGTGTGTACATGTATGTAAAACAATCATTTTCTATCCGCCTTTGGCTTCTAATCATTGACTACCCCATGTTTCATATCCATTTTTCTCCCGCCTTTGGCTTCTAATCATTGACTCCCCCATATTTTATATCCATTTTTCCACCCCCTTGGCATTACCAAAAAGGATGGGAATATCAATAGATGTAACCTTTCTCTACCTTGATTAATTAACATGTCAAGTTGACTCAATATTCAAAAAGAATTCTCGTCCTTAGGTGGTTATATCTATCCTCCTCCTTCAATGAAGTTAGTAATTTCTCTCTCCATATTACGTGCAAGATATATGATACCAAGAGTTATGAATCTATAAAACGCGGTGTTATAAACTAGAATGCTACCATAGTGATGAATCAAAAATTACTTACAAACTTGTTAAAGGAAGCACTCCATAAAAGTATGCATACTGAAAATTTGGGTAATCTACTCCTCAATTCATGCATGTACTTGAAGTGCGAACTGGGAGTTGGCTTCAAATCCCATTAAGTAAAGGTACTTGAAAATAATCACATAATCTCGGCACCCCTTTTCTTTTGGGTCCATTGGATTAGACTAACAAATAATAGATGGTAATAATGATGCTAACTTAGAACGTAGGATTTGTTCGACAAAAAGCGGTGAAATGAATTTTAATTTCGAGGAACAAACTCAAAATTCCGGCCAACATAGTCTCAACAAACAAAGATAAAGATGTAGACCGTAAATAAGCTAAGTTAAAGTCCACTCAAAAAGAAACCATGGGAAAGAAACAAGCTAATTCCCCTCGCAAACCTCAACCTCGCGGCATATTCCTCTGTTTCCTTGAAGGGAAGACGATGTTCAATGGGCTTCGCTAGATTAAACAAGCTTTCAAAAGGTCCAGAACCTGCGCAAGGAATTTTTTTTATTAGAAACCGATCGATATTTGATAAAATATCTACAATAAGAAATGAATTCAACCATTGTTTCAAAGGAGCTCACCTCTGCTTCGCCAACACTGGCATCCCTCTCTACCAAGCTACCGATCGGCGCCTTCAGCCGTGAGATCAAATCAAGTGCAGATAGCGGAGACAGCGGCGTGACGACCATCTCATTGGTCACCAAGAACCTGGCTAATCTCTTCGCATGCACTGGCTCCTGCATCTTCGGGTTTATTTCAGGTAACTTGAAAAAATCAAAGCTGTGCATGCACTCTGCGCCAGGGAGAGGGAGGGCCTCGTGAGTGGCCGAGCACGCTCCGCAGCTATGCACAGTGCAAGGCAACGAAAGGGTTTTAACAATCCTCAGCAGCTGCTTGCCGCAGTTGAAGTGTGGAAACAGCGTAGGAGCAACGCGATGCAACAATATGCCGGTGACTTGGGCCTTGATGCCATCATTATGCAGGTCACAGATTTCTTCAGCACTTTTGAACAAGTTGTCAATGCATCGCATGGAGGAACGCTTGTTCAGGAGCTTCACAGTGGATCCCAGTGGGAAAGTGAGGAAGCTGAAGAGGACATCAACAAAGTCGTGCCCTGCTTTAGCATAGACTATCTCATTCGTAATTTCGTTTTGCAGCAGCTTCACGGTTACCCTCTTCGATTGATCATGCGCTTCACGGTTCTCATCTTCCTGTTCGATCCCAGCCGCTGCCTCAAGGTGCCTAACTTCGTTCTTCTCTCTGCTAAACACCGTCGTCGTGGGCACGAAAACATCTGTAAGTGCCGTCCCCGACAGCAATGAGCTCTTGAGCAGATCCCGAACCTGAGAACACAAACAATTTTAACGAGATCATTTCTTTGAATATGTACCCAAGTGTGATTTATTTTCTGCTGACCTCATCTTCGTGCACATCGACGATCCGCGTCTCCAGCGTCTCTGAGTCCTTGAAGCCGAGATCCTGAAGCAGATGGAGTGTCGAATCAACGCTACCATGCGCGACGCGCAAGTCATCGCTGATGATGTATTTGGATCCCCCCTCAAACCCTAATTCAAAAAAAAAAAAAAAGCATGTGGGCCTGAAGCCCACAAGCCGACTGTGGGCTTCAGGCCCACAGGCCGAATTTTCTTCACTGACAAAAAAAAGCCTGTGGGCCTGAAGCCCACAGGCCGGCTGTGGGCTTCAGGCCCACATGCCGAATTTTCTTCACTGAAAAAAAAAATAAAAGCTTGTGGTCCTGAAGCCCACAGCCGGCTACGGGCTTCTGGCCCGCAGGCCGTTTCCTACGAAAAAAAATTTGGGGGGCATAGGCTAAAAACAAGCCTGAAAATGCAACTGTTTGGCCTAAAAATTATGTGGATATTATATGCATGGTTGTGCATTTTATTTAAAACTTAATAATTAGGAAGATCCTGCGACCGCTCTGCCGTTAGTTACCTAACCTAACGGTGTATAACGTTGCCCAGTGGTCCAATAATTATTAAGTGATTAAATATTATTTTTATCCTCATGTAAATAAACTGCCTGTGATGTCTGTGAATGAAAATGTTGATGAGCACAATAAAACTGCATGAATTGCTAAATGTGGTTTTTGGATCGGCCGTTTAGTCCCACAGTTTATTTCCCGCACTTTTCTTTTATTTTTGAGGGAAATTGTAGTGAGGAATTTATGTAAATGTCAAAGAAAGAAGACCAACTTCCATGAAGACGGAGGCCACGCTTGAAGACGGAGATATTATATGGGACCCACGGGGTTTCCAAAGTTGTATTTTCATTTTATTCAAGCTGCAAATTTGTATAATTTGGACTGTGGACTTTTGGACTCTTTCTTGTGGGACTGGCCGATCCACACGTTTAGCTTTTCATTAAATATTGCCTCCGCATGAAAATGTTTTTCTTTCTGATTGATTATTAATTCATGCATGTTTGTGCTCTGCTAGATAAATGGCTAAAATTTGCAAGCGTTGAATTTGAAGTGTTGGATGCATCAGGTAGAAACTATCTAAGCTGGCAGCTAGATGTTAAGTTTCACCTGCGGGCCAAGTCCCTCATCACTGATGTGACTGAAAAAGAAAATGTTAGCGATATAGAGAAGGCGCAAGCCATCATCTATATTCGCCGCCATGTGGACAAGACCTTAAAGGTTGAGTACCTTACGGTCGAAGATCCACTTGAGCTATGGACCGCCCTTGAGGATAGGTATAAATATCAGAGAGATGTTATACTCCCAAGGGCGAGATATGAGTGGGAGAACCTGAGACTGCAGGACTTTAAGTCCATTGCTGAGTACAACTCAGCACTTTTTAGCATCACCTCACGCCTGAAGTTGTGTGGTGAAAAAGTCTCAGAAGATCGCATGCTGGAAAAGACGTATACGTCTTTCCATGAAAAGGATGCGGTACTCATGCAGCAATACCGTGAACGTAAGTTCACCAAGTATTCAGAGCTGTTGTCATGTCTTCTCATGGCCGAGCAAAACAGAGAGCTTCTTCTCGCCACTCACAATATGCGCCCTCCCGGCACTGCCCCCTACCAGAAGCTCACCATACCTCTTCCTTCAAAAAGAAGAGGGATAATAAAAGAAAAGAAAGACCACAGAGAGGGGGACAACAGAAAAGAGCCAAGGGCCCACCACATCAGCGCAAGAATGAAGGGAATCACAAGTTCACCTGGCGCAGGAATGCTGTTGGATCTGGATCCTAGCCTAGAGGGGGGGTGAATAGGCTTTTAAAAATAATTCGTGCAACCCACGAATAAGCACACGCAATTATAGCACAACCAAAGTAAATAAAATGCAGACACAGAGTACACAGCAGATTTACCCTAGTTCGGTCGTCCCAACGACCTACTTCAGCCCCCAAAGCAGAACTAGTATTGAATAGCGCAATAGGTACAAGACCACAAGTTAGAGCACGCTCAGAGCACTCTCTACGTCTCTACACTCGCCAGGCTCTCAGTACCCCACACACAGTGTTTCCTCTCACTATCAATCCTAGCAAAGCTTTCTACCAGCTAGTCCCAAACTAGCTGGGTCCCACTTGTCTAGCCCCAACCAGACAAGTCCCAAAATAGTCCACAAAAATAGGTAAAAGTTTCCCCTACATAGAACGTTACACTAAGACACAAATAAAAGAGTTTAAGGGTTTAGAAATGCTCAGTTTGTGTCCGTGTAGGCGTCTCTGTCAATCAGCACATCGTCAGCTCCAATCTGACGCAAACGGTGTCTCAATCCGACTCCTGGATGTCAAGATATGCACTGGTCTGTGCACAAAGCAATTTCAGTTCAATCCTCAATATATTGCAGTCTGTGCGCTCAGCAACTCCCTTAAGGATAAAGCGGTCGGTGCGCAAGGAAACATAGTTCTTTTCTTTTTATCAGAAGTCCGTGCGCCTAGCAACTCTTTTAATAACTTTGGCCGAGTCACGCTGTAAGAATCGTGCCCCAACAAATATTTTGCGTTTAATCCTACGGTAATTTGGTTGCCACGTCAGCAGATGGCAAACACGAATTGTTCGCCTCCTCACATGATCACGCGACCCCTTCATTAGATCTCCACCGTTGATTGTCTGATCGAACAGCTCTTGTTTTGTCTAGAGCATGCAGGCGTAACGATCTCGTTCGATGGCAACGGCGATAACGTGTCGACGGCGGCGGCGTTTCCTTCAGTGACAGCGTCGGTGATTCGTGCATCGGGGTCTCGTCTTCAGCGTCGACTTCAACTCCGAGCCGGCGTGTTGATCTAGATGGTGGCAGCGGCTTCAAGATGGCGAGGGTTTGCAGCGGCGGCGGTACTTAGTCTTCTCCGACGACAGCGGCCTCTGGTGGCTTCAGCAACCTCGGCGACTTCTTCAACTCGACGATAGCATCAACTTCTTCGTCCTCGTCTTCTTCTTCTTCATTGATGTCCACTCAACAGCGGAGAGCTCCTCGACGGAAATGGGCAGCGAGGTAGGGGTCGTCATTGTGGGCTCCTCCTCGTCAAGCAGCGACGACACACAGTGATGGTGGCTTCAGCAACGACGAGCTTTCTTTGACGGCGACTTCTTTGATGCGTGGGCAACACATTCTTTCTTGATGATGAATCAATTCCGTAATCCTCGACGACGAGAGCTTGGAGCTTCTTCAGGTGACAACTCGACGACGTAGATGTTGTGCTGCTGCACTTCGGGCTCGTCGGCGGCGTGCGGCGCTTCTTGCTCGATGACTCCTCACGATGATGCGGCTTTAATGAAGATGGCTCTTGCTATGTGCTCTAGCCAATGGAGATGAGGGCTCAGGGTTTTTGTATAGGATTTTTTTAAGAGAAAATATATATTATCCTAGGCCTTTGATCAACGTATTGATTGCCGTGAACAAAAAGTTGTAGCCCCTCAATTTTTTAATTGCTGCCGCACTTCTCTTTTAATTTTTGTTGCCCCGCTCAATAATCTTGTACATGCGCACAATGAAACCCTAGGGATGTTAGGGTTTATATAGAATGGTCTAGGATTAGAACAAAAGTAGTTGGGATTGATTTGTAATGGAGATATGATAGCAATTCAGATTGGATATGAAAAGTGATTAGGCGTTTGAATAGGAGATCAAGTGAAATTGGAATCGGATATGAAATACGAATCCTAAATTGAATCTCCACGGCATTTGACTTAATCAAATCAACCATAAGTATTTGATTTGCACCAATCACCAATTGATTTGATCCAATCATCTTTTGACCAAGTCAAACTTCTTTGTGCATACACACTACCTCTCTCCCAAAATGCTATACGAATAGCAATTCCGCCCAATAGTCTAGATATATTGTTTCACCAAGCCTGAAACACACTGAGCACACACATTAGATATACCGACATGTTTGTCATCATCAAACCAAGTTCCTAGATCATTGCTTCCAACAATCTCCCCCTTTTGGTGATGACAAACCCACAAAAGATTTGATCAATAAGTATGGGTGTGTGAAGTGTATTGAAGGGTGTGATGCAATATGAATCATGAGATGAATATTCAAGCACTACAACATGGCATGCACAAACGAATAACAAATACAATAGCATGCACCCTGTAACGACTGCTTTTCATGTATCTAGATTTATTATATTATAATATATGTTTTGGTGGATTTTCTCCTCTTGTGTAGTTTTCGTCTCCGTAGCTTTCATTTTCGATCGATTCGTCGTATTTTCTCGCTTCTTCCTTAGGATCGTCGATTTCGAAGTATGTCACTCGTGACGGACTTCATAACGGTCATATCTAACTATTAGATCAAGCCTAGGAGTCTTAGGAATCGATCCCGGAGCATCGCGCTCCGTATCGGAACTTTTGGTGCTAATTAGCCGGTATAAGAAGGGGCACTGACCGACTAGATGACGATCCAGTCGGTCGGCAATCCATCTTGGACCGACTAGTTGGCTTTCTAAAATTGTTCAGGAGTTACTGTTTATCGTTAGTCGGTCTAAGAACGTTGGTTGACCGACTAGGTTGCAAACTAGTCGGTCGGCAATGCTTCTTTAACCGACTAACACATCATCTAAATTTTTGTATCAACACTGTTCATTGAGTCGGTCTAAGTTCATCTTTCGACCGACTAGTTGTTAAACTAGTCGGTTAAGTTTTGTACTCAGACCGACTAATTCTTGGTTCTACTGTACAGTCAAGTTACTGTTTACTCTTAGTCGGTCTAAGAACGTTCATCGACCGACTAGATGCTAAACTAGTCGGTCAGTATTTGTTCATGGACCGACTAACTCTAAATCCTATTTTCGTTTAGAAGTTACTGTTTACACTTAGTCGGTCTGCGTTGGTCGACCGACCGACTAGTTGCCAAACTAGTCGGTCAGTGGTTGCTCTTTGACCGACTAACCAGTGTTAAAACCCTAATTTCTGGGCAGCCGCCAGCTTAACCTATTTATACCCAACCCAAACGTTTTCATCTTCTCCAACACGACCCTAAGCCCTAGTTTCTTCCCCTCTAAGCCCCCATCTTCCTCCAAGCTCCAATCCTTCATTCCAAGCCCTAAATCCATCATCCAATCCATCCATTCACTCCATCTACCTCTCATCTTCCCCAAAATCTCACCAAAACCCATCAAAATCCCCAAATCCCCCAAAACCCTAGTTTCCCCAAAATTCTCCATTTGCTTCCAGATCTGATCCTAGGGTTCCCCGGAGTGTTTCTTCCGTCTCCTCTTGGTAAGAAATCGATTCCACGTTGTTTTCTTAACCTATTTATATTTTTATGAAACCCTAATATAATTTCTTGTTGTATGTTGATTGGTCCCCCATAACAGTGATTTCCCCGTAGATTGGCATCCGTGTGACGAAGTGGTCGTCATCCCCGGTGCTAGGCAAGTGAAACTTGCCACTTAGGGTTTAGGCCATGTTTTAGGCCATTTGCATGTTGTAGGCGTAAAAGAGGCTAGGCGACGAAATGATACTCGCCTAGGCGTAAATTGGGGAACTAGCTTGACAACAAAGCTAGCTCCGACATTTAGCATGTTGCACACTTACCATGTCATGTTTACTTTCCATTAACGGTACGCAAATTAATTATCATGTCATTGCATCCTTTATGCATTTCAGTGATTGCGTAGCTTGCTACATTGCTAGTGTTCCTGGCTCGTGTTCCAGAAGCGGGCCATGTGTTGGTTGATAGCCAATGCCCGAATAGCGTGTTTCCTGGCTCGTGACCAGAAGCGAGCATAATGAGTTGCTAACCCCAACGCTCGATATATTGAATTGTGAACTAAGAAACAAGCTCCCGTGCGGGGCAACCCTGGCTCACTAGCTGGGCTCATGTGCAGGGACCCTGGCTTGTTTAGTGTGGGATGGGGTGAGGGTTAAGCGGCCAGGCAACTGGGGGTCTGTTTGATCAACAACTGCAGTTGTAAGGCGTAAACTCTTTGGGGTGGGGTAGTGTTTAGTGCTGATCGGTCTGAAATGCTATGCCATTCAGCGAAGGGCGTAAACATCTACAAAACAACCGTGAAATGTGAATTGTGTTTAGTGCCGATCGGTCTGACATGTTTACCATTCAGCGAAGGGCGTAAACACTTGCAAAACAATGTGGATTGATTGATAGTAGCGTGGCTACTCTTGTCTTGTCTTGTCCCGATGATTGCTCTCATGTACAAATTGTCTTGCCATGTTTTAAATTGTGTACTCATGTTATAACTGCCATATCATGCACACTAAACTACTAGGTTGCTAGTTGCCTTACTTTCAGTTTCCTTGCCCAAGTCTTTTAGACTTGCTGACATGTGCCCCTTTACTCTTTTGGGTGACACATGTTAGATCCTGAGCCCGAGTACCTTGTTGAGGACGAGGTATTTGCTGACGCCGAGCCCGAGCCCGTGTTTGACGGGGAGTACGTGGACACTGGGGACCAGTCCTAGTGTCTTCATGTGTTTTACTTTTGTTAGACAGTTGTTTTGTTATCGGTGCGTAGCACCTATACTTTGTTATGTCGTTGCTTTTGTTGGCCTTGTTCTGGGCCTTAGACTCTTTTCTTTTAGCCTGGTGGCTTTTCTGGATGTTGAACTTATTTTGATGTTGGACAATTATGAGATGTGAGATTTTATTTCAGTCTCTCCTTTTATTATTATTGTTGTTCCGTTGTGGTTACAGGGACCTGCTTATGTTTTATTTTACGCTTAGCGGGTTTGGGGCTTCACAGCTCCACTCTCGTGCGGACCTTTTCACGTCTCGCCTCCATTTTAGGGAAGCGGGTCGTGACAGGTTTTGTTGGTGGCCCATGCAGGTCCTTCTGTAACTTCGATGTTTGGAATGACGATAATAATATTAGAATGTCCAATAAATTAAGTCCGACGTCCGAGTCATAAGCTATGAGTCTAATCTGATTTGTTTTCCGTGTCACTAGATGGCATGAAGACGTTTCACCCGTGGTGGGGGTAGTGACACGACCCCCTCATGATGAGGAGCCTGAGCGGGAACCCACCAGTGGTGAGATGATGCGGATGATGCTCCAGATGATGCAAGTGCAGCAGGGCGTGCTTCTGCAAGTCCAGAATGCTCCACTTGCTCGAGCTGCCCGGGCTCTTCTGGATGTCCCTCGCTCTGAGCCAGGAGCGAAGCAATTTCGGGAGCTGGGTCCCGTGTATTTTGATGGTTCTGAGGGTCCTCTGGCTGCCGATGAGTGGATTCGGAACATCAAGGACAATCTGAAGATGGCCAAGATCACCCCGGCTGGATGGGTTGATTTGGCGAAGAGGCAGCTGAAGGACAATGCCAGAAATTGGTGGGATGCGGAAGAGAAGTTGTTGGTGGAGCCGATAGCTTGGGCCACCTTCAAGGCCAGATTTGATGGTGAGTTCTTCCCGAAGGCTGCCAGGGAAGAGATGCTGCAGCGCTTTATCGACTTGAAGCAGGGGAGCTCGTCGGTGGACATGTACCACCAGGAGTTCATGAGGCTGAGTCGGTTTGCACCAAAGATGGTGCAGGACGCTGAGGAGAGAGCTCAGAGGTTCCTGCAGGGGCTTGCTTCGGAGCTCCAGAGCTTTGTGACCTCCTCTGACCGGGAATCTTATCAGAAGGTTCTGGTCGCTGCGAAGAGGCAGGAACTGCTCGTGAATCAGAGGAGAGGGTCTGTTGTTGGTGCTGGGAAGAGGCCTGTGGAGTAAGCGAGAGCTGTGGTTAGACCTGGATTCAGGCCTAATCAGTCGGCTCAGTTTAAGAGGCCAGGAGGGCCAGTTCTGAAGTCTTGCCATTTCTGCGGAAAGCCTGGCCACGTCAAGGATCAGTGTCGGAAGTTTTTGGGCCAGTGTCTGATTTGTGGAGATGCCTCCCATGTCGCGAGAGATTGTCGGCATGCGGGTCAGCTGCGGAGGGCTCCTGTTGCAGCTCAGCCATTGCAGCAGCGAGCGTCTGTTCCTGCTGGTCGTGGAGCAGCTCTTGTTCCACAGAGGCAGGCTTTTCAGCAGGCTGTTCCGCCGAGGAGGCAGGCTTTTCTGATGACCGCTGCGGAGAGCGAGGCCGTGGATGAGGTTATCGCATGTAATCCTCATTCTAGCTATTACTTTCCTATTTGGTTTTGAATGTTAGATTGTGTTGTTTGCTTGAACATGTTTGTTTGCTAGACTAGGGTTTGATTGTTAATTGCTTGTTAGGTGTGGTTTTGGTTTGCACGTTTCCTGCACGAGTCCTCTTTAACTCTGGTGCATCGATGTGCATTATTTCTCGGAGCTTCGTGGAGAGGCATTCCTTGTCGACGTCCCCTCTACCCAAGAGTTGGAATATCGTTACAGGGAATGGTGTGGTCTCGGTGCATCGTGGTTGCAATTCTTGCCCGTTGGTGGTCTGTGGACATGAGCTTTTTGCTGATTTCATTGTCCACGACATCATCAACTATGATGCAGTTCTTGGGATGGATTGGCTTGCGAGCTTCTATGCTACGATCGACTGTCGGAGGAAGAAGGTGGTGTTCGAGATTCCCGGACATCCAGTATTTGAGTTCAGTCATGGTAGCAGTTCGCTTGGTCCTGTCAGATTTCGGGCCAGGCCGGTGGAGGCTGTGGCTATGCAGATGGAGCTGGAGTGGCCAGCTGTGGTGCGAGATTTTGGCGACGTCTTCCCCGAGGAGATGTCTGGTTTGCCGCCTGATCGAGCTTTGGAATTTTCTATCGATCTTCTTCCAGGTGCGCAGCCGATTTCGAAGGCACCGTATCGTATGGCACCTGCAGAATTGGAAGAGTTGCGGAAGCAGTTGGATGAGCTTTTGCAGAAGGGTTATATTAATCCTAGTGTGTCTCTGTGGGGAGCACCGGTGTTGCTGGTGAAGAAGAAGGATGGTTCGCGTCCCATGTGCGTGGACTATCGGGAGTTGAATGCGGTGACCATTAAGAATAAATACCCGTTGCCTCGCATCGATGATATTTTTGATCAGCTTGGAGGTTCGAGGGTGTTTTCTAAATTGGATTTGAGGAGTGGTTACCATCAGTTGAAGGTGAAGAAGGGAGATGTTCCGAAGACAGCGTTCAGGACGAAGTATGGACACTATGAGTTTGTGGTTATGCCTTTCGGCGTAACTAACGCGCCCGCAGTTTTCATGAATCTGATGAACCTGATTTTCTACGACTTTTTGGATAAGTTTGTCGTTATCTTTATTGACGACATTCTGATATATTCAAAGTCGGAGGAAGAGCATGCCTCGCACTTAAGGACGGTGTTGGAGATCTTGAGGAAGCATCGTTTGTATGCTAAGTTTTCGAAGTGCGAGTTTTGGCTCGATCGAGTTGCTTTTCTCGGGCATGTGGTGACTGGAGATGGTATTTCAGTGGATCCTGAGAAGATTAGGGCCATCTGGGAGTGGCCGGTTCCGTCGTCTGCGTCTGAGATTCGGAGTTTCCTTGGACTTGCTGGTTATTATCGGCGATTCATTAAGGACTTTTCGCGTATTGCTGAGCCGATGACCAGGTTGACGCGGAAGGATGTACCTTTTGTTTGGTCGGGTGATTGTGAGAGTGCTTTTGGTATTCTGAAGGAGAGGTTGACGACGGCCCCTATTCTTGTTGTGCCTGATCGCAGCGGTGGATTTGAGATCTTTTGCGATGCTCTGGCAAGGGTCTCGGTTGCGTGTTGCATCAGCATGGACATGTTGTGGCGTATGCGTCTCGTCAGCTTAAGGTTCATGAGAAGAATTTGGAGTTGGCTGCCGTTGTGTTTGCTCTCAAGATTTGGAGGCACTTCTTGCTGAGTGAGAAAGTGAAGATTTTCACCGATCACAAAAGCTTGAAGTATATCTTTACTCAGAAGGAGCTCAACATGCGACAGCGTCGATGGTTGGAGCTGATGGCGGATTATGAGATCGATTTGCAGTTTCACCCTGGCAAGGTGAATGTGGTTCCAGATGCTTTGAGTAGGCTTCCCGCGGTGATGATTTTGACCTCGCAGTGGAGATTGCAGCAGGATTTTTGCAAGTCTGGCGTGGAGATTGTTCTTCCTGGGGAGGATTCGTCGTTGATGTACATGCAGGTACAGTCGACGATTGTGGATCGGATTAAGGCTGGCCAAGCTGAGGATCCGAAGCTGGTGAAGATTCGGGAAATGGTGGAAGCCGGTCTGCGGACTGACTTTTTGATTCATGAGGATGGCTCGCTGAGGTTTGGAGCCAGGTTGTGTGTGCCGGCTGGGGATATCAGAGAGGAGTTGATGGTGGAGGCACACAGTTCGCCGTATTCTGTGCATCCTGGTGGCACCAAGATGTACCAGGATCTTCGTCTGAATTATTGGTGGCATGGTATGAAGAGGAGTGTGGCTCG
>CM061137.1:104803944-104961903 GCA_030789695.1 Scilla litardierei | reverse complement strand
GGTGATTTAATTGTTGGTAACAATGTTGGCCTTCAAGAGGCGTTGGTGTGGAGAAAAGAAAGCAAGTTTGGATATGTTCATATTATGGACAGGAAGGTGGAGTGCACAGGCATGGACAAAGTTGCCACTGTATGAGGCGGGTGAAGTCGCCGTGGGCAACCTCTTGATACCATTAGGTGGCTCCACGTGATAACAGAGTAGGTGCACGATACACTTGCACGACGGCTCATTCATGGGATCCCATTGCATTGCATTGCATTGCATTGCATCTCATAGCAAATGCTTTGTGTTTCATATGCATCATGGCATCATTGAGCATTATGTATGACTTGTGGTTATAGATGTGAATGTTGCCTTGTATGTATGATTGTTGCCATGAATGCGTGAATTGCTTGAGATGGGTGCAAATTGGAAAGGTGAGGTGGTTTGTTTTCATTTGTGAAGCTTAAGTAAGTGGAAGTGAGACGGGTTCCATGTTATCACTTTCCTTGGTTTACTATTAATATTTAGTTGTTCACCATAAATGTTGTACTTGTTCCTTGTCACTTCTTGTACATTACGCTAGTATGTACACCTTGCATGTTGCACGCGCACGCTCCCACCTGTTCATATTATAGTTGTTACTTCCTTTACTGTAGTAGATGTTTATGCCATATCTTACACTCTGCCTGCTCACGTGCAACTTTTACACACTTCATGTAAGGGCTAGTTGGGGTATGGTATTCCTACTGGGTCACGCTTTGACGTGCCCCACCGTTGACTTTTCAGGTTCATGTGTTGGAGTTGGTTGGTGATCATGAGGTGTAGCAGTGGAGTTTCGTGGATGAGTTAGGTTGGGATGGCGAGGGGATATGAGAGAGTGTTTGTACTTTTGGGGTTTTGTTTGGGTAGTGACGAGTTGTTCCTGATGGATGGATGTACAGATGGATGACGTATTAGAAATCAGACTGTTCTTTGGTTTTAGTGGTGGAACAGTTTTCCTCTATATTTCTTTCTGTGTTTATGTTATTGGTTGTTTGGTTGTGCTTTGGAAACATTACAGGTACTATCCCAGCAGTGCGTAGTGGACCTGCTTGCGTTTTTGTACTTTTCCTTTGTCACGCCCCGCTTCCCAAAAATGTGGAGGCGAAGCGTGAGAAGGTCCGCTCAGACTTGAAGCTACAAAGCTGCAAGTCCGATAAGCGTCAATCACTTTAAACTGCAGGTCCTTGCAACGCAAAACGAAACAAAGATAATAATAAGGAAATGAGACAAACGATAAATCTCAGAATATCCATAATAATAAATTTCAACATCGCAGAAAAGCCACCAGGCTAACAAAAAAGTGTCTAAAAAGAGTCCCCAGCATGGCCAACAAAAGTACAAAGTTCAAAAGAAAAGTAATGGTGCTACGCACCGACAACTAAACAGCAACCTAAAGCAAAAGCAACTAAACTCAGTCTCTAAGACTGGTCTCCGGTGCCCACCAACTCCTCGTCAAAAGTAGGCTCTGGCTCCGCGTCAGCAAACACCTCGTCCTCAGCTACGGTCTCTAGCTCAGGGTCTAACATGTGACACCCAAAAGAGCAAGGGGCACATGTCAGCAAGTCTACAAGAGACTTGTGCAAGGAAACTGAAAGTAAAGTGAACAACCTAGCAGTTCTAGCATGATGTAATGACATGGCAGTTATAAGTGCAACAGGTAAAGTAAAGTAAAGTACGAGCATGGCATGGCATGGATGTCAAGTTTTACATGAACAAGCACAAGTACAAGACAAGTAAAGTAAGCACGTTGTGCACAGAGATTACGCCTTTTGGCTAGAGTGGCTGCGCGGGCCAACTCCTAAGCTCAAGTGATCGCTTATCCCTACCCCTCCACGTGTATCGAGCCAGGGCCTTACCCCCGAACGGAAATGCTCGCTTCTGGGTCACGAGCCAGGAAGTGTTTTATCTTGATGGCATAGGGGTGCACCTAGCCGGACAAGGAAGTACAAGTACAAGTATTGTAGCGTGTGATACGAATGCAACATTCAACTTTGATGACATGTAAGATGCAATGTATGGCAGTTAAAAGTGCGTACAGATAAGGAATTTAAACGTGACAGATATCAATGCATGGATGACATGGCAGGGTGACAGATCTAACTTCGTTGTCAAGCTAGATCCTAAAGCTGCGTCTAGACAGCTATCATTTCACTGTCTAGTCTCTTTTACGCTAAAAACAAGGAAGTGGCCTAAAACATGGCCCTACACAAGAGTTGGCAAGTTTCACTTGCATGCAAGTACAACGTCTGAGAAACACCGTCCAACGAGTCCAAAGTCACAATTATCCTACGTGCACAAGTCCACCGGCCTACATCCGTTTTATTAATCTTGATTAGTGAATTCTAAAACATTTAAAATACTTTAAAAACATTGATTTTAGTCTTGATTAACAGGTAATGGGTTGGGGGTCCTAGGGGTGCAAAGCGTTATCTCAACACGACGCGAAAGCTACACTGGCACCGGGTAGCGACGCCAGGGGTTGGAATAAAAGAACGCGCTCCGAGTCCTGATTCCAAAATAGATTCATCGCTGGAAAGTTCAGAGCAACAACCGAAGCAACGAATCCAGATTCCAAAGCTAGCACGTGCGACGATGGGCTACGACGTATCGCAACGTCGTAAACGGCGAATCGTCGGGGAGAACGCACCTAGGTGGGGCCCACAATAGTCCTATGGACCAATAGAGGACCCACAATACCTCTGGAGAACTTGGGGGCCCACGGTGGCAAGCGGTGCGGGAGTTGCGACGTTGCGACGAACATCGCTCGGTCAGACACTAGCCGGAGCGGGAGATTGGCTCGGTCGGTGTGGGAGAACGGGGGCGCAGCGGGTCGGTCACAGCAGCGGTGCGGAGAAACTTCTCGGTCGGTGCGGGAGATGGGGTCGGTCGGGCGCTACAGCGGGGCGCTGCAACGTTGCAACGTTGCGGAGATGCGGTGTGAGCAGGGGATTCTGTCGGTCGGTGCGGGCGGAAGCGTCGGTCGGGCGCTTGGGGAGCGGGGCGATGCGGAGCGGGGGTCGGTGCAGGCGAAGCTCTCGGTCAGACCGATAGAATCTCTCGGTCGGACACGGAGCGATGCGGGCGACGCTGTGCGGTGCGGAGCAGGTGACGGTGCGGGGCTTGGCCTCGGTCGGAGCGGGGAAATGGGGCTGTTTTCCTCGGTCGGTGCGGGGCTTGGCTGTCGCAACGTTGCGACGAATCGTCGCAAGCGTGAATTTGGGTTTTGGAAGCGGCTAGGTTTATTTTCTTGCGAAAATGAGTCTTCCTAGGGGTTGTTTATATAGTGTAGAGGGGTTGACTTGGTCTAGGGCTAATCCTAATGGGATTAGGAGTTTAAAATAATTTAAAATTCAAAACTCTCTTTCCTAATCACATAGGGATTGGGTGCGGCCAAGATAGGGGCTACGATTTGGCTCAAAAATTATTTAAAACGTTTTAAACTTAAATAAATTTTATTTGGCCGAAAATAATTTAAAACGTAGCTATTAAAAATATTTTAAACCTTGCTAAAAATATAAAGTAGGTCAAATGTACTCCAAAAATTATAAAATAAATATCGGGGTGATCGTGGTGATGAAAGGAAGCTAATTAAGAAGACAGATCTCAATTTCGACGTTAGACGGCGAAACTAAAAATAGAAACGTCTTACGTCAAAAGTGAAAATCGCAACGTCTCATCGAATAAGATCAAATCGTGGGAAAACGGCCCGAGAAATGTCGTTCCAATTTAGTGCCACAATTTAATAATCTCAGAGACGTTCACAACGGCATATGACACCAAAGTGTTCACAACAAACAAAGTCTAAAATAAACACGTGCAACGTCAAAAGCACGTGCACGAACAAAGTACAACGAAAACAGACCGTTACATCCTCCCCACCTTAGAAATGATTCCGTCCTCAGAATCAACATCAAGCACTGCTCGGGAAGAGGTGCGGGAAGCGCTCTCTCATCTCATCCTCTCGCTCCCAGGTGGAATCACCAGGGGAACCGTGACGCCACTACACTCGAACCAAGTCGACAGTCTTATTCCTCAGCTGCTTCTGTCGACGGTCCAGAATCTCAACTGGCTGCTGATCATAAGACAGATTCGGACGAACCGTGATCTCCGAGAAATCCACAGCATGGGATGGATCACTAACGTATCGACGTAACTGGGATACGTGAAATACGCCGTGAACTCCCTCCAGCGACGGCGGCAACGCCAAGCGATAAGACACAGCTCCAACTCTCTCCAAGACATCAAACGGCCCAATAAACCGCGGACTCAGTTTGCCTCTCTTCCCAAATCGAATAACTCTGCGGTTCGGAGAAATCTTCAGAAATACATGATCTCCAGGCTGAAACTCCAAAGGCCTCCGTTTAGCATCTGCCCAATGCTTGAAACGGTTCTGCGCAATCCTCAGCTTCTCCCAGATGTTCCTCATAACATCCACGGCCTCCACAATCATCTCCGGTCGTAACAGCTTCCGATCTCCAATGTCATCCCAGCTCAATGGCGATCAACATTTCTTTCCATATTGCACGGCGAAAGGCGCCATTCCAATACTCTCCTGGTAGCTGTTATTGTAGGCAAACTCAACGTGATGGAGATGATCCTCCCAAGATCCCTTAAAATCCAACATGCACGCTCTCAGCATGTCCTCCAAAATCTGAATCGTCCTCTCGGACTGGCCATCCGTCTGCGGGTGGTACGCCATGCTGAAACTTAGACTCGTACCCAAGCTCTTCTGCAGACTCTGCCAAGACTGAGACGTGAATCTCATGTCTCTGTCCGACACGATACTCACAGGGACTCCGTGAAGTCGTACGATCTCCTGCACGATTCACGTTACATCACTATCTAAACTAGGAAAAGGAAATGGAGACGGAGAGTAAAACGATTTACCTCCATATATCTCCTCGCTAGTGTCTCAGTAGATTGTCCTATTCGGAAGGGAATAAAGTGCACGGATTTGGTCAACCGGTCTACGATCACCCAAATCGCGTCATTCTGCTTCGGACTCCGAGGTAGTCCAGTCACGAAATCCATAGTGATGTGCTGCCATTTCCACTCCGGAATCGGAAGCAGTTGTAGCAACCCTGCCGTACGTTAATGCTCTGCTTTTACCTGCTGGCAAACCAAACACTTGGCTACACTCCGAGCCACACTCCTCTTCATACCATGCCACCAAAAGTTCAGGCGAAGATCCTTGTACATCTTGGTACCACCAGGATGTACAGAATACGACGAACTGTGTGCCTCCACCAATAATTCCTCTCTGATATCTCCAGCTGGCACACACAATCTGGCTCCAAATATCAACGAACCATCCTCGTGAATCAAAAAGTCAGTCCGTAGACCGGCTTCCACCTGCTCCCGAATCTTCACCAGCTTGGCATCTCCAGCCTGTCCAGCCTTGATCCTATTCACGATCGTCGACTGTATCTGCATACTCATCAACGAAGAAGTCTCTCCAGGAAGAATAATCTCGATACCAGTCTCGCAAAAATCCTGCTGCAATCTCCACTGCGAGGTCAACATCATCACCGCTGGAAGTCTGCTCAGCGCATCCGGAACCACATTCACCTTGCCAGGGTGATACTGCAAATCAATCTCATAATCCGCCATGAGCTCCAACCATCGACGCTGTCGCATGTTGAGCTCCTTCTGAGTAAAAATATACTTCAAGCTTTTGTGATCAGTGAAGATCTTCACCTTCTCACTCAGCAGGAAGTGCCTCCAAATCTTCAGCGCAAACACGACAGTGGCCAACTCCAAATCGTGTGTCGGTTAATCCTTCTCATGAGCCTTAAGCTGACGAGAAGCATACGCAACCACATACCCATGCTGATGCAACACACATCCAAGACCTTTGCCAGAAGCATCGTAAAAGATCTCGAATCCTCCACTCCGATCAGGCACAGCAAGTACAGGGGCCGTCGTCAATCTCTCCTTCAGAATATCAAAAGCCTTCTCACAATCGTCAGACCAAACATATGGTACATCCTTCCGCGTCAGTCTGGTCATCGGCTCAGTAATCCGGGAAAAGTCCTTAATGAAATGTCGATAATAACCTGCAAGCCCAAGGAAACTCCGGATATCAGACACTGACTGCGGAAGAGGCCACTCTCTGATAGCCATGACCTTCTCGGGATCCACCGAAATTCCATCACCTGACACCACATGCCTGAGAAAAGCAACTCTATCCAGCCAAAGCTCGCACTTGGAATACTTAGCATACAAACGATGCTTCCTCAAAATCTCCAACACTGTCCTCAAGTGCGATGCTTGCTCTTCCTCCGACTTTGAATAGATCAGAATGTCGTCAATAAAGATAACGACAAACTCGTCTAGAAAGTTGTAGAAGATCAGATTCATCAGGTTCATAAAAACTATGGGCGTGTTGGTTACACCGGAGGGCATAACCACGAACTCGTAGTGACCATACTTCATCCTGAACGCTGTCTTCGGGATGTCCTCCTTCTTCACCTTAAGCTGATGGTAACCACTCCTCAAATCCAACTTAGAGAACACCCTCGATCCTCTGAGCTGATCAAGATGTCGTCTATACGAGGCAAGGGATATTGATCCTCGACGATGACGGCATTCAGCTCCCGGTAATCCACACACATGCGACGCGAACCATCCCAAGCACTGCATCGTAGTTGATGATGTCGTGGACAATATAATCAGCGTAAAGCTCATGTACACTGACCACCAAAGGGCAAGAATTACAACCACGATCACCGGGATCACGCCATTCCCTGTAACGATGTCCCAACTCTTGGGAAGAGGGGAAGTCGTCAAGGAAAACTTCTCCACGAAGCTTCGGGATATAATGCACATCGATGCACCAGAGTCAAAAGAGGACTCGTGCAGGAAACGTGCAAACCAAAATCACACATATCAACCAATCTAACAATCAAGTCCTATTCTAACAAACAATCATATCAAGCAATCAAACATGGCTAACAATCAAAACTGTCTAAGGAAGGAAACAACTAGGTTGTGAGTTACCTGCGATAACCTCATCCACAGCCTCGCTCTCCACTACCGTCATCAGATAAGCCTGCCTCCTCGACTGCATGGCCTGCTGAAAGGCCCGCCTCTGTGGAGCGAGGAGTGCTCCACGACCTACAGGTACATGTGCTCTCTGCTACAACGGCTGTGCGGCAACTGGTTCCTTCCAAGGCAGCTTAGACTTCGAGCACTCCTTCAAGCATGAGTAGGATCTCCACAAATCAGGCACTGTCCCAACATCCTCCTGCACTGTTCCTTCTCATGACCAATCTTGCTACAATGATAGCACACCTTCCGACTTGGCCCAGTTACTGGTGCTTGCTGCTGTGGAATTCCATCTGATGCTTTCCGCAGTTGATTTGCATGCCGACAATCCTTCGCTGAATGAGTAGCACCACCACAAATCAAACACCAGCCTAGAAATCTTCTGCACTGCTCCTTGACGTGCCCGGTCTTGCCACAGAAGTAGAAAGTCTTCAGAGTAGGTCCACCACCAACACGGGTCTGTCGTCTTCTAGCCATCTAACGACATAGAAAACGAACAAAAATAATTTAGACTCAATAGCTTAATGACTTAGATGTTGTAATTTATTTAATGGATATTCCGTTATTATCGTTGTTCCGTTAATTCACAATTGCAAGACTGGACCTGTATGGGCCACCAACAAAACCTGTCACGCCCCGCTTCCCAAAAATGTGGAGGCGAAGCGTGAGAAGGTCCGCTCAGACTTGAAGCTACAAAGCTGCAAGTCCGATAAGCGTCAATCACTTTAAACTGCAGGTCCTTGCAACGCGAAACGAAACAAAGATAATAATAAGGAAATGAGACAAAAGATAAATCTCAGAATATCCATAATAATAAATTTCAACATTGCAGAAAAGTCACCAGGCTAAAAGAAAAGAGTCAAAAAAGAGGCCCCAGCATGGCCAACAAAAGTACAAAGTTCAAAAGCAAAGTAATAGTGCTACGCACCGACAACTAAACAACAACCTAAAGCAAAAGCAACTAAAATCGGTCTCTAAGACTGGTCTCTGGTGCCCACCAACTCCTCGTCAAAAGTAGGCTTTGGCTCCGCGTCAGCAAACACCTCGTCCTCAGCTACGGTCTCTGGCTCATGGTCTAACATGTGACACCCAAAAGAGCAAGGGGCACATGTCAGCAAGTCTACAAGAGACTTGTGCAAGGAAACTGAAAATAAAGTGAACAACCTAGCAGTTCTAGCATGATGCAATGACATGTCAGTTATAAGTGCACCAGGTAAAGTAAAGTAAAGTACGAGCATGGCATGGCATGGATGTCAAGTTTTACATGAACAAGCACAAGTACAAGACAAGTAAAGTAAGCACGTCGTGCACAGAGATTACGCCTTTTGGCTAGAGTGGTTGCGCGGGCCAACTCCTAAGCTCAAGTGATCGCTTATCCCTACCCCTCTACGTGTATCGAGCCAGGGCCTTACCCCCGAACGGGAATGCTTGCTTCTGGGTCACGAGCCAGGAAGTGTTTTATCTTGATGGCATAGGGGTGCACCTAGCCGGACAAGGAAGTACAAGTACAAGTATTGTAGCGTGTGCTACGAATGCAACATTCAACTTTGATGACATGTAAGATGCAATGTATGGTAGTTAAAAGTGCGTACAGATAAGGAATTTAAACGTGACAGATATCAATGCATGCATGACATGGCAGGGTGACGGATCTAACTTCGTTGTCAAGCTAGATCCTAAAGCTGCGTCTAGACAGCTACCATTTCACTGTCTAGTCTCTTTTACGTTAAAAACAAGGAAGTGGCCTAAAACATGGCCCTACACAAGAGTTGGCAAGTTTCACTTGCCTGCAAGTATAACGTCTGAGAAACACCGTCCAACGAGTCCAAAGTCACAATTATCCTACGTGCACAAGTCCACCGGCCTACATCTGTTTTATTAATCTTGATTAGTGAATTCTAAAACATTTAAAATACTTTAAAAACATTGATTTTAGTCTTGATTAACAGGAAATGGGTTGGGGGTCCTAGGGGTGCAAAGCGTTACCTCAACACGACGCGAAAGCTACACTGGCACTAGGTAGCGACGCCAGGGGTTGGAATAAAAGAACGCGCTCCGAGTCCTGATTCCAAAATAGATTCATCGCTGGAAAGTTCAGAGCAACAACCGAAGCAACGAATCCAGATTCCAAAGCTAGCACGTGCGACGATGGGCTACGACGTATCGCAACGTCGTAAACGGCGAATCGTCGGGGAGAACGCACCTAGGTGGGGCCCACAGTAGTCCTATGGACCAATAGAGGACCCACAATACCTCTGGAGAACATGGGGGGGCCCACGGTGGCAAGCGGTGCGGGAGTTACGACGTTGCGACGAACGTCGCTCGGTCAGACACTAGCAGGTGTGGGAGATTGGCTCGGTCGGTGCGGGAGAACGGGGCTGTGCAGCGCAGCGGGTCGGCCACAGCAGCGGTGCAGAGAAAATTCTCGGTCGGTACGGGAGATGGGGTCAGTCGGGGGCTGCAGCGGGGCGCTGCAACGTTGCAACGTTGCAGAGATGCGGTGTGAGCGGGGGATTCTGTCGGTCGGTGCGGGCAGAAGCGTCGGTCGGGCGCTTGGGGAGCGGGGTGATGCGGAGCGGGGGTCTGATCGCTCCAAAATGCAACCCAAGAGCACGACCAAAAACTTGATCGGCCCCGGATACACACCCGGAGAACGATTGTAGTTTTACCGCAAGCGCACGGCAAAGTGGCGAGCGGGTATCGAACACGAGGAGGTGGTGTTGGCTCCAATCTATCCTAGGTTGGCTCGACTACGAATGTTTTATTGGTGGAGATGTGTATGGAATGATATAATGGAAATGGTGATGGATGTCGGTGTCGGAGATAGAGAAATAGGTCAAATGTTGATTCAAATACAATATAATAAAAGTGTCTAGGGCTAGGGAATTCCCACTACGGACCATCATGCATCATTGTTAATAGTGAATCTCAATATTACTAGACTTGCGTTGACGTGAACTAGTTGCAACTTAATGTAGAACCAAGCTCACGCTCTCGCGCTATTGCCGGTCTATAGAAAACCTAGGTTAGGGCCCAATCTCTTACAAACCCTAACCTAAGCCACTAGCATGAGGATCGACATCATCGTTCAATCGCCCCTCGAGCCCACTCTCGTGCAAACTCGAGTTACGATCTAGGTTGTGATAGTTCGTATTCGTCCAATCTCCTGCAAACGAATATGTGTATAGATTGACAATTAAAAATCCTAGCTTTGATCCAATCTCTTGTAAACCAAATCTAGAGAAACCCAATTGTAAACCTAAATCGAATATCTAGGCCTTCCCATCGATTAGAATCTAATCTCTTGCAAATCCCAAATCGATGGAAATCCCTAGCTATCCGTAGTAAATCAATCACAACCTAACCTCCTAGCAATTCTAGCAATTTAGAAATTCATTCATCACAAATATGAAATTAGATCCATAGGGTTCATCCCCAAACCCTAGAACAACAAATCTACTCTAGCATAGCAATAAGGATTTGAGAATCAATAGAAATCATTGCTTGCATACAAAAAGATAGAAAAACAAAGATTCAAATAAAAATAAGAAAATACTTAGCTTGATGAAGATCTTCAATCCAAAATACAAGCTTTTAGATCCAAGAGGGGGCCTAGGGCATGGCCTAACCTCTAAAAAATAATCCTAAGAAAGACATATGTGGGCTAAGAAAACATAATGGGGCTCCCCTCTAATGGTGGCTACAAAACCCTTAAATACTCCCCCAAAACCCTAGCAAGAAACCCTAGAAAACCCCTCAAATTCGTGCCCAAAAACAGCCCAAACCGCAACTTAAAATCTGGGCCCGTCGCCGACTCGGCCGAGTGGAAAATGTGACTCGGCCGAGTGGAAATTCCAGCACTGCAGCATCAACTTGCAGAAATTCTCCAGATTTCATCCGACCTCCGATTTGCGCATTCTTGGCGGCGTTGGAACCGTCATGAAGTCTACTATCCATAAAAATATGAGAAAAATACTTTGGTTGCTGGAATGATAGCAGATTTCAAAAGAGTGGGAGATTGTCTGAAAATCTGGGCGCTGCGTGTCCTCGGCGTCACTCGACCGAGTGGCAAATGTCACTCGGCCGAGGGGCTTTTGGAACTCGGCCGAGTCGGAGCTCGTAGTCGACTGACAGATTACAGAGAGTTGGACATTTTGGCTTGCCGTTGTCTGGGTGCCACTCGGGCGGACGGAGTCTCCGTACTCGGCCGAGTGGACGTGCCATGCTTGGCCGAGTGCACGCTGATACATCTCTGTTGCATGTCCGATCTGGCCGGCCGAGCGGGGTCTCAATGCTCGGCCGAGTGACTCCTTCACTCGGCCGAGTGGCATGCTGAAAATGCCTAATCTCCATCTTTTCGCTTCCTCGTCGCTCCTACGACGTTCTTTCTTCTTCCACTCGTCTTCCATTGCAGAATAACCCTCAAAAGGGCCATGGTTGACACTCCGGAGTGGGTGAAAATCCTTTAAGCTCATTTTTTGCTCCCGATCGCTTCATATTTCCTGAAATCCGACAAAAACAAGAAATAGTGAAAAGCATCGCAATATTGTCGAATAATCTTGAAAAACGCAATATGAGCAATCGAAATGGCGTGAAAACATGCGGAAAAAAGGTGTAAAATATGGAGTGATCAAAATCCCCCAAGCTTACCTCTTACTCGTCCTCGAGGAAGACAAGTAGAAGGCGAACCCGAAGGGTAAAAATAAGGAAAAAAATGTAAAAGAATACGAAGTGCACTAACTCATATGGTCAATCATCTTAATAAAGCAAGAGCACGACCAAAAACTTGATCGGCCCCGGATACACACCCGGAGAACGATTGTAGTTTTACCGCAAGCGCACGGCAAAATGGCGAGCGGGTATCGAACACGAGGAGGTGGTGTTGGCTCCAATCTATCCTAGGTTGGCTCGACTACGAATGTTTTATTGGTGGAGATGGGTATGGAATGATATAATGGAAATGGTGATGGATGTCGGTGTCGGAGATAGAGAAATAGGTCAAATGTTGATTCAAATACAATATAATAAAAGTGTCTAGGGCTAGGGAATTCCCACTACGGACCGTCATGCATCATTGTTAATAGTGAATCTCAATATTACTAGACTTGCGTTGAGGTGAACTAGTTGCAACTTAATGTAGAACCAAGCTCACGCTCTCGCGCTATTGCCGGTCTATAGAAAACCTAGGTTAGGGCCCAATCTCTTGCAAACCCTAACCTAAGCCAATAGCATGAGGATCGACATCATCGTTCAATCGCCCCTCGAGCCCACTCTCGTGCAAACTTGAGTTACGATCTAGGTTGTGATAGTTCGTATTCGTCCAATCTCTTGCAAACGAATATGTGTATAGATTGACAATTAAAAATCCTAGCTTTGATCCAATCTCTTGCAAACCAAATCTAGAGAAACCCAATTGTAAACCTAAATCGAATATCTAGGCCTTCCCATCGATTAGAATCCAATCTCTTGCAAATCCCAAATCGATGGAAATCCCTAGCTATCCGTAGTAAATCAATCACAACCTAACCTCCTAGCAATTCTAGCAATTTAGAAATTCATTCATCACAAATATGAAATTAGATCCATAGGGTTCATCCCCAAACCCTAGAACAACAAATCTACTCTAGCATAGCAATAAGGATATGAGAATCAATAGAAATCATTGCTAGCATACAAAAAGATAGAAAAACAAAGATTCAAATAAAAAGAAGAAAATACTTAGCTTGATGAAGATCTTCAATCCAAAATACAAGCTTTTAGATCCAAGAGGGAGCCTAGGGCATGGCCTAACCTCTAAAAAAATAATCCTAAGAAAAACATATGGGGGCTAAGAAAACATAATGGGGCTCCCCTCTAATGGTGGCTACAAAACCCTTAAATACTCCCCCAAAACCATAGCAAGAAACCCTAAAAAACTCCTCAAATTCGTGACCAAAAACAGCCCAAACCGCAACTTAAAATCTGGGCCCGTCGCCGACTCGGCCGAGTGGAAAATGTGACTCGGCCGAGTGGAAATTCCAGCACTGCAGTATCAACTTGCAGAAATTCTCCAGATTTCATCCGACCTCCGATTTGCGTGTTCTTGGCGGCGTTGGAACCGTCATGAAGTCTACTATCCATAAAAAATATGAAAAAAATACTTTGGTTGCTGGAATGATAGAAGATTTCAAAAGAGTGGGAGATTGTCTGAAAATCTGGGCACTGCGTGTCCTCGGCGTCACTCGGCCGAGTGGCAAATGTCACTCGGCCGAGGGGCTTTTGGAACTCGGCCGAGTCGGAGCTCGTAGTCGACTGACAGATTACAGAGAGTTGGACATTTTGGATTGCTGTTGTCTGGGTGCCACTCGGGCGGACGGAGTCTCCGCACTCGGCCGAGTGGACGTGCGATGCTCGGCCGAGTGCACGCTGATACATCTCTGTTGCGTGTCCGATCTGGCCGGCCGAGCGGGGTCTCAATGCTCGGCCGAGTGACTCCTTCACTCGGCCGAGTGGCATGCTGAAAATGCCTAATCTCCATCTTTTCGCTTCCTCGTCGCTCCTACGACGTTCTTTCTTCTTCCACTCGTCTTCCATTGCAGAATAACCCTCAAAAGGGCCATGGTTGACACTCCGGAGTGGGTGAAAATCCTTTAAGCTCATTTTTTGCTCCCGATCGCTTCATATTTCCTGAAATCCGACAAAAACAAGAAATAGTGAAAAGCATCGTAATATTGTCGAATAATCTTGAAAAACGTAATATGAGCAATCGAAATGGCGTGAAAACATGCGGAAAAAAGGTGTAAAATATGGAGTGATCAGGGTCGGTGCGGGCGAAGCTCTCGGTCAGACCGAGAGAATCTCTCGGTCGGACACGGAGCAATGCGGGCGACGCTGTGCGGTGCGGAGTGGGTGACGGTGCGTGGCTTAGCCTCGGTCGGAGCGAGGAAATGGGGCTGTTTTCCTCGGTCGGTGCGGGGCTTGGCTGTCGCAACGTTGCGACGAATCGTCGCAAGCATGAATTTGGGTTTTGTAAGCGGCTAGGGTTATTTTCTTGCGAAAATGAGTCTTTCTAGGGGTTGTTTATATAGTGTAAAGGGGTTGACTTGGTCTAGGGATAATCCTAATGGGATTAGGAGTTTAAAATAATTTAAAATTCAAAACTCTCTTTTCTAATCACATAGGGATTGGGTGCGGCCAAGATAGGGGCTAATATATGGCTCAAAAATTATTTAAAATGTTTTAAACTTAAATAAATTTTATTTGGCCGAAAGTAATTTAAAACGTAGCTATTAAAAATATTTTAAACCTTGCTAAAAATATAAAGTAGGTCAAATGAACTCCAAAAATTATAAAATAAATATCGGGGTGATCGTGGTGACGAAAGGAAGCTAACTAAAAAGACGGATCTCAATTTTGACGTCGGACGGCAAAACTAAAAATAGAAACGTCTTACGTCAAAAGTGAAAATCGCAACGTCTCATCGAATAAGATCAAATCGTGGGAAAACGGCCCGAGAAATGTAGTTTCAATTTAGTGCCACAATTTAATAATCTCAGAGACGTTCACAACGGCATATCACACCAAAGTGTTCACAACAAATAAAGTCTAAAATAAACACGTGCACGGTCAAAATCACGTGCACAAACAAAGTACAACGAAAACAGACAGTTACATCCTTCGTAACACTCGTTGCCTTAGGAATACCTGGGACGGATTCGTACTTCTCGGGTATCTTGGGGAGCGGGGCGTTACAGTTGGTGGCCCAGGCAGGTCACCGCACTACGGCTGTGTAAGGGTAGTGCGTGTAGTGTTCCAAGAGTAGTTTGGTCTTAAGGTGTGTAGGAGTTCCGCCTTAAGATAGAGCCCTGATATCAGCAGTCTAAGGTATAGAGCCCTGAGGGTAGACACTAGAGTGTTGATTGAGTAGGAATGTGTGTTCATATCTATGTGTGCATGTATGTGTACCTATATGTCTGTAGGTCTATAAGTGGTGAATATAGCTTGTCGAGCATATTGAGATGATATACTCATGAGCGTATGACTATGGTATATGTACGAATGATTATATAGCTATGTGAATGTATTTGACATATATGTGTTAATACATGGTTGACTCATGAGTACTGTGTAGAATTGAGTTATATACTTGATTGAGGTGAAGATAGTGTATAGATGTATTGTGTTGTGTCTATATACTGTATGTGATATATGCACATGCAGAGTGTGCAGATGCATGTGTGGATCCTTAAGTTCCACCCATGTTTGTGTGGATATGTCTTAAGATTATTAGTGTTATGTGTTAATATATGTGATGAGTATATGATACATGTATAGATGTAAGCTGGTACGCTTACACCTGTGTATGGATATATTTTGTATGGTTATCTATGTGTATTGATATGTATATAGGTATTTGGATGAACCTTTGATATGTGTGTGTATAATTGAATGTACGTGTATGTTGGTATGATCTGTATATTGACGTGTATGGGTGTATGCCCATGCATGGGTAGGTGTATGTCCGGTTATGTTTATGACTATTTGATGTATGTGTAAGTGTATGCACCTGAGTATACTTTGTTTTTGATGTAATGTATGTATGCTTGGGGTATAGTGACCATAATGTCTAAGTCTGTCATCCTTCAGTTGACCCATAGTTTGGAAAGTCCGAGGACGGACTTGATTTTAAGGTGGGTAGAATGTAATGGCCCAGAGTGCCGTATACGTAGGGCCTATATTTTTGTGTGAAAGTAGAGTGTATATCTGTGTACTATGTATTGTGTAAATGCTTGTATACACGTGAGTACATATTTGCGTGTGCTTTATGTGGTTGATCGTGCATGTGGTATGTACAGTGAACTATGAAGTGGTATAGTAATATTGTATGATTGTGTGGAGTAGTACTAGTAATTGGACTTATTATTAGTATTACCAATTGATGCTAATGGTGTATTCTTATTGATTGCTTGAATGATTGACCATGGATGCTCGTTGAATGCTTATGTGTTAGTGATATAGTGGGTTTAGCAATGTGGGTGTAGAATACATGCATGTATATGCATGGGGATGTGATGCATGAAGGTGGTTATGTGATGGTGTGTGTGTGTATGTGGGTGAATGGGTGTGTAGGATTGGTGTAGAGAGGCTAGTGTGAAAGGGGTTAAGGTTAGTGATATTCCTGTAATTAATATGAGAGTGTGAGAAGTAATGACATACTTGTAATTAAGTTTGGGTGGGTGTGTATAGTGGGAGAGATATTTGTGGAGGATGGCAAACTTGTAAATATGACTTCTTGACCTTTCTAATTTATATGCCATGGCTTAATTTCACAAATTTACCTTTGAAATTCTTAGTAAAATCAGCACCATTCAAATTCTAAAATTCTGAATTTTGTATGGTTTTGTGCATTGAGCAATTCTGAAGTTTGTATGGTTTTGTGTATTGAGCAATTCTGAAGTTTGTATGGTTTTGTGCATATAGCTTCTTGACTCTTCTACGTAATTCTTAGCTCTTCTACTCTTTTCTCCCAAATTCTCCTCGTTTCTAAACTCTTCTAAAAATATCTCACTCTCTCCCTAAGACCAGGCCGAATTCATCCCTTTCCATCGCTCCCTCTTAGACTTTAGGGAGGCTGAGCACCCGTAGGGCTACGCCACCCTCACTCTGCACACACCCGTAGCATCCCTGTCGTCGTTTGGGTGCCATTGCTCATTCTGGGAGCTTGTGGAGGAGAAGAGAATGAGAAGGAGAAGGATTTGAAGGAGGAGGAGCCATAGGGATTTGGGCTACCCCCTTATCTCTCATCACCCCTAAGGTAGGATTCCATCTCCAACTAGTATTAGAGTTGCATGCTTAGTTTCATGGTTGTTGTTGTGGTTTTGTCTTTTTATGTTAATTCTGAGATTTGTATGGTTGTGTGCGGTGAGCAATCCTGAGTTTTGTATGGTTGTGCACGGTGAACAATCCTGAGTTTTGTATGGTTGTGCGTGGTGAGCAATCCTGAGTTTTGTATGGTTGTGCGCGGTGAGCAATCCTGAGATTTGGGTGGTTTTGTGCGGTGAGCAATCCTGAGTTGGGCGGTTGTGCGCGGTGAGCAAATCTGGACAGATTTACATGCTGATTGTTCTGCTTAGTCCTTTCGATCTAGAATTGAGTTTGCTCTGAAATTTTTATGGCTTAAAGATTGGACTGTTATCTATAACTTTTATGTTGTAAAATTTTACCAATTCGAACTGGAAATAGGGTTAAAAATTCTATCTTTACAACATGTCGGGATTTCATCCAATCTGGACACAGTTTGGAAAAACGTAGATCAGTCCCTGCACACTCCATAGAAATTGATGATCTTAGTCTCATTGGAAAGATAACAACTTTTTCTATAACTTTCCCTGAGTGCACATTTTTGAGATTCTAACTGTAACATGTCCGAAACTAGCAATCTTTACAGCTCTTAGAATCTGTCTGAAAAACAGATTCGACGGGTCTCACCAAACAATTCACCATAAATCACACAGTGGGAATTTCCTCTTGAAATTTTAACTGTGACTCCACAACACATATATCTACAACTCTTAAGAGAAGGAAAATTTATGTTTAATACAAATATTTCGAGCATTATGCCTCGGTTTGGGACTGTCCTGTTATTTCCAGGAACTGGATGGCATGAATGTGTTGTTTGTGTTCAATTATGGATGACCATGTTTTGCGACTTCATTATATGATTGTTACATGATTCATCCGTTGTTTATTTTACCACCCCATGTTCATAAAGTTGTTACTTTTTATTTATGTTCAATATCTTGGTGATTTAATTGTTGGTAACAATGTTGGCCTTCAAGAGGCGTTGATGTGGAGAAAAGAAAGCAAGTTTGGATATGTTCATATTAGGGACACGAAGTGGAGTGCACAGGCATGGACAAAGTTGCCACTGTAGGAGGCGGGTGAAGTCGCCGTGGGCAACCTCTTGATACCATTAGGTGGCTCCACGTGATAACAGAGTAGGTGCACGATACACTTGCACGACGGCTCATTCATGGGATCCCATTGCATTGCATTGCATTGCATCTCATAGCAAATGCTTTGTGTTTCATATGCATCATGGCATCATTGAGCATTATGTGTGACTTGTGGTTATAGATGTGAATGTTGCCTTGTATGTATGATTGTTGCCATGAATGTGTGAATTGCTTGAGATGGGTGCAGATTGGAAAGGTGAGGTGGTTTGTTTTCATTTGTGAAGCTTAAGTAAGTGGAAGTGAGACGGGTTCCATGTTATCACTTTCCTTGGTTTACTATTAATATTTAGTTGTTCACCATAAATGTTGTACTTGTTCCTTGTCACTTCTTGTACATTACGCTAGTATGTACACCTTGCATGTTGCACGCGCACGCTCCCACCTGTTCATATTATAGTTGTTACTTCCTTTACTGTAGTAGATGTTTATGCCATGTCTTACACTCTGCCTGCTCACGTGCAACTTTTACACACTTCATGTAGGGGCTAGTTGGGGTATGGTATTCCTACTGGGTCACGCTTTGACGTGCCCCACCGTTGACTTTTCAGGTTCATATGTTGGAGTTGGTTGGTGATCATGAGGTGTAGCAGTGGAGTTCTGTGGATGAGTTAGGTCGGGATGGCGAGGGGATAGGAGAGAGTGTTTGTACTTTTGGGGTTTTGTTTGGGTAGTGACGAGTTGTTCATGATGGATGTATGTACAGATGGATGACGTATTAGAAATCAGTCTTTTCTTTGAGTTTAGTTGTTGAACAGTTTTCCTCTATATTTCTTTCTGTGTTTATGTTATTGGTTGTTTGGTTGTGCTTTGGAAACATTACATGTACTATCCCAGCAGTGCGCAGTGGACCTGCTTGTGTTTTTGTACTTTTCCTTCGTAACACTCGTTGCCTTAGGAATCCCTAGGACGGATTCGTACTTCCCGGGTATCTTGGGGAGCGGGGCGTTACAGAGTTTGTTTAAAAAAACAAAACGTGAAACATTCAAATTTAAAATGGAAAAATGTTTAAATAATATATAATGTGTTATTGCAGATAGGTCCATCGACGTCCTAAACTTACAAAGAAGATACCGGGGTGATCGTGCCTCCGAGAGGGTTGAGATTAAAGGGTTCGGTCGTGCGTCTAAACTACGGAGAACGATATTTAAAATCAAATACGGAAACATGCATACGAAACAACAAAGATACGCGCTAAAACACGTAAGGTCGGAAAGTGACCGTTACATCCTTCCCACATTAAGAAATGATTCCGCCCTCGGAATCAACATCAACTACTGCTTAGGAATTAAAAGCTGGTAGCGCTCTCTCATCTCATCTTCGTGCTCCCAAATGGACTCTCCAGGTGATCCGTGATGCCACATCACTCTTACCTGGTCGACTACCTTGTTGCTCAACTGCTTCTGTCGATGGTCCAAAATCTGCACTGGCTGCTGCTTATAAGTCAGGTCCGGTCGAACCGTGATCTCTAAAAAAATCCACAGTGTGCGATGGGTCACTGACGTATCGACGTAGCTGAGACATGTGGAACACGTCGTGAACTCCCTCCAAAGATGGTGGTAGAGCAAGGCGATAAGCCACTGCTCCCACATGCTTCAGCACATCGAACAGTCCCATAAACCTCGGACTAAGCTTTCCCTTCTTCCTGAAACGAATGACTCCGTGGTTCGGAGAAATCTTCAGGAAGACATGATCTTTTGGCTGAAACATCAAAGGTCGCCTCTTGGTGTCTATCCAATGCTTGCAACGATCCTGCACAATCCGAAGCTTGTCCCTGATGTTTCTCACGACATCCACAACTTCTATAATCATCTCCGGACCCAACAGCTCTCGATCTCTGATGTCATGCCAGCTTAGTGGCGATCGCCATTTTCTTCCATATAGGGCAGCAAATGGCGCCATGCCAATGCTCGCCTAGTAGCTGTTGTTGTCTGAGAATTCCACTAGATGGAGGTGATCTTTCCACGAACCCTTTAGATCGAGCGTACAAGCTCTCAACATATCCTCCAGAATCTGAATAGTCCTCTCTAATGTCACCTACAGGTACGCAGAGTCTACTGTCGTACCTCAACGAACCATCCTCATGAATAATAAACTCCTTCCGAAGTCCAGCTCCTACCTGCCTTCTGATCCTCTGCAGCTTCGGGTCTCCTACCTGAGCTGTCTTGATACGATCCATGCTCGTTGACTGAATCTGCAAGTTCATCAGCGAAACGATCACTCCTGGTAGGAGAACCTCAATGTCCATCCCTCTCAGCTCCTGCTGTATTCTCCAGTCGGTAATATGCATCATCACTGCAGGGAGTCTGCTCAAAGCATCTGGCACCACATTCACCTTCCCCGGGTGATACTGCAGATCTATCTCATAGTCTGCCATCTGCTCCAACCAGCGTCTCTGACACATGTTGAGCTCCTTATGCATAAAAATGTACTTCAAGATTTTGTGATCAGTGAAGATTTTCACGCTCTCACTTAGCAGGAAGTGTCTCCAGATCTTCAACGTAAATATCACTGATGCTAACTCCAGATCGTGCGTCGGGTAGTTCTTCTCATGATTCCTCAACTGCCGAGAAATGTACGTGACTACGTGTCCATGCTGATGTAGGACGCATCCGAGTCCCTTGCCTGATGCATTATAATAAATCTCAAAACCTTCGCTCTGATCCGGTACGGCCAATACCGGTCCTGTGGTCAACCTCTCCTTCAAGATACTGAAGGCTTTCTCATAATCCTCTGACCAGACGAACTCCACATCCTTCCTCGTTAGCTTCGTCATCGGCTCTGCAATCCTCTAGAAATCTTTAGTGAACCGACGGTAGTAGCCTGCTAGTCCAAGAAAGCTTCTGATATCTGATGCTGACTGCAGGGTCGGCCACTCGTTGACTGCTCTGACTTTCTCCGGATCTACAGATATGCCATCACCAGACACCACGTGTCCCAGGAATGCGACTCTGTCCAACCAGAACTGGCACTTACTATACTTGGCATACAACTGTCCAACCAGAACTGGCACTTACTATACTTGGCATACAACTTATGACGTCTCAGTGTCTCCAATACTGTCCTCAAATGACGGATGTGGTCCTCTTCAGACTTCGAATAAATAAGAATGTCGTCAATGAATATGACGACGAACTTATCCAGGAATTCGTAAAAAATCAAATTTATCAAGTTCATAAACACTGCTGGAGCGTTGGTCATAACGGAAGGCATGCCTACGAACTCATAGTGTCCTACTTGGTCATGAAAGCCGTCTTTGGGATATCGTCCTTATTCACCTTCAACTGATGGTACCTACTCCTCAAATCCAGTTTCGAGAAAATTCTCGAACCTCCAAGCTGGTCGAAAATGTCATCAATCCGAGGCAGCAGATACTTATTCTTCACAGTCACTGCATTCAGTCCTCTGTAGTCCACACACATCCGACGGGATCCATCCTTCTTGTTCACCAATAGAACTAGTGCACCCCAAGGTGACACACTAGGGTGTATGAAACCCTTCTGCAGCAAATCATCCAACTGCTTCCGCAACTCCTCAAGCTCTTCAGGGGCCATCCGATACGGCGCATTAAAATAGGTTGCGCTCCCGGCATCAGATCTATAAAGAACTCCAAAGCTCTGTCGTGTGGCAATCATGAATTATCATACGGGATGACATTGTCGAAGTCTCTGACAACTGCTGGTCTACTGATCTCCATCTACATAGCGACAATGATCGACTCCTCCAACGTCTTATATCACTAATTGATGACTACGATAGTAGCGTTAATGAGAGCAACCAAATCACAGATTGAAGCTCTATCCACGATAGTGGCGTGAGTAGGATTGAGAGTAGTCGTTGATCGTAATGCATGGATCACGTGTGAGGCCATCCACGATGGTGAGGCTAAGCACGGGATACGTTAGACGAGTAGCACGAAGATATTCGGCCATGAGTTCTACATTTTAGATGCGACAATCTCTCCCTAATAAAGCCAATTCAACGTAAGAATTCTAACCTAGCATCGATATCCGACGATCCTAGTGGTGACTCCTATTGCCCTAGTCTCTTTATATTGCTGATAACTCCGTTAGGAGATAATCGTGATAACCATCTTAGAATACACCAGCTGACACTGTTCTGAGATCTAGAAAATATCCAAGACGATATAAGCATCACCTCCCTGTGGGATCGACATTTTTCTATATTACAAAGCTCTGACACCGCGCACTTGCGGTAGTTTCCGGGTGTAAATCCAGAGCGCACCAAGAATTTGGCGTCGTTACCTGGGAGGTAACGGTTTATACTTGGGTTTATTTCTTTATTGAAGAACTTGTTTGTCATTCTTACTATCTCCTACCTTTCCATATTTTATTTCTTTTTCCTTTGCTATTGACATTTTCTCTGAGTTTGTTGCTTGTGCATGAACATTTGCCTCGAGGGTTCTGACGATTCATTATTATTTGACCCCGAGATTGAAAGGACAGCAAAAAGACTCAGAGCTAAAAGGAGGAACCAAATTTTTTCTGAACCAATGACATAAGGAAATACTACTCCTCCACGTACCAGCAACATCCGGGATCACTTGCAGCCCAACTTATACAGTATATCCTTTATCTTGAGATCGCAGCTGGCGGCTGGAAATTTTGAATTGAAGACGGGGCTGATAAATCTGATGTAGTAGGACCCTTTTCATGGGTATATGCATGAGAATCCCAACCATCACATAGACCTTTTCTTGGCAAAGTGCGACACTTTCCAAGTGAAGGATGTGAGCGACGACGCGATAATGCTCAGACTATTTCCGTTCACTCTGCGGGACAGGACTGCTTTTTGGTTGAGGATGCACCCCACGAATACTTTCACGACTTGCAAACAGTTGGCCTTGGCCTTCATCAACAAGTTCTATTCACCATCCAAAACGGTAAGGATCAGAGGGGCGATCGCCAACTTTAAGCAGCTTCCACATGAGTCATTAAATGAAGCTTGGGAGCAATTTAAGGACCTGCAACATCAGTGCCCACACCATGGAATGCCGGATTGGGACCTTATTCAGATCTTTTACAATGGTCTTAAGCCCGACACAAAAATGATCATCGACGCCTATGCACAAGGCGCAATGTTATCTAAGCCCCCAGAAGAGGCCACCTCATTGCTAGAACAAATGGCCTCCAACAACCAACAATGGAGCAATGAACGCTCGATACTTAGAGGTACAAGTGTAGAGGTGGCGATAGCTACACAGCTTAAGGGCCAGCTCGAGACTCTTTGCAAGCAGGTTGCATGAATTGAGCAGAGGTTGGATGCTATCCCTACTACTTCCAGAGCTCCAGTTTATGCTACACATGAGGACTACGCTGAGTAAAGGTACGTTCCAAATGAATGTTCCTATGATGGAACGGACGTGCCAGTGGAGCAAGTCAATTTTATAGCAGGTGAGGGGAGACCTCAATGGTCAAATCGAGCGTTAAGCTCACATCCCAGATTTTCATACAGCAACCCCAATGGAGCATTATTGTAGGGGTTTTGGCGGACCCTCAGAGCTCAGATCTGTGTCCGTCCTAAGTCGGATGGACCACAGGGGCGAAAAAACGCAGCGGAAAAAACACAACACACAACTTTTAGGCTAGCTAAACAATTTAGCTGGGCTCTGAGGGAGCCAGAACCTAGCTCGATCTAGGCCAACTTGGGGTGGATCTGACCACCCTAAGAGGGATCTATTCTACAACGACAAAATTAAATCTACACTAAAATTGCTTAACCACATACCCGGAATCTTGGCCCTGGAGCAGGCAAGATGTACCGCACCGTCTTCTGATGCTCCTCGTAGCCGAGCCGCCTTGACTCGATCCGCCTGAGCCGCCTCGCACCCTCTAGCCGATCTGCCCGAGCCGACTTTCACCTCCGAGCTGATCACACGCGGTAGAAAGTTTCACTAGAGTAGACCCGCGTCTTAGACGTCTGGATCCGAATCCAAAGCCCCTTCGTAGTCTTGCTAGGACTACTCCAGAGAATAGGAAGAAGAGACAGAGAGAATAGTTTAGTCGTCGATCGAGCTTACTCTAAAATTCTGGAGCTACTCGATCGAGGACTTGGTGCCTCTTTCAACGAAGGGAGTGCACCCCTATTTATATAGGGAGTCGGTGCTCCTTCTTTCGTTGCGAGCAATGTGGGAATTTTGCTAATTTGGAGAAAATTCAATTAAGCTAATTTAGCTTAATTTGAAGTTAGTGAGATTTTCGTAATAGCAAACTTCAACTAATTAATTCTCTTTGCTCATTAAACTTTAGACACCAAACACGCTAACAATTCGAAGGGCTTCGAATGGTGAACGCGTAGGAACCAACGGCAACGAATTTTGACTTCGTTTGACCCTCAAACAATTGCCCAAAGTTGGGGCAAAAATCAACTTTCGTAGCCACCTTTTTGGGGTTTCAAAAACCCTAAAAGCACTTAAGTTGCGGGCGCGCCCGCTAGGCTCAGCGGGCGCGCCCGCCCAAGGTAGGGAGGTCGGGCCGCCCGCCCACTGGGCAGCGGGCGTTAGCCCGCTGCTGTAGCGGGCTGCACCCGTTTTGCCCTTGCGGATGGGCTTGTTAGCCCAGTGGGTCTAACCCACTTTGCCTTGGACTGTTTTCGCGTTTCTAGGCTCGTTTGAGCTCCGATTTGGACGCGGTTTGAACCTGTGTTTAGACATGGACGATCTCGTCAGCCAAGTAACCCTTTCCAATATATTTGTTCCTACTAAATTTGTCGTAACCAATTTACGACACGTTTAATCTTTGTTTGTATCAGATGCAACATTTGTCCCTATTGCTATTACAACTAATTTTCACAACAAGCTTTGTGAATATTAACTATTCAATATCATCAAATGAATTTCTCTCAATTAATCATCCTATTACTAAGACACGAATGCTACTCGGTGTGAGACCCTACAGCCTGTCCTTACTACAGGTTGGGGCTCGGAACCCCCAGACGACGGTCACCACAAGCAGTAGCGTCGTCCATGTTTCAAAATCATCATAACGTGATTGACCCTTTGACAAATGCATCATTGGGTTTACTTTGGCTGTGTCAATGATGAATGCCGTTAGCTATAGTCCCTTCGTCAAGACTGTATCCCTGTTGGCCTAGGGTATGGTTTATTGTCAACCCTATTAGACAACATTGGTCAGTATACGACGGTCTTTGTTGTATTCACATTGTACTTCTTACAACGTACCCCGGCCGAGGATTAACTCAAAGACCGTACTGAGCCTGTGACACTAACTTCCCTTTAACGGAAGTGACGAATCCCATCTTAGTCATCTACTCGCCTTGTGAGCTTCATGTGCAACCCAACCTAAGATCTTTCAGCTGGCCTAGCCACGAAGCTAGATCATGGGTCTAAGCTACACCGTTCTCTCACAGGTTGGTACAGATGACTTCAGGTCATAAGGACCAACTTACCTATCATCACCCTAGAGTTATTAAAGACAGTTTAGTTAAAGTTAACCATTTAATAACTCTAATTTGGTTGTTCAGTGAACTCATTCTCCAATGAGCACTTGTGTCTCGTCTCCGACTTCACCAAGTCGAATGACTATGAGATCATCATTACCCTGAGGTAAGACTAAGACACAGTGGTCTATCCGATGTGTCGATATCCAGTTCTCGACACATCTATGACCACGAACCGTTTAAGACTTACATTTCTATTCGGTCGCTTACTTACTCATAATCGAGATCTTATCTAGATACGTAAGGACCTAACTATAAGTCTATGGACATTATCTAAGTATATTAATACAAACGATTTCATACTTAGGATAATGGGTACCATATACAGTATGAACAAGACGTATACTTAGGATAAATCGCCTTATAGGCATATATCCTCCTACATCTCCCACTTGCACTTAGGCTATTTATTTCGGTATCTCATACCGTTATAGCATATCAGTCACTATGACATTTATATGTCAAACCTAAGAGTGTATTTACTAACGAGTATCTACAATTGTATTTCAATGGATTAATTAATACATCTCTTGATTACACATGGTTGATCCTTTGAAAAATGATTTGGATCAATTTTTCCTTTCTTTGTATAGCTAACAATTAGCTTATACAATCTAGATGTAGGGTCTAACATTTCTATAAGTCAGTCTCAGCTCATTCCAATTTTCTTGTGTCAATATGTCAAGTACATACATGACACCCTAAGTCTATATATATATACGATTAAATCAAAACGATTTTGATTTCACCGTTTTATATAGATGATTCATATAAGTTGGAAATCCTTTTTACTTAGTCCGAAAGACCGGAACTAAGTATAGAGCTGGCTCCCACTGACTTTAAGAATTACCTGGTTAAATACTTCAATATTATATCTAAATCATATTTAGATTGTATATATGAAGACATAACCATTTGATAAGTGCTTTAGATGGAATGTACTAGTGTCAGGTTCAGTTTGATGAATGGGTCAAGTCAAGATCGGTTTAAGGAATCTTGACATTGACTCACTCAATCAAATGTTCTACACTGTACTTTTCCCTTAACCACATTTAATATTAACTCTTTAATAACCAAATGCAGTTTATTAAGAATTAATCTTAATATTCGTATAATTGTGATCATTCACAATTTATACGCTCCTGGAACCTATACTTAACTACCAATTGACTATAACATTAAGTCAGCTCCAAAACAAAATTTCTGAAGCTTCGCATCATAATTCGAGAATTTTCGCAACCAACTCAGAAAGCCAGAATCACAGAAAATTTAAGCCAATCTCAATCAAATTTTAACTTCAACAGAAAATGCAATTTTCGAGACATTCATTAAAACAACGGATTCATAAAGATGAACCGTAATATGTTTATCAAATAAACTTTGAGTGTTGAACACTCAATCATTGTTTTCACTTGGAGCAATGATAAATTTTATTCAACTAAAATTTAGTATCAGCTCTTTCTCGATCATGTCTCTCGAAGTCTTTGAACGGTCCCAGCAGCAAGGATTGCTCAGATTGCCGACCGTCCTCCGTACTTCTCCTAATCTTTGCTTCATTTCAGCCATCTGTATACATTACACAGATGTCTCAGTATCTCATACTATGTGATTCGAAATAATTACGCTTCATTGAATTTAATTTGCTGTACCTGAGGTAGAGGCATCAGTATGCCCCTTCTTCTTCTCTGTAAGATAGATCTTGCAGTTCCTCTTCCAATGGCCAATCTTATGTCAATGGAAGCACTCAGATTTTGACGGAGCCCCTTTGGTCTTTTTCTTCCCTTTCTTCGCCTTTGCAGGTTGCCGGACCTGCCTCTTCTTACCCTTACCTTTCGGCTGGACGGAAGAAGCAGAGACAACAACCAATGCAGTTGGCTTCTTCTCAATCTCCTCAAACTGCCTAAGCATATTGAGGAGACCAGGAAGATCTGTTTCAAGACTAATCATTATAAAACCAGTGATGAAAGGCTTAAAGTCAGGGGTTAAAGACTTATGGATAATGTCCACGGACATCTCATTGTCCAGGACAAATCCTAACTGGGAGGCGTCTTCTACATACCCGATCATCTTAATGACATGATCTTGTACGGGCCCTGTCTCCATCTTTGTGCCCCAGAGAGGTTGCTGGTGGCTTCGAACTTGGCAGCTCGAGATCGCTTTCCGTATAACTCTTGTGCATTAAGAAGCATACTTTGAACATCCATATGTTCATGCTTCCTCTGCAGTTCGTTACTCATCGAAGCCAGAGTAAGGCACCTGGCCTTCTCTGCATCCCTCAGGTATAGTTTATAGGCTTCTTTTTCCTCAAAGGTCGAATCGTCATCAGGCTTCTCCGGAGCATCCTCGAACAATACGTATCTAATCCCGGCAAGGGAAAGGACCAACTTAATGTTCCTAAGCCAGTCTTTGTAGTTCGTTCCATCGAGCACGTTCTTTTCTACCATATATCTAAGACCCGAATCCATTCTGCAATTTTATAGATACTTTAGTCAGTATATGTTCGTTGTATAGTTTTAATGGTTTTTAATAAAACTATATTCTCCCACTAAATTTATTAAAGCCATAATAATAAACAATTTATTATAAAATAACATTTGTGAGAGAGGGATCCGACTACCCTGAGTCTGACAACCTTGAGTGTGTCTCAACAAGTTGTCTGACTCCGCAGTCGGTAGACGAACTCGTCGTCAATCATATTAACTATGATTCCCTATCTATTTTACCCCTAGTCATTTGTGATCATGAGTGTGCTCATCCGGATCACAATGGCTAGCCTAGTCGGACCCTTGTTTTTGTGTCTAGCCTGACTAGCCCCGCCGCTCGGTGTATGCACGACACGTCAGTTTGGGTCAGGACTTAGACTACATTCTTGGTTAGACTTACGCGGGTGCTCGGTGGATGAGACAACGGTTTCAGTCAGGTCAAGATGTTTATCAAGAAATCGGTTTCTATAAGATTGACATGTTACGGCTTGAGTGTAGCTCAACAACCATAACAGGCTTCTTACAATTGCCAACTCCTAAAACAAGGAGGGCTACGATTTATCTTGAACAAGATTATTATCGTATTTGACTTAGGTATAGTCGATGGACTTACACAGTCTTGAATCGACTCCTTGCGGTCCAGCGGACGCTGTCAGGGAATTGACTAAGCCAGGACCACTCGGCCCCTAGACTAGCTAGGGTGGTCCAGCAAACTTAGCCAAGCACATTGACCGATATCGTGATCCATTGAAGGAGTTTTCATCAATTCTATACTCGTCCAACAACTAAATGGCTTTTAATTAAACCTAGTCAATCCTTATCAACTAGTGGATCCTAAAATTCAAAATTTTATGGATTGGTTGAACAATTTTTATTAAGTCCTTATCAACTATAAGGTTTATTTGTTCAACGTGCTACCCCAATCTCATTAGGATATAATAAAACAATTACAACATATTTCAAAAATAGTCTTTTATGAAAATCATCATTTAAACGATTTATTGTAATGATTGACAATAAAAAAGGGACTACCCTAATCTGGTATTAGGTTTTGATGTTGTTTTGTTTATCAAACATAGCATGCCACTAGTTTATTAAAATTTCATTTTATAAAATTTTAATCATTTAATGGCTAACCTAAAAGGGCTTATGAATACATTATTCAACATGTCCATTAAAAGAAAATGAAACAAGTAATTTATCCGCATAAATAAAAGTTTCATTTAGTGACATATAATAAGAATTTGCAAATTAAAATTATCTACATAATTAATAACACGCAAATCTAAAATTTAACATTTAAATTTAAAGATAAAAAATTTAAAGCTTAAAACCATTTTTTATCACATAAAACTAGGTTTCATAAAATTATCAAATAATTTTAAAACCTAGGCTTTAAAATTTTAATCAATCATTTCTAAGATTAAAATATTGCATAAATAATCTAGAATGATATTTGTGATTTTAAAAAGAAACTCATTTATCATTTCATCTTATGAAAATAAACTATTCCTTTAATATACATATCCATTAAAGCAATTTTAAAACATTTTTAAAATCATTAGAAATTGTTTTAAAAGCTTTCAAATAAAGTTTTTAAAAATTTCCAACCTTTATGCAACTTAAAAGAATTAAATTTCCAAAATAAAATTCAACCTTAACGTTACATGAACTTTAAAACTTTTAAATGCTTGGAAAAATTATTATATCTCATAAAATTTTTTATAAAGCATTTAAACATTAGAGACTCTTTTAAATTTATCGCATAAATTAAGTCGTCCCAAAAAAATTTTGTGTTGCAAAAACAATTTTTTAAAACACAAAGCAATTTTTTTAAAAACTAATTTTAACATAAAGCTAAAATAGTCCGTATGTTAAAATTAAGCAATTTAAAGATTTAAAAAACGTCGCTGAAATAGATCTATAACATAACCGTGGCTCTGATACCACTGTATGGGTTTTGGCGGACCCTCAGAGCTTAGATCTGTGTCCGTCCTAAGTCGGACGGACCACAGGGGCGAAAAAAACGCAGCGGAAAAAACAAAACACAACTTTTAGGATAGCTAAACAATTTAGCTAGGCTCTGAGGGAGCTAGAACCTAACCCGATCTATGCCAACTTGGGGTGGATCTAACCACCCCAAGAGGGATCTATTCTACAACGACAAAATTAAATCTACACTAAAATTGCTTAACCACATACCTGGAATCTTGGCCCTGGAGCAGGCAAGATGTACCGCATCGTCTTCTGATACTCCTCGTAACCGAGCCGCCTTGACTCGATCCGCTTGAGCTGCCTCGCACCCTCTATCCGATCCGCCCGAGCCGACTTTCGCCTCTGAGCCGATCACACGCGGTAGAAAGTTTCACTTGAGTAGACCCGCGTCTTAGACGTCTGGATCCGAATACAAACCCCCTTCGTAGTCTTGCTAGGACTACTCCGGAGAATAGGAAGAAGAGAGAGAGAATAGTTTAGTCTCCGATCGAGCTTGCTCCTAAAATTCTAGAGCTACTCGATCGAGGAATTGGTGCCTCTTTCAACGAAGGGAGTGCACCCCTATTTATATAGGGAGTCGACACTCATTCTTTCGTTGCGAGCAATGTGGGACTTCTGCTAATTTGGAGAAAATTCAATTAAGCTAATTTAGCTTAATTTGAAGTTAGTGATCTTTTCGTAAAAGCAAACTTCAACTAATTAATTCTCTTTGCTCATTAAACTTTAGACACCAAACAAGCTATCAATTTGAAGGGCTTCGAATGGTGAACGCTTAGGAACCAACGGCGACGAATTTCGACTTCGTTTGACCCCTCAAACAATTGCCCAAAGTTGGGCAAAAAATCAACTTTCGTAGCCGTCTTTTTGGGGTTTCAATAACCCAAAAAGCACTTAAGTTGCGGGCGCGCCCGTCCAAGGTAGGGAGGGTGGGCCGCCCGCCCACTGGGCAGCGGGCGTTAGCCCGCTGCTACAGCGGACTGCACCTGTTTTGCCCTTGCGGATGGGCTTGTTAGCCCAGTGGGTCTAACCCACTTTACCTTGGACTGTTTTCGCGTTTCTGGGCTCGTTTGAGCTCCGATTTGGACGCGGTTTGAACCTGTGTTTAGACCGAGACGATCCCGTCAGCCAGGTAACCATTTCCAACATATTTGTTCCTACTAAATTTGTCGTAACCAATTTACGACACGTTTAATCTTTGTTTGTATCAGATGCAACATTTGTCCCTATTGCTATTACGACTAATTTTCACAACAAGCTTTGTGAATATTAACTATTCAATATCATCAAATGAATTTCTCTCAATTAATCATCCTATTACTAATACACGAACGCTACTCGGTGTGAGACCCTACAACATGACCTTACCACAGGGTGGGGCTCGGAACCCTTAGACGACGGTCACTACGAGCAGTAGCTGTCGTCCCTGTTTCAGAATCATCATAACGTGATCGACCCTTTGACAAAAGAATCATTGGGTTTACTTTTGCTGTGTCAGTGATGAATGCCGTTAGCTATAGTCCCTTCGTCAAGACTGTGTCCCTGTTGGCCTAGGGTATGGTTTACTGTCAACCCTATTAGACAACATTGGTCAGTATACGGCGGTCTTTGTTGTATTCACATTGTACTTCTTACAATGTACCCCGGCCGAGGATTAACTCAAAGACCGTACTGAGCCTGTGACACTAACTTTCCTTTAACGGAAGTGACGAATCCCATCTTATTCATCTACTCGCCTTGTGAGCTTCAGGTGCAACCCAACCTAAGATCTTTCAGCAGGCCTAGCCACGAAGCTAGATCATGGGTCTAAGCTACACCGTTCGCTCACAGGTTGGTACAAATGACTTCAGGTCCTAAGGACCAGCTTACCTATCATCACCCTAGGGTTATTAAAGACAGTTTAGTTAAAGTTAACCATTTAATAACTCTAATTTGGTCGTTAAGTGAACTCATTCTCCAATGAGCACCTGTGTCTTGTCTCCGACTTCACCAAGTCGAATGACTATGAGATCATCATTACCCTGAGGTAAGACTAAGACACAGTGGTCTATCCAATGTGTCGATATCCAATTCTCGACACATCTATGACCACGAACCGTTTAAGAATTACATTTCTATTCGGTCGCTTACTTACTCATAATCGAGATCTTATCTAGATACGTAAGGACCTAACTATAAGTCTTGGACATTATCTAAGTATATTAATACAAACGATTTCATACTTAGGATATTGGGTACCATATACAGTATGAACAAGATGTATACTTAGGATAAATCGCCTTATGGGTATATATCCTCCTACAGTTATAACCATCAACCCAACAGAGGCCACCATAACCTCCTCAGAAGCAAGGGCCACCTCCATAGCAGCATCAATAATATGGATTCAGGCCATCTGGGTCTTACAGACCACCGAGTTACTCTAATCGCCAGCCTCACCAGCAACATCAATAGTATCAGCAACCAGCAGCACAAAAACCAAATCTGGAGGTGACCTTGAATGCCTTTATTAGCGGCCAAACTAAGTTCAATGCAGAAATTTCAGCCAAGCATAAGAATCTCCAAGCCACCGTTGATGGATTATCCGCACAAATGGCTCAATTCATGAAGACTCAAAAGAGATTAGCATCTCAGCCTGAGCCAAATCCCAGGGGGTAAGTCAACGCGATGGTAGAGGTCATGACGAGAGGAGGAAAGAGTACTGACACTGTAATGGTGCTGGTCTCTAAGAATATAGGCTAAGGATTATCTATGCCTACTCAAGAGAAAGATACTACCACTTCTGAGCCTATTGTGGCTAAAAATGAGGATAGAGCTATTGAGGATCCACATGCCATTAAAGAGAAGGAGGCTCCACCTTCCACATTGCCTATTCCTACTACTGCGGCACCGACAGATGTTACTTTTTCTGAAAATTCTATGCCAAAGGATGCCGCCAAGAATAAGGAAAGCTTACCTTCACCTCCTTACCCTCAGAGGTTAGCCATGGCGTAGCTTGAGAAAAGTATGCTAAGTTCATAGAGCTTATTAAAGGGATTCACTTTAATATCCCCTTTATGGACGCGCTTATGGAGATCCCTACTAATGATAAAATTTTAAAGGACTTAATAGCGGGGAAGCGCAAACAAGAAGCTGTGAAGCTAGCAGATAAGATAACTGCACTTCGGTCATCAAGAACACTCTACCAAAGAAATTGTCGGATCCCGAAAGCTGCACGGTGACGTACTCCATAGGCGACATCCCCATCAATAGAGCATTGATTGACTTGGGGGCGAGCATTGGTTTGATGACGCTCACCATTTTCAAGATGCTAAGTATGGGAACGAAGCTTGAGCCTACCGGCATGAGTATTCAATTGGCGGATCAATCTATCACTTACCCGGTAGGCATTGCATGCGACATCATCTTACTAATACCAGGAGGGGTATGCGTGCCAGTAGACTTTCATTATGGATATGTCGGAGAAAGGGATTCGTAAATTATCTTGGGGCGTGCATTCATGGCCATGGCTGGAGTCTTGATCGACTTCTGTCAGGGGACACTATCTATGAATGTGGGAAACATTGAGATCGAGTTCCACTTGCAAAAGCCAATGAAGGAGCGCTTCATGCGTGAAGATACAAGCTACCTTGAGCTCGTAGAGGACGAAGCTACTGATGAATTTGCCATGTAGGAAATCTCTAGAGGTCCCATGAGGAAGAGCTTAGATGACGACAGTGACGTTGTACACGACAAGGCGTTGGCTGCCTACATGAGAGTACTAGACGACGAGTCGCCCGGTACACCATCACATGATCAACAACCGGAGGCTACCATCTTCATGGCCACCAAGGGCCAACGAGGCAAGCCGTGCCAACTTCCACCACAAGGCCTCATAGAAAAGCACGATGTGCGTATCTCATATGTGCCCAACATCGAAAAGCGTCGTTGAAAATCATAGGGAGTCGAGCTTACGACGTTAAAGAAGCGATTATTGGGAGGCAACCCGAATTTTCTTTATTTTTAATTTTATTTCTTTCTTTTTGATCTTCTTTTTATTCAAAAACCAAAATAAAAACATTTTTGATTCTTTAGAAAATCTTAAAATATAAAAACTATAAAAATTTCTGATGTGCAGGTGAACAACGGAGAGAGAGCTCCAAACGATGAACTTTGGGGAAGGAACTGAGAGGAAACGACGAGGAGAGCCACATCTAGCTTGGATGACAATTGAAGGCCGCTCGATCGAGCTGCTACCCTGCTCGGTCGAGCTATAGTCAGCTGGAAAAGGGGCAAGAAGAGCACTCTGGAAATCTATTGGACTCGACCGAGTAGCCACCCTATTCGGTCGAGCTACAGTCGGAGCCCAATTAAGCTAAAAACGTTGCTCTATAACTAATTCAGCTCAACCGATCTGAGTAAGCAGCTCGGTCGAGTAGCTGGGCATAGCTTGGGGAGTTCAAAATTTAAAAATCATTTATACTCGATCGAGTAGTCTGCACTGCTCGACCAAGCAGTGACTATTAGAGGGAGGGCCCAAAACTTAAACTTAAAACAGCTCGAGCCCACCCCTATTTATCCCGTGCCCACCCCCAAATTTCCACCAATTCAACCACAAACCCTAGCACCCGAGTAGACCATAATCCCAAACCCTTCCGATCGTTCCGACCACTTCGTCGAATCGCCACCGCCCGAGTGCTGCTACTCCGACGACTCGGTCCGACCCCCTCGCACCAATCGCCACCCCCTCTTCTCCCCTCTCTCGCCCCACATCTCCATCTCTCAATTACTCCTCATTTGAACCAATAAATCCAATTTTTTTTCTAATTTTGAGCCCTAAACCAAATTTAATTTCTTAATCCGAAACTAATACTATCTTAATTTATTTATTGCAAGTACATTTGGAGCATTTCGAGGAGACACTTGGTTTAGGATAGCTTGGGGGACATCACACCTAGACTTCGTGCGTACTCTCGCTTAGAGAGCTCGTTTCTCTTCGTGATTTGGGGTATACTCTTTCCTTGCATTATTATTTTACCCACTTATCATGTTGCACTCGTTCGCACCTCCACATCACGATGCCACCTAGGCTTAGACCTAGGAAGCCCCCGACCAAGAAGAGGAATGTAGCTGACCCCGGTCCCTCCTCTTCTAGGCTTGCACACCGCCGTCGTTGTTCTGCCTCACCCTGTCACGACCCGCTTCCCTAAAATGGAGGCGAGACGTGAGAAGGTCCGCTCAAACGTGGAGCTGTGAAGCTGCACGCCTGATAAGCGTAAATTTAGTATAAGCAGGTCCCTGTAATTGCAAACGAAACAACAACAATAATAATAATAAGGTGAGACGGTTATGAAATACCAATCCCACAGTTTGTCCACAAAATATTCAACATCACAGAAAAGCCACCAGGCTAAAAGAAAGAGTCTAAAGGCCCAGAACAAGGCCAAACAAAAGACAAATATAACAGAGTATCAAACTAGGTGCCACGCACCGACAACCCAAAAGATCTAACAAAACTAGACGTAGACACTAAGACTGATCTCCAGTGTCTACGTAGTCCTCGTCCAACACGGGCGCAAGCTCGGCGTCCGCAAACACCTCACCCTCAGCAAGCAACTCGGGCTCAAGGTCTAACATGCGTCACCCAAAAGAGAAAGGGGCACATGTCAGCAAGTCTAAAAGACTTGAGCAAGGAAACTGAAAGTAACTAACAACCTAGCACTTGTAATATTAAGCAATGACATGGCAGTTAAGTATGATGCAACAGTTTAAAAGAGAGGCAAGCACGCACTATGTAGCCAAAGCAACCAATTCACTAATCACTATTCACTTATCACTGTTTATCACTTAGTGCATAGAGAGTCCACCTGCTGGCCAGCTCGTGGCTCAGGCCGCTTATCTCTACCACTATTAATCACTTGTACACTAGAGATTTCGCCTGCTGGCCGGAGTGGCGGATCAGGCCAACTCGGGGCTCAGGTGGCCGCTTATCTCTTACCCCACCCATATGTGTCGAGCGTTGGGGTTTCCAACTACAGGGCTCGCTTCTGGAACACGAGCCAGGAAAATAATAGCATTGTAGCGTGTGCTACGCAATCACGATGACAAATCAATATGCAATGCCAGAAACAGATATTTGCGTACCGTTAATTGAATTTAAACGTGACAGGCAAAATGCAATGACATGAACATATTCGCGTACCGTTAATTGAATTTAAACGTGACATACAAGCATGATGAGGGCGACGGACCAAGCTTCGTTGTCAAGCTAGGGCAAGGCGTCTAGACGGCTATCCTTTCACCGTCTAGTCTCTTTTACGCTAAAGCAAGGGAAATGGCCTAAGACATGGCCCAATTCAAGAGTTGCAAGTTTCACTTGCCTGATACCGGGGTTGACGAGCAATGAAGATCGTCACAAGCTAACTACGGAATAGATCGCTGTTATGGCAAAACAATCATTAGAACAATGATTCTAAATCGATTTCTTATTAGAATCCTAACTTTCTAATAATCCATTTTATTAGGGTTTCACACATGTCAATGGGGGTTATGCTATAACTAAAGGAATCGAGTATTACCGTGAAGAGGCGGAGGAGCGATGCCGAGCAACCACGGCAACGGAAGAACGATCCGGCTCAGATCTGGAAATGAGGGAAAAATCTGGAGAAATGGGTTTGGAGTTGGATTTTGGGGGCTTGATGAAGGTTTGGGGAAGATGAGAGATGGGTGGTGACTAGGGAGGGTTTGGATGATGGAGGATGAGCTTGGGATGAAAGATTAATGGCTTGAGGAAGATGGGGGCTCAAAGGGGGAGAAATTAGGGTTTTGGGTCGAGTGGAGGAAGAAGAAAACGTTTGGAGGGGTATTTATAGAGTTTGGTGGCGGCTAGGGCAAAACTAGGGTTTACAGCACTGGTTAGTCGGTCAAAGAACAACCACTGACCGACTAGTTTGGGAACTAGTCGGTCGGTCGACCAACGTAGACCGACTAGGTGTAAACAGTAGCTTCTGAACAAAAATAGGATTTAGATTTAGTCGGTCGATGAACAACTACTGACCGACTAGTTTGTCATCTAGTCGGTCGGTGAACGTTCTTAGACCGACTAAGAGTGAACAGTATTGATACCAAAAATTAGTTGAAGAGTTAGTCGGTTAAAGAAGCATTGCTGACCGACTAGTTTGCAACCTAGTCGGTCAACCAACGTTCTTAGACCGACTAACGATAAACAGTAACTCCTGAATAATTTAGAAAGCCAACTAGTCGGTTCAAGAAGGATTATCGACCGACTGGATCGTCATCTAGTCGGTCGGTGCCCCTTCTTACACCGGCTAATAAGCACCAAAAGTTCCGATACGGAGCGCGGAGCTCCGGGATCGATTCCTAAGACTCCTAGGCTTGATCTAACAGTAAGATACGACCGTTATGAAGCCCGTCATGAATGACTTACTCCGATATCGACGATCCTAAGGAAGAAACGAGAAAACACGACGAAACGATCGAAAATGAAAGTTACGGAGACGAAAACCACACATGAGGAGAAAATCCACCAAAACATATATTATAATATAATAAATCCAGATACATGAAAACCAGTCGTTACATCCTCCCCAACTTAAGAAAAATTCCGTCCTCGGAATTTCCAAACACTCACGTGTCCGGAAACAAAAGTGGGAAACGCTCTCGCATCTCATCCTCATTCTCCCAAGTAGACTCTCCAGGTGAGCCGTGTCGCCACATCACCCTCACAAGATTGACAACCTTGTTCTGAAGTGACTTCTGACGCCTGTCCAGAATCTGCACTGGATGCTGGTCATACGTCAAATCTGGGCGAACGGTGATCTCCGAGAAATCCACGGCATGAGACGGATCGCTGATGTATCGACAAAGCTGTGACACATGGAAAACATCATGGATTCCTTCCAAAGATGGCGGCAAGGCTAAGCGGTAAGCTACCTCACCAACCCTCTCCAAAATGTCAAACGGTCCAATGTATCGCGGGCTCAACTTCCCTCGCTTCCCAAAACGAATCACTCCACGATTCGGGGAAATCCTCAGAAACGCATGGTCGCCCGGCTGAAACTCCAAAGAACGACGTCTAGCATCCGCCCAATGCTTAAAACGGTCCTGAGCAATCCTCAACCTCTCCCGAATGTTCCTGACAATATCCACGGCCTCCACGATCATCTCAGGTCCCAACAACTCCCGATCACCAACGTCATCCCAACTCAATGGCGATCGACATTTCCTCCCATAAAGAGCGACGAAAGGCGACATGCCAATACTCGCCTGGAAGCTGTTGTTGTAAGAAAACTCCACCAAATGTAGATGGTCCTCCCACGAACCCTTGAAATCCAACATGCACGCCCTCAGCATGTCCTCCAAAATCTGAATCGTCCTCTCGGACTGGCCATCCGTCTGCGGATGGTACGCCGTGCTGAAACTCAGACGCGTACCCAAACTCTTCTGCAAACTCTGCCAGAACTGAGATGTGAACCTCGTGTCTCTGTCTGACACGATACTCACGGGGACTCCATGAAGTCGCACAACCTCCTGCATGATTCACGTTACATCACTATCCAAACTAGGATACCTCCATGTATCTCCTCGCTAGCGCCTCAGTGGACTGTCCCACTCGGAACGGAATAAAGTGCGCGGATTTAGTCAATTGATCTACGATCACCCAAATCGCGTCATTCTGCTTCGGACTCCGAGGCAGTCCAGTCACGAAATCCATAGTGATGTGTTGCCACTTCCACTCCGGAATCGGAAGCGGTTGTAGCAACCCGGCCGTACGCTGATGCTCCGCCTTCACTTGCTGGTAAACCAAACACTTGGCCACACTCCGAGCCACACTCCTCTTCATACCATGCCACCAATAATTCAGACGAAGATCCTGGTACATCTTGGTGCCACCAGGATGCACAGAATACGGCGAACTGTGTGCCTCCACCATCAACTCCTCTCTAATATCCCCAGCTGGCACACACAGCCTGGCTCCAAACCTCAGCGAGCCATCCTCATGAATCAAAAAGTCAGTCCGCAGACCGGCTTCCACCTGCTCCCGAATCCTCACCAGCTTCGGATCCTCAGCCTGGCCAGCCTTAATCCGATCCACGATCGTCGACTGTAACTGCATGTACATCAACGACGAATCCTTCCCAGGAAGGACAATCTCCATACCAGACTCGCAAAAACCCTGCTGCAATCTCCACTGCTAGGTCAACATCATCACCGCGGGAAGCCTACTCAAAGCATCTGGAACCACATTCACCTTGCCAGGGTGATACTGCAAATCAATCTCATAATCTGCCATAAGCTCCAACCATCGACGCTGTCGCATGTTGAGCTCCTTCTGAGTAAAAATATACTTCAAGCTTTTGTGATCGGTGAAAATCTTCACTTTCTCACTCAGCAGGAAGTGCCTCCAAATCTTAAGAGCAAACACCACGGTAGCCAACTCCAAATCATGCGTCGGGTAATTCTTCTCATGAACCTTGAGCTGACGAGACGCATAAGCCACAACATGCCCGTGCTGATGCAACACACAACCGAGACCCTTGCCAGAAGCATCACAAAAGATCTCAAATCCACCGCTGCGGTCAGGCACAGCAAGAACAGGGGCAGTCGTCAGTCTCTCCCTCAAAACACCAAAAGCATTCTCACAATCACCCGACCAAACAAAAGGTACATCCTTCCGCGTCAATCTGGTCATCGGCTCGGCAATACGGGAAAAGTCCTTAATGAAACGATGATAATATCCTGCCAAACCAAGGAAACTCCGGATCTCGGATGCTGATGACGGAACAGGCCACTCCCTGATGGCCCTAATCTTCTCGGGATCCACTGAGATTCCATCTCCAGTCACCACATGCCCGAGAAAAGCAACTCTATCCAGCCAGAACTCGCACTTTGAAAACTTAGCATACAACCGATGCTTCCTCAGAATCTCCAACACCGTCCTCAAGTGCGAGGCATGCTCTTCTTCCGACTTCGAATATATCAGAATTTCGTCGATAAAGATGACGACAAACTTATCCAAAAAGTCGTAGAAAATCAGGTTCATCAGATTCATGAAAACTGCGGGCGCGTTAGTTACGCCAAAAGGCATAACCACGAACTCATAGTGTCCATACTTCGTCCTGAGCGCTGTCTTCGGAACATCTCCCTTCTTCACCTTCAACTGATGGTAACCACTCCTCAAATCCAATTTAGAAAACACCCTCGAACCTCCAAGCTGATCAAAAATATCATCGATGCGAGGCAACGGGTATTTATTCTTGATGGTTACCGCATTCAACTCCCGATAGTCCACGCACATACGACGTGAACCATCCTTCTTCTTCACCAACAACACCGGTGCTCCCCACGGAGACACACTAGGATTGATATAACCCTTCTGCAAAAGCTCATCCAACTGCTTCCGCAACTCTTCCAATTCTGCGGGTGCCATACGATACGGCGCCTTCGAAATCGGCTGCGCTCCCGGAACAAGATCAATAGAAAATTCTAGAGCTCGATCAGGTGGCTAACCAGACATCTCCTCGGGGAAGACGTCGCCAAAATCTCGCACCACAGCTGGCCACTCCATCTCCATCTGCATAGCCACAACCTCCACCGGCTTGGCCCGAAATCTGACAGGACCAAGCGAACTGCTACCACGGCTGAACTCAAATACTGGATGTCCGGGATTCTCGAACACCACCCTCTTCCTTCGACAGTCAATCGTAGCATAGAAGCTCGCAAGCCAATCCATCCCAAAGACCGCATCGTAGTTGGTGATGTTGTGGACAATAAAATCAGCATAAAGCTCATGTCCACAAACCACCACAAAGCAAGGACTGCACCCACGATGCACCGTGACTACTCCATTCCCTGTAACGATGTTCCAACTCTTGGAGAGAGGGGACGTCGACAAGGAATGCTTCTCTACGAAGCTCTGGGCCAAAATGCACATCGACGCACCTGAGTCAAAGAGGACTCGGGCAGGGAATGTGCAAACCAATACCACACCTAAAAAACAGTATAATCAATCAAATCTTACTCTAGCAACATTCATACACAAGCATCCAACATAATTTTAACAATCAACTAATTAGGGAAGGAACAACTAGATTTGAAGTTACCTGCTATGACCTCATCCATGGCCAAAACCTCCTCCTCGGTCATCAGAAATGCCTGCCTCCTCGGTGGAACTGCTGTCGAAAGGCATGCCCTTGTGGAACAAGGGGTACCCCACGACCAGTGGGCACCGGGGCTCTCTGCTGCAACGGCGGGGCAGCAATAGGTGCCTTCCAAGGCTGCTTCAATCTCGGGCACTCCCTGAGAGCATGGGCGGGATCTCCACAGGCAATACATTGCCCCAAGAACTTCCTACACGATTCCTTAATATGGCCCTCCTTGCCATAGAAATGGCAAGTCCTCCGAACAGGCCCTCCTGGCCTCTTAAACTGAACAGGCTGGTTCGGCCTGAATCCAGGTCTAACCACAGCTCTCGCCTGTTCCACAGGCCTCTTCCCAGCACCAACAATTGACCCCTTCCTCTGGTTCACGAGCAGCTCCTGCCTCTTGGCTGCTACTAAAACCTTCTGATAAGATTCCCGGTCAGAAGAGGTCACAAAACTCTGGAGCTCCGAAGCAAGTCCCTGCAGGAACCTCTGAGCTCTCTCCTCAGCGTCCTGCACCATCTTTGGTGCAAACCGACTCAGCCTCATGAACTCTTGGTGATATCGGTCCACCGACGAGCTTCCTTGCTTCAGATCGATAAAACGCTGCAGCATCTCTTCCCTGGTAGCTTTCGCGAAGAACTCACCATCAAATCTGGCCTTGAAGGTAGCCCAGACGATCGGCTCCTCCAACATCTTCTCTTCAGCATCCCACCAATTCCTGGCGTTATCCCTCAGCTGGCGCTTCGCCAAGTCAACCCAACTAACTTCGTTGACCTTGGACATCTTCAGATTGTCCTCGATATTCCTCATCCATTCATCAGCAGCTAGTGGACCTTCGGTTCCATCAAAATATGCGGGACCCAGCTCTCTGAACTGCTTTGCCCCGGGCTCAGGGCGAGGGGCTTCCACCACCCGAGCAGCTCGAGCCACCGGAGCATTCTGTACCTGCAGAAGCACACCCTGCTGAACTTGCATCATCTGTAACATCATCCGCATCATCTCTCCGTTAGTGGGCTCCCGCTCAGGCTCCTCGTCATGAGGGGGCGCACCACTACCACCACCACGGGTGATTCGCCTTCCTGCCATCTAATGACACAGAAAACGAAACAATTAGACTCATAGCTTAGGGCTCCGATGTCGAACTTATTTGTTGGACAATCTTGTATTATTATCGTTATCCCGATAATTGCAGTTACAGAAGGACCTACATGGGCCACCACTAAAACCTGTCACGACCCGTTTCCCTAAAATGGAGGCGAGACGTGAGAAGGTCCGCTCAAACGTGGAGCTGTGAAGCTGCACGCCTGATAAGCGTAAATTTAGTATAAGCAGGTCCCTGTAATTGCAAACGAAACAACAACAATAATAATAATAAGGTGAGACGGTTATGAAATACCAATCCCACAATTTGTCCACAAAATATTCAACATCACAGAAAAGCCACCAGGCTAAAAGAAAGAGTCTAAAGGCACAGAACAAGGCCAAACAAAAGACAAATATAACAGAGTATCAAACTAGGTGCCACGCACCGACAACCCAAAAGATCTAACAAAACTAGACGTAGACACTAAGACTGATCTCCAGTGTCTACGTAGTCCTCGTCCAACACGGGCGCAAACTCGGCGTCCGCAAACACCTCACCCTTAGCAACTAACTCGGGCTCAAGGTCTAACATGCGTCACCCAAAAGAGAAAGGGGCACATGTCAGCAAGTCTAAAAGACTTGAGTAAGGAAACTGAAAGTAACTAACAACCTAGCACTTGTAATATTAAGCAATGACATGGCAGTTAAGTATGATGCAACAGTTTAAAAGAGAGGCAAGCACGCACTATGTAGCCAAAGCTACCAATTCACTAATCACTATTCACTTATCACTGTTTATCACTTAGTGCATAGAGAGTCCACCTGCTGGCCAGCTCGTGGCTCAGGCCGCTTATCTCTACCACTATTAATCACTTGTACACTAGAGATTTCGCCTGCTGGCCAGAGTGGCGGATCAGGCCAACTCGGGGCTCAGGTGGCCGCTTATCTCTTACCCCACCCATATGTGTCGAGCGTTGGGGTTTCCAACTACAGGGCTCGCTTCTGGAACACGAGCCAGGAAAATAATAGCATTGTAGCGTGTGCTACGCAATCACGATGACAAATCAATATGCAATGCCAGGAACAGATATTTGCGTACCGTTAATTGAATTTAAACGTGACAGGCAAAATGCAATGACATGAACATATTCGCGTACCGTTAATTGAATTTAAACGTGACATACAAGCATGATGAGGGCGACGGACCAAGCTTCGTTGTCAAGCTAGGGCAAGGCGTCTAGACGGCTATCCTTTCACCGTCTAGTCTCTTTTACGCTAAAGCAAGGGGAAATGGCCTAAGACATGGCCCAATTCAAGAGTTGCAAGTTTCACTTGCCTGATACCGGGGTTGACGAGCAATGAAGATCGTCACAAGCTAACTACGGAATAGATCGTTGTTATGGCAAAACAATCATTAGAACAATGATTCTAAATCGATTTCTTATTAGAATCCTAACTTTCTAATAATCCATTTTATTAGGGTTTCACACATGTCAATGGGGGTTATGCTATAACTAAAGGAATCGAGTATTACCGTGAAGAGGCGGAGGAGCGATGCCGAGCAACCACGGCAACGGAAGAACGATCCGGCTCAGATCTGGAAATGAGGGAAAAATCTGGAGAAATGGGTTTGGAGGTGGATTTTGGGGGCTTGATGAAGGTTTGGGGAAGATGAGAGATGGGTGGTGACTAGGGAGGGTTTGGATGATGGAGGATGAGCTTGGGATGAAAGATTAATGGCTTGAGGAAGATGGGGGCTCAAAGGGGGAGAAATTAGGGTTTTGGGTCGAGTGGAGGAAGAAGAAAACGTTTGGAGGGGTATTTATAGAGTTTGGTGGCGGCTAGGGCAAAACTAGGGTTTACAGCACTGGTTAGTCGGTCAAAGAACAACCACTGACCGACTAGTTTGGGAACTAGTCGGTCGGTCGACCAACGTAGACCGACTAGGTGTAAATAGTAGCTCTGAACAAAAATAGGATTTAGATTTAGTCGGTCGATGAACAACTACTGACCGACTAGTTTGTCATCTAGTCGGTCGGTGAACGTTCTTAGACCGACTAAGAGTGAACAGTATTGATACCAAAAATTAGTTGAAGAGTTAGTCGATTAAAGAAGCATTGCTGACCGACTAGTTTGCAACCTAGTCGGTCAACCAACGTTCTTAGACCGACTAACGATAAACAGTAACTCCTGAATAATTTAGAAAGCCAACTAGTCGGTTCAAGAAGGATTGCCGACCGACTGGATCGTCATCTAGTCGGTCGGTGCCCCTTCTTACACCGGCTAATAAGCACCAAAAGTTCCGATACGGAGCGCGGAGCTCCGGGATCGATTCCTAAGACTCCTAGGCTTGATCTAATAGTAAGATACGACCGTTATGAAGCCCGTCACGAATGACTTACTCCGATATCGACGATCCTAAGGAAGAAACGAGAAAACACGACGAAACGATCGAAAATGAAAGTTACGGAGACGAAAACCACACATGAGGAGAAAATCCACCAAAACATATATTATAATATAATAAATCCAGATACATGAAAACCAGTCGTTACACACCCACTAAGCACTAGACATCACCACATCCTCCCCACCATATTCACGCTCACCATCCCCACGCCTCTAGGACTAGAGGCCCCACACACCACCGCCGCTCCCATTCCCACACATGCTCCTCCACCACCTCCATAGCCACCCACCTCCACCCTGAGGACATACATCATTGTCTTTAGGGATGACACTTACAATGAGCGTTTCGAGACCGTATCCCGTCGCTCCATCATCCCCACCCGCTTCACATCCATCACCATACTCATGAGCTTGGTAACCTTTAGGGTGTCCAGCAGCTCTACCAGACCATAGGTTGGGACCACTTCCTGACGATGCATGCACACACATATACTCGCCTCACCTACGAGGAGATGAGTTCCATCATCAAGGAAGGGGACGGTATCCGCTTTCGAATAATGGATCGTGACGTAGTAGTCACGTACACCATGATATGCGCCTAATTTCATTTCCCAACTATCCACGACCAAGACTGGGCCTACACACCAGATGCATAGCTAGCCACATTTGATGCCGAGGGTTTCTGGCATCCGATCAGGTCTCCACGGCTTCAGCCCTAGTACGGTAAAGTCTTCTTCCATCATCCACATATGCCCTAGGTACGCCCATTGCCACCTCGCCACCACCATCTTCTCCAGACCTGAGGTCGGGACCATCTCCATACCAGAGCTTGCACATCTTATGGGGATGATCCATGCCATTAGACGGTGGCCCGACGACACACTCTGCCCATTTCTACCATCTGACACAGCTTGCTGGCTGTACCACCACCTGATTCTCACAACCTCCGATACCACGGAGATTTGTTGTGATGGATTATTTACCATTTTTGCCACCATGCTCGGCCTTGTTCTTCCAGCCAATCTAGTGGTACCATCCAGGCCTATCAGACTTGCCACAAATATGCTTGCTCGCATGCACATCATCAGGCCCCATGGTGAGCGCCACAGGATTTATCTTTTAGGCACCTGCCACGAGCACCACATGTATCTCCCCCGCCCAAATCTTACACAGATAGAGCCAGTCATGCTTGACTGGTTGCTTCCTAGCATTCGCCCCATCCCACCTATCTACGTCTTAGAGCCCGCAGCCTGCCACCGAGGATGGCGACAAGGACTGTGAGCTTAGTTCTGATGAGGAGCCTATGAGAGCTACCATTCTTTCTTACCCATCCGCAAGCACCTCTGTCCTTGCTTCTGCCCATGCTCCCACTACCTCTACCACCACTACCACAGTGAGTCCCAAGGCTGTCCACCCCTCTTTCCTCGAGGTCACTACCGAGCTTTCCTCCGTGCCCATACCTGAGGGCACTTCTGTTTCTTTTGATACTGAGCCTACCATCTCTACCATTCTGGAGCATATCCCCACCTGTTCTGTCCCCACCCCGCCTGTTTCTGCCAGCACACTATCTACACCTGTGGACCCCATTCTTTCCAATCCCATCTTTTCAGAGTCCACAGCTTCTCTTTCTGGCACCACCATTTCCCCCACCACTGTTGTATTCACCGAGAACGTCGTGGTTTCTGTCACCACTTCAGTTTCCACGATGACTCCTGTTTCAGATGCTCCTGCTTCGACCTCTGCACCAGATCTCGGATCTATTCCATTCCCATCTTCAGCCAAGATCCTCATTAGGCCACCCGCTCCTGATTTTGCTTTCAGACCTCGTGCAGCACACGCACGAGGCCATGTTAAGAGAGGAGCCCCTCGGGATGCACATTTGTCACCCAGCTCCCGCCATACGGACGCACACCTGACGGCGGTGGAGACCGAGGTCACTGGTTTAAGGCATGACTTTGCCACCCTCACCCGCAAGGTCGCCACCACCACGAGTCAATGAGCTGGGATATTAGGGTGATTTTATGATGACACAATGTGCACCACCTATCATACTTGCACATGCTCCTACTGTTGCACCTGCCCCTCTGGTCACACATGCACCGCTCGTCGACCCGGTTTCTCAGGCTTCTGCAGTGCATGTCCCACTTTCTGTTGAGCCGGTTGCACTGCCAGTTGACCCACCTGCCGACCCACCTGTTGACCCACCTCTTGTGCCAGCATCTGGTCCTTAGCAGCGGGACTCATCACCACCTCCAGAGGGTGGTGTCCCTGCTTGATTTATATTTTTGCTCCTGTTCTTCCCATCCATATTTTAGTGTCCATCTGTCTCTTCGGGGCCTCGCACCTTCATAGCTTGGGGGAGAACCCATCAACACCCATTTGCATATATCTATCATTGCATCATCTGTATGCTTGTACATATTATAGGCATTAGGACATGCATCCGCATTTTTCTTTTTTATTTGTATAGTTTCTTTTTTAGTTTTCCCTTTTTATTACCCACCCGTCCCACCTAGCATCATTTTCCCGTTTGCACGCGTGTTCTCTGCAGTGAGGACACTGCTGTGTTTAGCTTGGGAGATGAGCGCCGCTTTTTATTTGTATCTTTACTCTTTTTTCTTTCACTTTACCTCTTTTTATTTTATTTTCCACACATTTTACACCATTTCATTTTTTTTCTTTTAGCATCATATTTTCCATCTTTTGGATATGCTTGCATGCTTGTTTTATTTTATTCTTCCGCCTTTCTTTTTCTTTTTACGCTAGATATATTCCATTTGATGATATCTCTTATGCTTTAACAACTATCACGATGCTTATTACTCTTGCCATGCTACTTAGAGTATTTCAGTATCTTACTATCCATGTGCTTGCAAATATATTTCTTTTGATGACTCCTCTAAGTGAATGCATGACATTATTGAAGCTGAATGAATGGATTAGTGTTTAGTATGCTTTTATTAGAAATGCACCAAGATTCATCCATCATTAGTATTTTTGAAGCATCAGTTTTATTGTCTTATTCACCTTCTGTTGCATGCCTGATATGATTGTAAACTTTACTGCTTGACTTCACTATTTGTTGAAACGATTGAGAATATCCATGCTTACATATGATTTTTAGTTGATGTATTATCTTATTGAACCGTTTGTGCACATCTTAGAGTGAACCGAGTGTTACATTATATTTCCTTCTCAACATATATCTTTATTTCTCTACTTGTCACTTGAGTTCAGCCCTTGCAGCTACTTATACTGCATTTATTCCTCAAAAATCTTTAGTCCCACATCGGTAATTAAGAAAGGGGAGTGGTCAGCTACCTATATAAATAGGGGCCAACCCCCCTCCTTGAAACTTGCACCAAGTCTCTAAATTCGAGAAGTTGTAAAATATTTTGAGCACGCTCGAATTAAGACTAAATTAACATTCAGACTCTCTTAAATTCTTCCTTGCTCGTGATTAGGCTCTAGCAAAGCTACAAAGGACTTCGGATCGGGTCCGAAGTCTTGACGAAGGATCCACTCAAGGTGAAACTTTTTTCAGCGCATGGTTGGCTCGACGACAAGGGTGTTGCTTGCTTCAGGACACGGTTCAGTTTGAGACGCGATTTGGCTCGGGACGCGGTTCGGCTCGGGAGAAGTAGCTCGGGGCATCGCTTTGGAGTCAAAGAAAGTTACTGAAAATGACGCTTCGTATTCTGTAGAAATGAAGCGAAAGGTATGTAGTTTAATTTACATGATATTATAATTATAATAGTTGATAGATCAATCCTTAGGGGTTGGTCGGACCCAACCCTGTGATAGTAGAGATTTTGGCTAGTGTTGTTTCTTTCGGGTTGTTGACTTAAAATGGGTTTAGGATCTATTTTTCTGCTGCTTTTTTTGATTTTGTCGTCCATCCGACCTAGGCCGGATGTCGATTTTATAGCTCTAAAGACTTAGTAAACCATATGGCTATCCACAGAGGCCTCTTGGCAAGAAAATGTTGCCTTTCTTTGCCTGATTTTGACCATTATGATTGAATCCTCTACTCTTTGCAGTCTATTTTGGCCATGCTTGAGGTTCGTCACCGATCATTGACGGTGGCGAATAATGAACAGTGGTTAAAGATGCAGAATGGTCGAACTCGGCTAAGAAGGCCCTCGATGAGGCAAGTACATCAATTTTGCGATGGAAGGATCACAACAATACGCTCAAGGATAGGGTGAAGCGTCTTGAGCAAGAGTGAGATGAAACTCGTAAACATGGAGTTGCCCTTAATATGTGAGTCCAAGAGGTGGCTCTTTTAAGAAAAAGAGCAGAAGAGCAACTTCTCCATGAGAGGAAATTGTGGGAGTTTGAAATACTTGCTCCTGTTGGTTTTCAAGGATTAGATGCGAAATGGATCGCAGAGAAAGCTGTCCAAGAATACGAGGACAATTTACCTGATTTGGATGCGCTTTACATACAAGGGTACAAATGGTGTCGTAGAGAGATGAAGACTCGATTTTCTGATCTGGCAGATGAAATCGATGATGTTCCCCTTGTTAATAATCCAGATAATTCGCTGGAGGAGGTTGATCAAGCTATGACCGTGGAAGTCGCCACCATGTCCGAGTCGAGTGATGTCACTCGTGTTCCTGCTGCTCCTCCAGAGGAATAAATATATGCCATTTTGGTCGAGAGGGTCCATAAGCATGTTGCTTATGAGTTCCTTTTTTCCTCCAGGCACTTTTTGTATTGAGCGATATTGTAAATTTTTGTAAAAGAAGTGCAATTTGGACAAAAATGAATAGAATCACCAAAACTTGTATTATACCTCTTTGTTCTGAGAAGTATGAGAATGTATGAATGTCCATGCCTCTGGTTGGCCCCTTTCGACAAGTCGAATGTCTTTCTGTGAAGGTAATGATTGGCTTGTCGAATCATACTCCCCCAAACTGTTAGGAATAAGGAGTAGTTCTTTAAGCCATAGTGAAGGGATCCATGAATTGCAAGAAGATGATTTCTTCGATTTGCGATGGATAAAACAAAGGGGGTTGCATAATAGCGAAGGGGTGGCCCCTTCATCTTACGACGAACGACGCTGAGTGGCATTGGTCCATTTGGCTTATAGCCGACAACTGAGCTGGGTCGTTTTGTAGCGAGAGGGTGCCCAACTCGTCTTACGGTTGACAATGCAGAATAGGTCGTTCGGTTGCGAGGGATATGGTCCCTTCGGCTTATGGCCGACAAATGATCTGTTTCATTCAGTAGCAAGAGGGTGGCCTCTTGTCTTACAGCTGACGATACAGAATGGGTCGTTTGGTTGCGAGGGATATGGTCCCTTCGGCTTATGGCCAACAACTGAGCTGGGTCGTCAGTAACGAGAGGGTGCCACCTTGTCTTACGGCTGACGGATCAGAATGGGTCGTTCAATTACGAGGGACATGGTCCCTTTGGCTTATGGTCGACGACTGAGCTGGGTCTTTCAATAGCATAAGGGTGGCCCCTTTGCCTTACGGCTGAAGACGCAGAATGGGTCATTCAGTTGCGAGGGAAACGGTCCCTTCGGCTTTTGGCTGACGACTGAGCTGGGTCATTCAGTAGCGTGGGGGTGGCCCCCTCGGCTTACGACTGACGATGTAGAATGGTTCGTTCAGTTGCAAGGGACATAGTCCATTCGGCTTATGGCCGACGAATGAGCTAGGTCGTTCAGTAGCGATATGGTGGTCCCCTCATCTTACGGCTGACGATGCTAAATGGGTTGTTCAGTTGCGAGGGACATGTTCCCTTCGGCTTATGGCCGATAACTGAGCTAGGTCATTCAGTAGCGATAGGGTGGCCCCCTTGTCTTACGGCTGATGACGCAGAATGGGTTGTTCGGTTGCGAGGGACATGGTCCCTTCGGCTTATGACCGATGAATGAGCTGGGTCATTTAGTAGCAAGAGGGTGGCCCTCTCTCTTACGACTGACGACACAGAATGGGTCATTTGGTTGCAAGGGACATGGTCCCTTCGGCTTATGGCCGATGACTGTGCTGTGTCATTCAGTAAAGAGATGGTGACCCATGTTAGATACAACGATCAGTGACTTGGTGTTTGATGATAACAAACTCGTGTGATGTTTTTGATGGGTTTGCTAAGTGTTTCAGGTGTGGCAATGACATAAATATGGGGAAGAACAGAGAAGGTGGCAAGCTTGTGAATACTCAAGGTGGACTTGGTCAAATTAATGGAGAGATAAGAAATTTATAATCAAGTTGGACTTGGTAAATTGATGGAGAGATAAGGACATCATTTTTCAAAGTAATTGAGTGATTCAACTCTGTTGATACCAACTTCGTCATGGGTCCGGTCCACGAAATAAGTAGATGAAATATACTTGATGAGCAAGGCCCACTAAGAGTGGTATGCTACGGACCAATAGACTCGAAGCCTGCCAAGAAAGATAAACCATGACCAAGTCAAATTAATTTGTCATATGACTTGGACAATTTCCTACTTCAAAAATGGCCACTTCAATAGCCTTAAAGAAGGTAATGAAGGGATAAATAATGGGGGATGGTTACACTCTTGGTTGACTAATTCAAAGGCACACTAATTAAGCAATTAGTGGCCACATTAAGTGGGGGGAAGTTACAATAAAGAAAGGGTGGATAAATATCTCCAGAAAAAAGGAGGAAAGGGGCCTGATCTTAATCAATGGCTATGGCTAAGTACCACACAAAATATACTCTCTCATCTCCCTCTCTATTATTTTCCTCTTCATCTTGCTCTACTTGTTTTCATCTAATGGAGATTAACTTGAACGTCGGAGGGGGATTTGTTAGGCCCCAACCCGGATCCTCTAATGATTTTCTCATGTTGCAGGATTACGGAGATATTGCGAAGCTATAGAAACATCCATCTGTGGAGTCCAAACCTTGCACCCTCGAGCCTGAGGCGCTCATTCACTGGTCCCCATATCTCAGCCGATGATGGATCAATCTAATGAAAGCATCCTTGTCGACCCAAACATCGGTATCGTCATTTTTGGCTTTAACAGTTGGTGCCGTTTGTGGGGAACCGAGTCGACATCCCCGTCTTCACAGAACAGAAAGCTATGTCGATTCAACCCCCAATCAGAGGCCTGAAAGGCCAATTCTCGAGGGGATTTTGAAGGAAACTCTTTTCCTCTCTCCTCTTATTTTATTGAACTCTTGTTCCATTCGATTTATGATTTCATGTATACTTCTCGGATGATTCTCCCTTTCTGATAATTCTTTGTCTTGGGAGCCCCATAATAGCTCTGTACGCATGGATGAGCCTGGTCAAAGTTCTTCGCTTGCTGCCTGAGCCTCGTCGAAGGTCTTCTCTCACTGTCTGAGCCTGGTCAAAGGTCTTCGCTCGCTGCTCGATCCTTGCTGAAGGTCTTCTCTCACTGCCTGAGCCTCGTCGAAGGTTTACTCTCACTGCCTGAGCCTCGTCAAAGGTCATCTCTTGCTGCATGAGCCTCACTGAAGGTCTTCTCTTACTGTATGAGCCTCACTGAAGGTCATTTCTTGCTGCATGAGCCTCGTCGAAGGTCTTCGCTCGCTGCCTTAGCCTCGCCAAAAGTCATCTCTTACTGCATGAGCCTCGTTGAAGGTCATCTCTTGCCACATGAGCCTCGTCGAAGGTCATCTCTTACTACACGAGCCTCGTCCAAGGTCTTCGCTCGCTGCCTGATCCTTGCCAAAGGTCTTTTCTCACTGCATGAGCGTGGTCAAAGGTCTTCGCTTATTGTCTGAGCCTCGCTGTAGGTCATCTTTTGCTGCATGAGCCTCGTCGAATGTCTTTGCTCCCTGCTTGAGCCTCGCTGAAGGTTTTCTCTCGCTGCATGAGGGTGGTCGAAGGTCTTTGCTTGCTGCATGAGCCTCGTCGAAGATCATCTCTCACTGCATGAGCCTGGTCGAAGGTTTTCGCTCACTGCCTGAGCCTCGCTGAAGGTCTTCTCTCACTGCCTGAGCCTCCCCGAAGGTCATCTCTTGTTGCATGAGCCTTGTCGAAGGTCTTCTCTCGTTGCCTGAGCCTCGTCGAAGATCATCTCTCTCTGCATGAGCCTCGTCGAAGGTCATCTCTTGCTTCCAGAGCCTTGAGGAACCACGTGCTCGTAGCCAGAGCCTCATCACAGCTCAGAGATCGTTACCAGATCTCCACAGCTTGATCTGAGCTCATGATCGTTGAACTACTTCGACAGAGCTTCTTCTAAACTTGTTCGATTTTATTGATTCATCCCCCAAGGATCGATCGATCTATAATTTTTTTTTCAGGAAATCGATCTGACGTCGGAGCTCAACACAAGCTTCCAAGACTCGTCGTAGACCGACCCTTTGATTCGGGTTGAATATTGCATATTTAACCCCCCATTTAGCCCAATTTTGTGCTCATATGATGCCTAATTGGTCTCTAATACGTTCGTATTTTGTATATCATCATTTATTAGAGAAATCACCTTATTTGAGCACAAAACAGCAATTAACTGAGTATTTCTGCACTTTTTATATTCTTCATGGCTTGGTCTCGATCTCACGATTCCAACGAATTTTTATTTGTATTTTTCTGAGATCTGTGCTAATTACTGTGAATTTTTGAATGTAGAATACCATTTAAAGGGATAAATACGGGTGAAAATACGTAAATACGCTCTGAAATACTTATCCATATATGCCTGCTGCGCTCCTCAAACGGCCATGTGGCAGGAATCCATACACTCTCGCTCGAATCGAACGATCCATGCTAATGGGCGACGCGGCGTACTTCCGGACCCTCCGATCACAATCCAACGGTCAAAGATCGCCCTATGGAATGAAGCGGATCGAAGCAACGCGAGCCACGTGTCGACACGAAATCCAATCCCGCCTTTTCATTTTACGATCCAGATTGTTTCGATGCAGCGGAAGCGGGCGAAATATCCTGGGCGACGTGGCGACATCTGGACCGTTGCGTCTTGATCCAACGGTACAGGTCGTCGCCGCTCAAATGAAAAATCGAAATCGTGACTTACATATCACGCAGGCGACGTGGCAAGATCTCGACCGTTTACGACTCAATCCAACGGCGGAGAATGCTGAAGATACATGCACAGCGTGGCAAAAGAGCGGGCGACGTGGCACTTCTTGGGCCGCCCGATCGACATCCAACGGCCACTATCTCCCCCGCAATTTGAAAGCGAAGCATTAGCTCTTGGAGCGACGTGGCCGTCTCCCAGCCTTTAAGATCTTGATCTGACGGCCCTTACGACTCCCGCCTGATGAAAAGCACAGCGGGCGACGTGGCACATTCTTAACCTTGCGATCGGAATCCAACGGTGCAAGGCAACCCCGAGATGAACTCGGATCTTTCAAGCGAAGAGGGCAGGGCGTGAAAATTGACGAACATGTGGCATATCCACGATAGATCCCTCCCAGATCGGACGGTCCACATTTGAGGCGCTTCGCGGATCGCGGATTTCAAACCCGTTAACACATTAAACCCCGCAATACTCTCTATATAAGCGTATTTTGGCCTAGGGTTGCGTATTCTGGCGTATTGGGGCTCTAGGAGCCGTCTTTCACCACCAAATGTGGAGGCCCTAGGGCAGAGGCTAGATCTACTATCTGAAGGAGTTTGGGGTTCAATTGTAGAGTTTTGGTGATATAATTCTAAACTTATACCCTGTAATTAGTGCTTTTTCGTATTTTGATGTCTTAACGATGTATTCACATATGAAATCTGATTTTTATTGCACCATGAATAGCTAAACTTCATGTGCTCTGGTTGTGATGTAATTAGGAGTATGTAGTCGATGAATTTCATGTCTTTAGCCCTATTATCATGTCTAAATTGCTCGTAACGTTGATTTTTACATCGTAGTTGTTGGGTATTTCTCATTATCGATATTATTTATGTTCCCTATGGCTAGGCCCTGATACGGCTAGCTAATTCATGTCCTCTAATCTGGACATATAATTGTGCTCATCGATTAATGAAGTCAACGTTGCTAGTAATGCGTTTACGGCTATTTTTACTCATTTTTATCGATTCATCTTCCGACATCTTCATGCCTTGACCGGGTGAAGCGTTGAGTGATATTAAAAGTCATGATATTTCAGCGATTATAAACTCCTAATGAAATCACAACCGTAGCGATTATATACTCTTCATATTGATACCCCAATATTGCCTTCCCCGTAGTTATCGTAGGATTTTCTTTTGTTATTTGAAAATCTAGAAACCATATATCCATATCTTTAGGTGGTTGGTTATCATCGTAATATTAGTCTTTACAAACTGAAGTTCGTGGTTTTACAGGTCAGTTGTCCCATGGATTCGATACCTGTACTCACCAGGATATTACTTGTTCGATCTCCTGCGCTTGGGAGTAGTCTCGCATCATTTGAGATGAGGCAAGTTTTTGGTGCCGTTGCCGGGGATAACAGTACTTGCGATCTACAATTTCAGTTCGTTTGGAGGAACATTCGGTGAGATCCTTCCATCTTATAATTTAGGAATTTTATTAGTTTTTGTTTTGTTTTCTCTTTATAAAAAATTCAAAAAAAATTGGAGTATATGGAATACATGAATTTCTATTGCACAAATAATTGGCATGATGCAGAGTATATTGTTGCACACAAACATAGGATGGAGAAGCTCAAGATCGTTAGTTTTAATCAGACTGCCTGGAGGAGGTCCACAGACATAGTATCGAGCTATCCGCAGCATGGGTACACAAAGAAAGAGCTTATGGAGTCCTTCCTAGATGGACTACGACCACAGCTGCACGAATTCGTGGGAGTCATGACGCCGACGGAGGCGTGGAAATATATGGAGTCTTTACAAGAGAATGAAGAAATCATGAAAGAGACTTCAGAGTGCGATTCAACGGAGCCTTCGTGCCTTGATCAAGGGGAGCAAAGCGTAGACGTACCTTTGCAATCCTTGAAAGAGGAAGTTTATTTGCTCATTCAGACACAGGAGGCTACATCCCATCAATTCTAAGAGAATTTCCTTGCTCGGAGTCGGCAAATTCAGCGATCCATTGAAAACCTTACTTCGATTGCCACTTGCTTAGAAGAAAATAATTCTTTTGAAATTCGATTTCAAGAATCTAATTTGAGTTCATCTTCTATTGCAGGTATATCGAGCGAGCCATGTCACGATGAAGTCACGAATAAAAATATCGACATGGCATGAAGTGTGTGCAAAAGGGAGGACGAGCTAGCAATTTTGGATGAACAGGAGGAGGAATAGCGAGGGACTTTGGTTTAAATATTATCATTATGGAGCCCGAACCACCTTTTCCTCCAGTTTTTTTCCCAAATTCATTTACCCCCTCTCCCCAACGACTGAACATCACACCGAGAGTAGTGCATATCTTTCAGGGAGTAGTCGTCAACACGCTTTAATTTATTTTACCTATTTTGATGACTACATTTGGAATATTTTTGTTGAAAGGAATTTTAAACTATTTTGGACTGACATAACTTATCTCTTGCAGGACATTGGTAAACAAGTAATAGAGATGCTTGGAGTTGTGTTGCTGGGGTCCAATTTAGCTTTTGGAGGAAGGATATTCGTCGAGGAGCGCAAGGAGCAAATTGAACAACTTCCTCCACCATTAAAGATTCGGGATCCGCCATTTTACCACGGTGTGTTCTTTCCAATAGCGTAGATTTTTATATGCTTTCTAGGATGCTTGATTTGAATAAACTCGTACCCATTTCGACATTGAGGACAATGTCCATCTTTAGTTGGGGGGTGTGTATGAGACCTTAGTATTTTTTTTCAAAAACAAGGCAAAAGAAAAGAATTATCCACCAATCTTATCTTTTAAAACTCCTTCATATACCACAAATGCGGATGATTATGCATTAATTGAGTTCTAAAAAGTGTTTATGGCTTGAGTTAATTATTTTTCCTTCATGGAATTACTCGTTAATATGCTATTCATGAAAATTTTTAATTGCAATGATTAATATCTCGAAATAGTTTGAATTTATTTCATGCATGCTACGAAGAGGAAAAAGCTTAAGTATACACGATTTATTAGAATAGTCTTCAAGTTGAAGAAGAATTTGGCCATTGTTATTAATGTTTATGTTCATATTTATGGGTGTTGAGTTGCTTACAAAAGCAAAAGAGAGAGAAAGAAATGAAGAAACAGCAAAAAAATTGATGATGAATAAGTGTGTCACTAAATAAATAACTTGGTTGGCTCGAGTAGTACAGTCCGAGGGGTCCTTTTTGGCCTAATGCCCTATTATCGTCTGATTTGGGAGCCATTGACCGGAAACTCACTCATTTGATGCAGCGATCCAAGTTATACATTTTTCTGCAAATGTTGCTTTATGCGCGTTACGCGGAACTAATAAAAGAAAAAGGAAAAAAGGAAAGAAACGATGAATAAACTAAGCAACTTCAATACCCATGATTGGAACGATTTTTTGCGAGATGCCAATTCCTTGGAAACGAGAAAACTAGAATATAGCGACGTGTTATACCTTTGCTTGCGCAAAACGATACTTGCATTCTATTTATTCAAATTAAATTAGAGAAAATATCGTGTGATTGATCTTGTGCATGGATTGTGTATATTGATGATCTAAATCATGTTGGAAAGCGTATTATTGAGCCATGCCATAAGAGATTGATAGAACTTATTGTTTTATTGATCATTCGACTTCATCGCTCTTTTTACTAGGGACTAGCAAATCACTAGTTGGGGGTGTGATTCGGGTTGAATATTGCAGATTTAACCCCCCTAGCCCTATTTTGTGCTCATATGATGCCTTTGTATATCATCATTTATTAGAGAAATCACCTTATTTGAGCACAAAACAGCAATTAACTGAGTATTTTTGTGCTTTTTATATTTTTCATGGCTTGGTCTCGATCTCACGATTCCAACGACTATTTATTTGTATTTTTCTGAGATCTATGCTAATTACTGTGAATTTTTGAATGCAGAATACCATTTAAAGGGGGGAATACGGGCGAAAATATGTAAATACGCTCCGAAATATGTATCCGTATACGCATGCTGCGCTCCTCAGACGGCCACGTGGCAGGAATCCACACACTCCCGCTTGAATCGAACGCTCCATGCTAATGGGCGACGCGGCGTACTTCCGGACCCTCCGATCACAATCCAACGGTCAAAGATCGCCCTATGGAATGAAGCGGATCGAAGCTCCGCGAGCCACGTGTTGACACGAAACCAATCCCGTCTTTTCATTTTACGGTCCAGATTTTTTCGATGCAGCGGAAGCGGGCGAAATATCCTGGGCGACGTGGCGACATCTGGACTGTTGCGTCTTGATCCAACGGTACGGGGTCGTCGCCGCTCGAATGCGAAATTGAAATCGCGACCTACATATCGCGCGGGCGACGTGGCAAGATCTCGACCGTTTATGCCTCAATCCAACGGTGGAGAATGCTGAAGATACATGCACAGCGGGGCAAAAGAGCAGGCAACGTGGCACTTCTTGGGCCGCCCGATCGCCATCCAACGACCATTATCTTCTCCGCAATTTGAAAGCGAAGCATCAGCTCTTGGAGCGACGTGGCCATCTCCCAGCCGTCAGATCTTGATTCGACGACCCGTACGACTCCCGCCTGAAGCAAAGCACATCGGGCGACGTGGCGCATTCTTAACCTTGCGATCGGAGTCCAACGGTGCTAGATAACCCCGAGATGAACTCGGATCTTTCAAGCGAAGCGGGCGGGGCGTGAAAATTGACGAATATGTGGCACGTCCACGATAGATCCCTCCCAGATCGGATGGTCCACATTTGAGGCGCTTCGCGGATCGCGGGTTTCAAACCCGTTAACACATTAAAACCCGCAGTACTATCTATATAAGCGTATTTTGGCCTATGGTTGCTTATTCTGGCATATTGGGGGCTCTAGGAGCCGTATTTAGCCACCAAAATTTGGAGGCCCTGGGGACAGAGGCTAGATATACTATCTGAAGGAGTTTGGGGTTCAATTGTAGAGTTTTGGTGATATAATTCTAAACTTATACCCCGTATTCAGTGCTTTTTCATCGTATTTTGATGTATTAACGATGAATTCACATATGAAATCTGATTTTTATTGCACCATGAATAGCTAAACTTCTTGTGCTATAGTTGTGATGTAATTAAGAGTATGTAGTCGATGAATTTCATGTCTTTAGCCCTATTATCATGTCAAAATTGCTCGTAACGTTGATTTTTACATCGTAGCTGTTGGGTATTTCTCATTGTCGATATTATTTATGTTCCCTATGACTAGGCCCTGATACTGCTAGCTACTTCATGTCCTCTAATCTGAACATATAATTGTGCTCATCGTTTAATGAAGTCAACGTTGCTAGTAATGCGTTTACGGCTATTTTAACTCGTTTTTATCGATTCATCTTCCGACGTCTTCACGCCTTGACCGGGTGAAGCGTTGAGTGATATTAAAAGTCATGATATTTCAGCAATTATAAACTCCTTATGAAATCACAACCGTAGCGATTATATACTCTTCATATTGATACCCCGATATTGCCTTCCCCGTAGTTATCGTAGGATTTTCTTTTGTTATTTGAAACTCTTGAAACCATATCTCAATATCTTTAGGTGGTTGGTTATCATCGTATTATTACTCTTTACAAACTGAAGTTCGCGGTTTTGCAGGTTAGTTTTCTCGTGGATTCGATACCTAGACTCACCAGGATATTACGTGTTCGATCTCCTGCGCTTGAGAGTAGTGCTCACATCATTTGAGACGAGGCACCCTTGCCTCCCAACTATGTCGACACCTGCAAACTTTCCGATACTCAACATTGGCTGCTGGTTTTCGACGAAGTTCGACCCAAGTTCAGAGGTCATCGACCAATGCTTCGACCCGAAACCAAGCTCAGACCTCTATCTCCGACCAAGCATGATTGGGTCTCCTCCAACTGGGCATTTCAATGCGTGGGATCAATCGGAACCAACAAATTGGAAAATAAACCACATGCCATATTGGCCACTGTTAATCATCATCTGAGTTTTGATTAACGTCACTTTTGGCAACTAACAGTCTAACATTCTGTCGATGATTTGTAGCAGCCAGAACTTTCGACTCACATCGGGGTTCAACCTGAGCTTCGACTGAGCGTTATCGCAGTTTGATCTCTCCATCAAAGCTTCATTCGATCTTTACCATGGCTTGATCCTACCATCCGAGTTTCGACTCCCACTTTCGGGGTTAGACCAAAGCCACATCATCACATTGATCGATGGTGACCATTGATTCACCCAGTACAGTGACCAACGGCCTCTCCTAATCAAGGTCGCAGCCAATATTGCCACAAACTCCTAATATAGGTCCCAATCGAGTTTTCGAGCTCATGATCGAGGATCTGAACTCGTCTCGGTCGAGATCCAGGGCTCTACTGCACCCTGATGCTCTGTCGAAGGAAGATCAGATCATCCTGACCCAACTAAGCTCGACTATTCGAGTGCCAATCGATCTCTGCTCCTCCAGTAGAACTTCTTTATCCCTAAACCCATAAAATTCTTTATGTGATCCTTCTTGGTATACCACACTCACGATTACGATCTTGTGGTTTGTTCAGCATTGCAGCTCGATCTTTTGTTTCATCAAGGCAACCAGAGCCAAGCTCCTCATGCCTCGTCGGAGACCGAGCAAGACTACCATTGATGAAGATGAGGACCTGCCCGCCATTAACTCGACAAATTTCCACATTACCCAAACTCCGTAATTCAGCAATGATGGATCTTCATCGATTCCCGATTAAAATAGAAAGACGATGATAAGGACCATCAGATTGGATGGGAATGTTTGCCCCAGGCACCGTCCAAACTCCGTCCAGTCATAGCTCATGCATACAATGGCTCGACTGAGTAGACCAGTGACTATACCGAGTAGATCAGCTACTCGACCGAGTGACTTGTCTCAAAAATGTGTGAGCGCTACTCCCAAGTGTACGAGATCGTTCAGGTAGTAAAATTGGAGAGTCAGGTGTCGAATCCACATGACAATCGACCTGTAAACCAAAAGAATCAGTTTCTAAAGAGTAATAAAACAATGAAAAACTACCACCTTTTCAAGGTGAGATAATCGTGATGATGGTTTTAAGTAAATGAGAAAGTAATACTAAAACAAGTACGGAGAGTCGATATAAGAAACCAATGAGAGGAGCATGTGTCGGTTGTGATTTTGTTAGAGTATGTGTAATCAATGGTAATCAACTTCTTTTCTATAACTCAACGTTTCACCCTGCAAGGGCATGAGAACGTCGGGAAGTATAATGGTAAACGATCATTCAAAAACGATCATTCAAAATGCGGTAAATAATCACGTAAATCACTAGCTTCATAAAGAGTTTAAATTCATGTGCCTGCTAGGGTCACTGGAATATCCGCAAAGATCATGCCACGAATAAGTCTGGAAATATCAGATTGATCCAAGTACATCAACAAAGAGAATACTTGAATACTACATGTAGAATCTAGAAAATACATGATATAACATGTGAAATAAGGCGAAAATACATAGAAACCAAAGATTACAACACCCTAACTACATCACAACCAACACACAAGGGTATTAGCCATGCATGGAAAGAAGAAAACTCAATTTCATTAGCAAATACATGATCAAAAGGTCAAAATATATGCTAAATACGTGAAATATAAGGTATAAATTGAGATTTCTATCACCAAAACTCCTCAAAAAGCCTTGGAATTCCTTCTGCAAGAGCCTCTAGCCTCTGTCTCCAAAGCCCCAGAAAATCTCCCGAAAATACACACAAGAGAGCCTCCAATACGCAATGAATACGTCCAAAAACCCTAGAATACGCTTAAATAGATACATTGCGGGTTTCAAGCTTTTAACGGGGCCAAAACCTGAACCCAATAAGCCTTAAACCCGAACCCAAAACCGCATCAAATTAGAGCCGTCCGATCCAGGCGGGATCAGATGAGGGATCGACACGTGTCCCCGGGCGCCGCTTCTTTCGCCCGCTCCCTCTTTCGATCCGAATTTGCATCGGATTCCCCAGGGGCCGTTGGATGATGATCGTACGATGTCCAATTCACCACGTCGACCATCGATTTCGAATTCAAGCGGTTTCATCTCTGTCCATTGGATCTTCGATCAACGGGTCGTGTAGCGCCGTGTTGCCCACTTCATTTGGTCGTTGAATGACGCGGGAAGCAATGGATTTACGCCACGCATCCCGTATGCTGAACCTGCCCGCTGCATTTGGAGATCAAAGTAATCGGTGCTGCTTGAGACGCATCGCCCTTTACGCTGGACCCGTAGGATGAGGCAGAGCCGTTAGGATGGAGCTGCGTGTCCCGCATTAAAGCAGGGCACATACGACGGGTGCATATTTCTGTATTTGTGGCGTATTTCAGTCGTATTTCGGCCGCATTTCTTCCTTTAATTGGTACTCTGCATTCAACAATTCATAGAAATAAGCACAGATCTCAGAAAAATACAAATAAATAGTCGTTGGAATCGTGAGATCGAGATCTTCATATCAAAAATATGAAAGAGCTGAAATTTCCAGTAAAATTCCATTTTATGCATAGAATATGAGTTTGCCCTTATAAATAAGGGTATTCAAAATACGATCATATTAGAGACCAAATAAGTACCATATATGCACAAAATGGGGCTAAATATGTAATATTTACCGTGAATCACACCCACAACTAGCGTGTTACTAGCCTCTAGCAAAAAGAGCGACTAAATCGGATGTTTATAAATATATTAAATCCTTCCAATTGTCTAAGGCTTGGCTCAATAATGCACTTTCTATCATAATATTTACCACGAATATACACAATTATGAATGAGATCAAATCCATGTCATTTTCTCTAATCTAGTTTAAATACATAACATACGTGACCGCATGAAGAAAGAACACACTGCCGCATCGTTGGGGGTAATCCTTTGAGCCTAAAACTTCCAATTCCACACGTCTGCATCGCCAAATCGATGCAGCTACGTACCTTTCTGATAATTTAGCTCAATTTCTAACTTCTGCAGGATCCATGCGGCCGTGTCGAATCACTCGATGTGACCGCGTCGATCCTCATTTTCAAGCCAATCTGTGCGGCCGTTTAAACCATTTCAAAATGGGCCGTGTAGGTCTCCGCTTTTCGGCCCAAAACTCGTCCTTTTTCAGAGTCAACGCAGCCGTTTCGAATCAAATGTGACCGTGTAGATCCCCATTTTAAAGCCGAATTACGCGGCCGCGTAAACTAAAACGACACGACCGCGTCGAACCCAAATTTCTATGCCTCAATTTCCATTCATTCGACGCGGCCATTTAAAATGCTTTCCACGGTCACGTCCCTCGTAGTTTTCTCGAGCCAACTTCCCATGTTTTGCAGGAATGACGCGGTTGTTTGGTCGAAATCGACGCGACCGCGTCGTCGGCCTATGTAGACCCCAACCCCTCGAAACGGCCGATTCATGCGATTTTCTTCAAATGGTTCGAATTCCTCTCGATTCTCATCAACTCAAACTCATTCAATCCTCTCTCAAATCTCATCCCACTCTCTTAATCCACTCTCCAACTTCTCTCCAACATTAACCCCCTCATTCGCCCCCATTTCCTACCGTTTCGACTAGAAGATGAAACCTTAGCGGGCCGTTTTCGAGGGTTTCGTTGCTCACAGACAATGCAGGCGGTGCAACTGCAGTTGATTGCTCAAGAACATCTCGGGGGGCATCTCTCTAGGCACTGGGGAGATTGATTTCAGCACGGAGCTTCAGCGCTTGGTAAATTCTTTCCATAGCTCATTTTATATACGCATTTTCGCTAAAATCGCCCCATCTTTGCGCGAGTCTGCACACACTTCACTCTACATCATTTGCACCACTCAATTCTTCACACGATGCCTCCCAGAGAGCACAAGAAGAAGTCCACTACCACTGGCCCCACCCAAGGGAAGGGCAAGCGTCGTAAAACCAAGGGTTTTCAAGAAGACATTGCCCAAGCCCAAGCTGCACTAGAAGGGGAAATGCACATCTTCCTCCCCCTCAGATTGACACACTAGAAATTGAGTTCGTTGACGAGCATCAACGAACCATGCTCCTATCTCTTAACTCCAAACCTATAGTGCCTACCAAATTCCCGAGCGTCACCGCTCTTTCTACACTAGGTCTCCTGGACATTGTTAGTAAAAAATACCCTAGAGGGGGGTGAATAGGGTGTGCGGCACAAATTTAAAAAAATAATCACAATCACAAAGATAATCAGACGCAGATATTTTTTAACGGAGTGGTTCCCCGCCAAAACTCCGACCCCAAGACCTATGAGGATTTCACTCAATAAAACTGATCACACGTATCGGTAGTGATCTCACCCTACACAGATATAGTTCAAGAGTTAATGCGCAGAGATAGCTTCAGAGTAAAGATATTCACAATACAATCTCACAATAAAAACAGATTCAAATAGCTTTAATACTGCGGTGAAAAATCAGAGGGATATCACCGTGATAAAGTTTTGTGAGATTGTGATCGCGTGGACGCAAACGGTTCGCTGATCCGATGTCTGGATTGGAAGATATAGTCTTCGAAAGATGACTGCGCGAATTTGAATTCTACAGTGGCTGATTTGTAGAAAAACGCCCGAACTGTGTATAATCCTGATGACTGAGCAAAGAAGACTATCACCGTTGCGAAGAGCATGAAGATGTGGTCGTGTGGGCACAAACAGCGAGTCGATCCGACGTCTGGATCAGGAGATATGTGTAATGCCCTACAAGCTACTGCACAAGTACTAGAGGGGGGGTGAATAGTACTTTAAAAATAACAAGGAGTATAATTCCTAATTATCGTGCAAACAACTACCAAAACAATTTGTGGAAGCTTAAATTGATGACAACAACAAAATTAACAATGCAAACAATAGATATTACTGGGTTCGGATCCACCCAAGTCTCACCGACTTGTTCCCGGTGATCCTACGTCCCAACCACCCGGATCCCCTCCGGATACTTGAGTTAGAAACCCTAACTTAAGATTTCCACTATGAAATACTTGTGAAAAACCTTCACAAGTCAAATCATACACAAAGTAATTTGTGACACCCACAACCCGGGATCACAACCACACTCTCACAACCGAGAGTGAAACTTACAATATGAAATTGAAATGAAATAAGAAACTTCTTACCGACAAAATACCTATGCCTTGAGTATTGCTTACGAATTAGGGCAAGGATGATTTTGAGGAAGAAGAAGTGGCACCAAACCCTAGCTCCAAGATGTAGATCAGCGATGGAGAGCTATGGGGAGGTTGGTGACCTAGAATCAAGCATTTGGCTTGGAAGGCTTCACACTCAATGAATCTCTCTTTGGAAGTAAGAGTGAGGAGAGATTATTGAATGGAATGAAAGAGATTTGAATGAGCTTGGAATGATTTCTCTTGATCTCTAAACTTGCAATAATATCAGCCTTGACTTCAATGAATGCATCCCATCAAGTATTTATAGGATAGAGGAGAGAGAGAGAGAGAGAGAGAGAGAGAGAGAGAGAGAGAGAAAGAAAAACATTTCAATTAATGCTCCAACGGCTCTTTTCTGAACCCAACTAGTCGGTCAAAGAACAACCACCGACCGACTAGTTCATCAACTAGTCGGTCGGTCAAACAACGTATACCGACTAATGAGTGAACAGAGAAAAGATCAAAGCACAGACAAAAGGAACTAGTCGGTCCAAGAAGAGTAGCTGACCGACTAGTTTCACAACTAGTCGGTCGGTTACTCAACTAAGACCGACTAACAGATAAAACTGAAGTCTGAGCACAAATAAACTTAGTCGGTCCAAGAACAAATGTTGACCGACTAATTCACCAACTAGTCGGTCGCCAAATGAGCATAGACCGACTAACGATAAACAGTAAGTTAGGTGAAAAAATGGCATGTACAGTAAAGCTAAACTAGTCGGTCCAAGAAGGAAAGTTGACCGACTAGTTCATCAACTAGTCGGTCGATCAATGAATACAGACCGACTAATGATAAACAGTAGCTCAGGCTCAAATGTGCATGTACAGGGAAAGCTCAACTAGTCGGTCACAGAAGCATCACTGACCGACTAGTTCACAAACTAGTCGGTTGGTGAGTCAACTTAGACCGACTAACTGTAAACAGTAAAGAGCTTGGAAATGACTGACAAAAACTAGTCGGTCCAAGAAGCTTTGCCGACCGACTAGATCACCATCTAGTCGGTCAGTTCTTCTTCTTGAACCAACTAACATGCACAAGAAGTCGCGAATCGAAGCGCGAAGCTTCGGGAAAGATTGTATGGACTTCTACTAAGATCCTAGAGCTAAGATATGAGCGTTATGAAGATTTAAACCGTAAGACCTACTCAAGGCTTAACATTCTACGAAAGAAGATTAAAGACTATAAATAAAACTTGACGATACCGTCTTCAATAGCTTCAATCGAATCTTCATGACTTCTAAAAAGGTCCATAAGCTTCAACGAAGCTTTAGGCATACGATCACGTGCTTTGAGAAGTCTTGAGACGTCGTAATTGATATTCATATGAATTTGGCGACGATCTCCATAACTGCGCTCACAAAGTGTTAGTTCACGTTATATTTATGTTTGTTCATCATCCAAAACCAAATCCGGAGAGTCCAATATCCAACATTCTCCCCCTTTTTGGTGATGACAAACCAACATAAATAATAATCAAAAATAATAATTCAAATGAAATTTACTTACTCCCCCTGCATTGATGACACGTTAATTTCAATTTAAACAATAATAATACGCATCAAGCAGACGAGTGAAGTATATAAAATGAGAATTGATTGTTGAAATATCGAATACCAAATGTAGGTTATTGAAATATCGGATTTGAAAATCCTTTTATATATCTTAACTCCCCCTGAATCTAACATATCAAGTTAGATTCTTGGAAAAATGCTTTAAATTATCATTTAGCACGTCGTTATTATTATATCTCTCCCCTTTGGCATAAGCAAAAAGAGCGGGAGGAGAACAACGACAACAACAATGGCTTCAAAATAAAAAGCACGGGAGTCGTAGAATACGACGACGGTTCAAGTGACATCAAAGAAAAAATACGAATAAAATCAAGGCGTGTCAATGAAACCATAGTCTAAAATCATAAAACGAACTCATCAAAACTCAAATCATTTTTACAGATTGAGTTATGGAATATACTCTCCAATATCAACATTCTTGGTTAATTTAGTGCATGGAAAACAATTCTATGTTTCCATAGAAGAAATTTCTATTAAACCAATGTAATATCGTCGAGCAACGAAATCAAACATCAGAGACATAAAAAAAATTATAAATTGTGCACAATAGAATGAAATGTCAACTGCGCTGTATATATATATAAAAGAGGAACCAGAGTACATCAAAAGTATACATCACTGATAAACAAGACATCGATCCAACGATCGGGGCACAAAATACAGCAGCATATCACACAGATATCAGAGTAACACAAAACATACAACATCATCAAAATACATGAAGATACATCATCAAAAGTATCAAAATACATCAAAATGATCCAAAACCCCACTCTATCCTAACCAAACTCTCTCACACTAGATGTATCATCCAAGGAGCATCGGAGAGTCCTCAAAGAAGCCCAAGAGGAACTGGCAGGATCTGCAGCAGCAGTAGGCTCTGCAGGAGAAGTGGTGGTCACAGGAACATCTGGAATGTCAGCAGGAGCGACGGCAGAAGTGAAATCTCTGGAGCAGCAACAGTAGTGGCCTCGGGAGCACCAGTCGGAGTATCCACCGCAGGAGCTGTGGCAACAGGTGTGCTCTCGGGGGCACCAGCAGACGAAGCAGCAACAGCAGCACCAGAAGTGCCCTCGGGGGCACGAGTGGAAACACGACAAAGCTCCTCAATGTCCTCTTCATCCAACTCATCCTCGTCAGAGAAAGACGGAGGGACCTCAATATCAAGGCGTCGAGCGATACGGCAGAGAATCTCCTCAGAACGAGCCTGACGAGACTCCAAACGACGGATTGAACGAACGACATCAGCAAGAGTGGTATAGGGAGCAGCTGAGGCAGAGGCAGAGGCAGACGCTGAAGGTGTCGTCCTCTGAACGTGACGGAGCACCGCAAGAGATTTCTTGACGGCCGTCGCGTTCAGGGGAGGACCAAGTGGACACTCATCGTCTGGAGGCAATGTGACACGGAAGTGGCGAAAAACAAGGGTCAACAAGCACGGAAAGGGGATATGAGCCGATTTCGTGGACTTGCGAATACACTCGAAAGAATCCATCTTATCGAGTATAATGCGAGCCCAGTTAATCGAGCTCCACATGAAAATGGCATAAATCAGCTTCAAGAAGGGCTGGGACGGTAGAGATGAGGAGCCGTACTTGGGAAGCAAGCACGACTTCAGAATCAAATTCAGGACCCATGCATTTGGCTTGAAGGATTTGGAGGGCACGCCAATCATGGCGGGAGGAATCTGATGGAAAATCTCAGAGAGGATGGTCTGATCTAGGGAAGAAATATCATCAACAGAAATGTCTGAGGGGAGGAGGCCAGATGAGGAGATACCCAAAATCTCTCCTAAGATTTCTACTGTGAGGACTATAGGAGTCCCCAAAACAGTCGTCTCAACAGAGTGGGTCGCATCGTACTGACCCCGGATCCTATTGGCATAGAATAGTTTAACTAAACGAGGGTAGGGGTAAGGATTCGCCTTAGGATCATATCGAAGGTAATCGATAAGACCCGAAGATGACAGAAGATCAGCTAGCCCTATGAAGTCACTAATCTGGACGAAATGCTCCAGAAGAAGTGGGCAATGTTCGATACGGTTGTAAGCCGCGAGACACAAAGGGTCATCGCGACACAACGAGATATCGACACCGCCTACCGGCATCGAAGCCTTTCCCTTAGGCTTACGGATAGACGTACGAGGTCGGGAGCTAGACTCAGGATGGGTAGGAGGAGTGGGTTCCCTATGAGTCTCAGGCTCGGGAAAGTACTCGGTGTCGGAATCCGAAGCACCGGGTGGAGTGGGAGCACGAAAAATTACTGGCTTGGGCTTGGGCTGAGATCGGGCACGGGCTTTCGCAGTCGCAGTCCTCTTACGCTTAAGAGGAGGCGAAGACGAAGAGGGTTGGGTGGTTTTCGAACGACGTCTAGGAGGGGTTCGCGTAGGTTGTTCGGGAACCGTAGGGGTAGGTTCTACGGTCATCGGCGAGGGGCTAGAGTGAGTGATCGGGATTCATGTTCTTGCCATAATCGACACAAGACACGACGCAAGAGAGATCAAATCTAAGAAGCCCTAGCCGAAATCGAATGAAACCCTAGAAGAAGTTCGAAACCCTAAATCGACAAAATCAAGCCTTAGGGGAAGAAATTAAACCCTAGAAAGGAGAGGGAGAGAGGGGGGTTACCCTAGGTTGGAAGTCGACGGCCGGCGACGGAGAGGATGGCCGGGAATAGGCCGGAGATTGACGGAAGTCGAAGAGACTCGAGCGGGGGTGTGGGAGTTTCGAGCTTGAGAAGGGAAGAGCAACCGAATAAATGAGAGATAAGTCGGTTGAATGAACTTAAGTCGGTCGATAACGCGAAATGACGTGACTGCCCCTGAGCACTTAGTCGGTCTGAGTTCAAATGCTGATCGACTAGATGACGATCTAGTCGGTCGGTTAACGAGCTTGAACCGACTAAGTGGAAACAGAGACCAGTCGAAGATTTCCTGAACGAGAATTAGTCGGTCTGTGCTCAAATACTGACCGACTAGAACCAAATCTAGTCGGTCGATAAGTAAACAAGAACCGACTAAAGGAGTTAAGCTGGAGAGGAAATACAAATAGCTTGAGTTAGTCGGTCTGAGTTCTTTTACTAACTGACTAGATACGAATCTAGTCGGTTGGTGATTGAACTGATACCGACTAAAGGAGTTCAAAAGTTGAGAGATAGAGCTAGTCGGTCTAAGTTCATTAGCTGACCGACTAGATGCAAATCTAGTCGGTTGGTTGATGAACTGAGACCGACTAGATGAGTCCAAAAATTGACAATTTAGTTCTTTCCTCAAAACACTTGGACGATACATCACAATTCTCTCAAAAATTACCTAAACTACCCCATTAAACATCGAATTCTCAAATACGACATTCAAACATGAATTCGAGCAAAAATTCAAAATATCACATAAAATCTCGAAAAATCCAACAAGTCTAGCATGAATGAAATATTGCGTAATATAATAGCATGCAAGATTATTGAATGAAACATGAATCCTATATCTCGGATTCGCCCATAATCCCCAATTCTCGACGCAACCGCACAAAGGAGTCCTCCTTTAGGGGTTTCGTGAAAATATCGGCGATTTGCTTTTGGGTTTCAACGTACACTAAAATGATGTCCTTTTTAGCAACATGGGCATCTAAGAAATGGTGTCGGACATCTATGTGTTTCGAACGGGAATGGTGTACCGGGTTCTTGAAAAGACATATTGCACTTTGGTTGTCCACCATGATAGGGCAAGTATCACAGTTTATACCAAAGTCTTTAAGTGTGTGTCTCTTCAAAAGAACTTGAGCACACACAGCACCGGCGGTAATGTATTCCGCCTCGGTGGTTGAAAGTGATACGGAATTTTGCTTCTTGGAAAACCAAGAGACAAGGGAATTTCCTATAAAATGGCAAGTGCCACTAGTACTTTTCCTGTCGGATTTGCATCCCGCATAATCATCATCACTATATGAGATTAACTCATACGTGCTAGATTTTGGATAAAGTAATCCAAAATCAAGTGTATAACTTAGATAACGGAAAATACGTTTTACCGCTACTAAGTGAGACTCCTTAGGTTGAGACTGATAACGAGCACATACGCATACGGCAAACATAATATCGGGCCTACTTGCGGTAAGAAAAAGTAAACTACCTATCATACCTCGATATAGACGAATGTCTACATCCTTACCGCCCGTATCCTTATCAAGATGCGTAGTCGTGCTCATTGGAGTCTTCTTTCCAGAGGCATTCTCCATTCCAAATCGCTTTAGCAACTCCACCGTGTACTTCGTTTGGTGGATGAAGATTGCATCGTCCATTTGGCGAATTTGGAGACCTAAGAAATATTTGAGCTCACCCATGTGGCTCATCTCAAATTGTTCCTTCATCACATTAGAAAAATCTTCGCAAAGAGTAAAGTTAGTAGCACCGAAAATGATATCATCAACATATATTTGAACTAAAATTATATCATTATTCGAATGCTTAACAAAAAGTGTAGAATCGGCTTCTCCCATTTTAAAATTCAAATCCAAAAGAAAATTCTTTAGGCGATCATACTTGTCTCAAACCGTAAAGCGCTTTCTTTAGTTTAAAAACATGATTTGGAAATTTTTCATTAATAAAACCCGGAGGTTGAGAAACGTAAACTTCATCAACAACATCTCCATTTAAAAATGCACTTTTAACATCCATTTGAAATAATTTAAAATCCTTATGGCATGCAAAAGACAATAATAATCTAATTGATTCTAATCTAGCTACCGGAGCGAAGGATTCTTCGAAATCAATACCTTCCTCTTGACGGTAGCCTTGAGCAACTAACCGAGCTTTGTTCCGGACGACGACTTGGTTTTCGTCGGTTTTGTTCTTGAAGATCCACTTTGTCCCTATGACTGTGTGGTTCTTTGATGGCAATGGAACAAGCTCCCAAACATCATTCCTCTCGAATTGAATGAGTTCCTCCTCCATGGCTAAGATCCAAGCGCTATCTTCGCATGCTTCATTAACATTCTTTGGCTCTATCGAGGAGGCAAAGGCACAATGAGCGAAGTAGTTCACTTGCGATCTCGTCTTGACACTATCATGGATATTACCAATGACTTGCTCATGAGGATGGTCACGAACGGTATGAAGCCGTTTGGGAATACCTTGGTCACTAGGAACATTCTCAACAACTTCATTAGACGGGTTAGTCTCAATAGAATCAATAGAATCATTAGAGTTAGAATTACCAATTGAATCACATAAGACATCCATAGAGTCATCATCATTAGTAATTCTAGTTGGAACAAATCCTTCATTAAATGACACATGAAGCGACTCCTCAATCGTTGAGGTTCGTTTGTTGAATATCCGGTAGGCTTTGCTACGTGAAGAATATCCAACAAAAATCCCCTCATCGGATCTTGGATCGAATTTGTCCAAACTACCATACGTGTTCTTAATATAACATTTCGAACCAAAAACACGAAAATGTTTAACTTGAGGCAACCTACCAAACAACAATTCATAACAAGTTTGTTTAGTGCCGGGCCTCAAAAGTATTCTATTAAACACATAGCAAGCGGTGTGTACCGCTTCCGCCCAAAATTGATGGCCAAGTTGGCTATCATCAAGCATAGTGCGAGCACACTCCACTAGCGTCCTATTCTTTCTCTCAACTACACCATTTTGAGGAGGTGCACGAGGGAAAGAGAAGGTGTGTGTAATACCAACTTCATCACAAAATGTCTCAAAAGACTCATTCTCAAATTCCCCTCCATGATCACTACGAATAGTGACAATGGTGGTTCCTAAGAGATTTTGTACTTTCTTAACAAAAATTGTGAAGTTTTCAAAAGCTTCATTTTTATTACACAATGAAAATACCCAAGTAAACCTAGAAAAGTCATCAACGATGACAAGTCCATATCTAGCATTACCTAATGAAGCAACTCTAGTTGGCCCAAATAAATCTAGATGTAATAGCTCTAGAGGCCGCTTAGAAGAAATGCTTTTCTTAGGTTTAAATGAAGATTTTGGAAGCTTGCCTCGTTGACACGAGTCACAAAAGCTTTTCTTTTGAAAGACAAGCTTAGGGAAGCCTCTAATAGAATTTAACTTGGAAAGCTTAAAAAGTGTTCCAAAGTTCACCTGACCAAAACGTCGATGCCATAAGTGTTGTTCACTTGTGTTGGCAATAAGACATTGTTCATGTGATCTTGGAAGATCTAGGATATATATATCCTTATGGCGTGTGCCGAAAAACAATAATTCATTATTATCTTTTCTTAAAATATGGCACATTCCTTTCGCAAAGTTAACTTTGTAACCTTTGTCACAAAGTTGACTTATTGAAATAAGATTGTGGTTTAATCCTTTAACAAGGTAAACATCACATATAATGGGTTTAGAAGGATTACCCACTTTACCAACACCTATGATGGTTCCGCTCTCATTGCCTCCAAATACGACGCCGTTTCCATTTGCAATGGGAACCACTCCGGAGAGCAATTGAGCGTCACCCGTCATGTGTTTTGAACACCCGCTATCGAGTATCCAATTCCCCTTGGAGCTAAATTTAAATTTGTTGCTCCTTTTCTTTTTCTTTTCCTTGAGTACCTAAAGATAGAAAATTTCATATCATGGTACCCAAGGTTATTGGGTCCAAAAGATTAGACCTTTGGAAGCCAAGTCCAATTGGACTTAGACTTCCCCACATAATTTCTACTATGCACAACATCCGAAAAATAAGCATTCATGTAAACTTGTTTTTCATCCATGTTTGTGTCCTTTGGGCTCCAAATAGTGAAAATCTTGGGAGCCCTCATCCTATTGGGTGCATGCATGCGACGTTGATTTCTATGTGATGCATGTTGTGGATAGGCATAAGGAACATGATGGAATGGTGCATGTGGATAGTTATTCATACGATGATGTGGGTGAACATATGCATGTGTGGGAACATGTGCGTGAGGGTGTCTCACATGGTGTGCACGTGCACGTGAATGTGTTGCATAAAAATCATCATATGTGTGAGCCGGTGGAGTAGGACGTGTGTTCCTACGTGGCATAGTATTGGTGTACATATAAGCATGCCCCTTCTTTGGAGGTCCACCCAAAGTGGGTTTCTTTCCGAAAGAGGGTGTGGACGAGGTGGAAGCACCATTGGTAGAAGAACTATCAATAGAGTGTTTGCTACCACTCGTTGAGTCACCGGAAGTTGGCCTAACAAAAGTAGTGGCCGATTTGGATGAACTTCCCATCGTATACCCCAAGCCAATGTGGTGATTGGCCGGAAGTAAGTCACTTAGGATTTTATCCAAATGGTCCTTACCCTTATTGAATTTATTAATTCGGCCTAATGTGTTCTCATATTTCTCGGTGAGAGAACGCATAGAAGTATCCAAATTGGATACTTGCGATGTGAGCACATAAACACGAGATTTAAGATTCTCATTCTCAATACTCAAAGTCGAGTTTTGAGAAGTCAAATCCGCTATCTTGTGATCCTCCGGATCTCCAATGCTAACATGTTCAAGTTGAGTCTTGAGATTAACAATCTCATTCATCAACCCTTCAACAATGGTGTCGTTGTTGGTGATGATAGTTTTAGGCGAGGTTTGAAAGTTAGCTAGATCATCTTTTACTTTAGTATACCTATTTACTAATTTAGTATACTTTGACCATAATTGAGAATTAGCATTCCTAAGGTCATCCATAGTTACCTCATCGCCTTCGTCGTCACTATCATCGGAAGAGGAAGATCCTTGATCATTCTCCTCTCTGGCCATGAAGCACATGTGTGCTTGCTCCACTTGCTCATCGTCCGACTCTCCGCTTGAGGAATCCTCGGAGTCGGTGAATGTTGCCCCGACAAGCCCCTTTTTGTTCCCTTTCTTGTACTTCTTGGACTTGTCGTACTTTGGCGCCTTCCACTTCTCCTTTTGCTTGTTTAGATGACACTCCGCTTTCATGTGTCCTGGCTTATTGCACTTGAAACACAAAGGAGAGGAGGAGGCGTTAGAAGAACCAAATTTAGCTTTGTTCTTATAGTTACCTTTTCGGAAGAAACCGTTGAACTTTTTGGCCATGAGTGCCATGGACTCCAAGTCCAACTCGTTTTCCGAGTCTTCATCATCGGTTGATGTGGATGTGGATGGAGTGGCCTTGAAAGCAATAGCCTTCTTCTTTGGCTCGTCTTGCTTTAGTTAGGACTTCATCTTTTCCTGCAATTTTAACTTGCTATCCTTGTGTACCTCGTATGACATTAAAGTACCCATTAGTTGAACTACGGTGTACTTGTTCATATCATTACCTTCCTCGATGGCGAAGGTACGCTTTTCCCAAGAAGAAGGAAGTCCTTCGATAAGCTTCGAACACTTCTCCTTTTGGGTGTAGGTTTTTGATCACTCCTTATTTTACACCCTTTTCCCGCATGTTTGCATGCCATTTTGATCGCCCAAATCATGTTTTTCACGATATATCGACGATATTGCGATGCTTTTCACGATTTGTTGTTTTTGTCGCATTTCAGGTGATTTGGCGCGATTAGGAGTGATCTCGAGATGCGTGTAATCTAGACGGCCACCGACGACCTCCCCGAGGGGTATTTTGCTGTTGGAGAGGAGCGAAAGAAGAATGGACGTCGCCGGAGCGACGAGGAGGCCAAAACGACCAGTTTGGGCATTTTTTGTGTCCCACTCGGCCGAGTGGAGGAGCCACTCGGCCGACCAGCGAGACACTGCTCGGCCGACCAATTCAGACACGAGTTACCTGTGCACTCGGCCGAGCACAGAAGACCCACTCGGCCGAGTGACGATACCACGTCCGCCCGAGTGGCGCCCAGACGAAGGCTCTCAAAAAGACCGAAGTTACTGTTTTTCGGCCATCTGAGCTTCAGAAGACCCACTCGGCCGAGTGGCAAATCCCGTCCGCCCGAGTGAAGTGAAGCCATCGGCCGAGTGACGACAACTCACTCGGCCGAGCCGCCCCCGAACTGAAGACCCCTGAAGCCCACGACTTACTGGAAATTGACAGGGTTTTCACTCGGCCGAGCGACTTTTGTCACTCGGCCGAGTGCGATGCGCTGCCTGTAGCGAAATTTGCGGAAAACAGGCTGTGCAGGGGCGTTTTGGTCAGGATTTTTAGACGATTTTTGGGGCTATTTAAGCTCTGTTTTTACCCTAGTTTTGGGGGCCTCCTCTGAGATTTTTTGCAGCTTTTTGAGTCTACTTTTTGATCTTTATTAATTGTGATTGGTGAAGAGAAAAACTTGGATTTTTATTGGGTTGATTGAAGATCTACATTGGTTTGCACTTCTCTTCCACAAAAACTCTATTTTTATTGTTTATATCATTGTTGTGATGAATTCCATTGTCTATTTCATTGCTAATTATTGTGCTATTGCTATGATTAGTGAGTAGTCTCCACGTCTTGGGGCGTGGGGATGAACCCTACCAACCCAATTTCGTATTTGTGTTGAATCGGTAGAAATTGAGCTAGGATTGTTATTAGGGATTAGATTGGGATCGAATTACTACGGATAGCTAGGTATTCACATCAATTGGGATTTGCAAGAAATTGGATCCCAATTCGATAGGAAGCCCTAGAAATCCGAATTGGGTTGGAGTCGGATTTTCGAAGTATCGGTTTGCAAGAAATTGGACCGATGCTAGGATCTCCGGTTGCAATTCCGCGCCGATACCCGCTTGCAAGAGATTGGACGGGTAGGAACTATCCTAATTTAGATTGTGGACCGAGTTTGCAAGAGATTGGGCTCGGTGCGCAATTGGACGATGATGTTGATCCTAATGCTAGCTTCCCTAGGCTAGGGTTTGCAAGAGATTGGACCCAAACCTAGGATAGCTATAGACCGGCAACAGCGCGAGAGCGTGAGCTTGGTTCCACATTTAGTTGCAACTAGTTCATCCAAATTCTCATCCTAGCGATTTCGATACCGGCGAACCACAATTGTGAAATACGGTGAGTAGTGGGGATTCCCCATTCCCTAGGCGTTCTCTATTTGATTTGATATTTCGCACTTTTGTCTGACGATTGTGACAGGATCGCCCAAGGCAATTATCCCTCTGAATAGCCAGGTTGATTAGGAGCAAGCACGGTCATTCGTCCTCCCTGTGTTCGATACCCGCTCACCGCTATACCGTGCGCTTGCGGTAAAACTACAACCGTCGTCCCGGGACGTGTACGCCGGGGCGCGATCAAGTTTTTGGCGCCGTTGCCGGGGAGGCGATTGCGTTTGATTCTTTTTCACCTAGCTATTTCTTTCTTTTATTTTCTTTTTATTTTATTTCTTTTACCATTATTATTTCCTTTGCTATTTTTACCTAACCCTTCCACGGTACTAATCATCTCTTTGAAACTCTGTTTTCACTGTGCATGTACACACGATCTACGGCGGACCCCGAAGCCCTATTATTCGATCCCGAGATCGAACGTACCGCGCGGAGACTCAGAGCGGAAGGGAGACAATATCCGGAAGGGGGGTTTATGACCAACCGGGAAACTCCCGAAGAATTGGCGGCGAGAATGGCGAGAATAATTTCTATTCGCGATAGGCTTCGGCCTAAAACCTCTTCTACTACGTCATCCATCGCCGTGCCGGAGTTGGCGGCCGACAAGAACTTCGAGCTAAAGACGGGACTGGTGGTTTTGATGCAACAAGACCCCTTTCATGGGAACGCTCACGAGAACCCCCACTACCACATCCAATCATTCTTGTCGAAGTGCGCCACTTTCCAAATGCCGGGGGTCCCGATTGATGCCATCAGACTGCGCCTCTTCCCCTTCACGCTAAAGGACAAAGCACTCTATTGGCTGAGGACGCAAGCTGACGGAGTTTTCACCTCTTGGGACGGGTTGGCGGATGCATTCATTGATAAATTCTATCCACCATCCAAGAAGGTGAAGATCCGGAGCGCTCTCATGTCCTTCAAGCAAGGACCACACGAGACGCTCTATGAAGCTTGGGAGCGATTTAAGGATTTGCAGCACCAGTGCCCGCACCACAGTATAGAAGATTGGGAGTTAGTGCACAGCTTCTACAACGGTCTCCAACCGGGGACCAAACAAATTATTGATGCCGCGGCGAATGGTGCAATCTTGTCAAAGACTCCCGAGGAAGCTACGGCCCTAATTGAGGAGATGGCCTCTAATAACCAACAATGGGGCGATGAGCGAGGACACTCTACGTCCTCCTTAAAGCCGACTAGCATCTACGAGGCAAAGGCCGTAGCGGAGCTTACGAGCAAATTCGATTCTCTCCACAAGGTGGTGGAGAGATTGGAGAAATTCATCACGGAGCCCCAAGGAAGCCCTTCCACCTCCGCGCCGGCAAGCCAAATGAGTGATTGGCAAGACCAATCTCAAGCCATGTATTCGGGAGGAGAGCAAGGAGAAGGATCCTTGGAGCAAGTGCAATATGTTGCGGGAAACCAAGGGTATTGGTCCAATCCGGCCGCAAGAAATCACCCGGGATTCTCCTACGCCAACAATGAAGGAGCTTTGAACCCGCCACAACAACCGCCTAATCAAGCTCGACCACCACCACCCCAACAACAATACTATCCGCCGAGGGGACCTCCACAACAAAACTTCCAACCAAAGCAACAAGTCCCACCTTATAGGCCTCCCGGATACAACCAAGGGTGGAGGAATCAAAACCAAAACCCTCCACAAGCTCCACAAAGATCCGATTTCGAAACTAGAGTGGAGGCGTTCATGGTCGAACAAAACAAGGTGAATGCTACTTTGAAGGCGAGGCAAGACTCCCTTAACACCGTAGTGGCTCAAATATCGGAGCAATTGGCATTGCTCAATCGGAACACTCAAAGATTGCCGACGCAACCGGAGCAAAACCCACGGGGCAACACGGGCCACATCAATGCCGTAGTTGCCGTTACTACTAGAGGCGGGAAGGACACTACCCCCGCCATGATTCCTATTGAGGACCCCGTGGAGGAAAGCGTGGAGCCGGTTGAGCCGGTAGTTGAGATTGAAAAGGAGAAGAAGCCACAAGACAAGGAGAAATCTAGGGCGGAGCTATTAATTGAGGAGAGGCGCTTCATGCCACCGGTCCCATTCCCCCAAAGACTAGCGAAAGCAAAAATGGAGAAAAGGCTAGCGAAATTCCTCGAGTATCTAAGAGGAGTTAGCCTAAATATTCCCTTCATTGACGCCATCATCGAGATCCCCACATATGCCAAATTCTTGAAGGACTTGATTTCGGGGAGAAAGAGGAAGGAAAAGATCATGCTAGCCGAGGAGGGCTCTTGGTTCACCAAGAGAGAAAAGGAGCCGGCAAAATTTAAAGATCCGGGGAGTTTTCGGATTCCTTGCACGTTGGGCGGCGTGCCTCTTCAAAAGGCGTTGGTCGATCTTGGGGCTAGTGTGAGTCTCATGCCCCTCTCCATGTTCTTAAAGCTTAACACCGGGACAAAGTTGAAACCCACCGACATGCGCATTCAATTAGCCGATGGACGGATAACAAGGCCGGTGGGGATTGCCGAAGACATCCCACTTCAAGTCCCGGGAGGAATATGCTTGCCATGTGACTTCGTCATCATGGACATTAAGGAGGAGGGAGACACCTCATTGATACTTGGGCGCCCATTCCTCGCCACCGCCGGAGTCATCGTCGACGTGCGCGAAGGTACCTTAACCTTAAACGTCGGAAACATCGAGGTGGAACTCCACATTCCCAAGGCAATGAAGCACATGCCTTACCATGAGGAGCTCGATTATATGGACCTCCTTGATGAGGTGATAGAGGAGGCGATTCCTCACTCAATTGGTGCCCTTTTTGATGAAGAATTGGATGAAAGCCCGGATTTAGGCCATGAGGACAATAATGATGATTCCCCCGACTTCTCCACTGATGAAGATGAAGGCGACGCTGATGTCGCAAGGATTCGAGAGCTCTGCAAGCTCTCGAAATCAAAGTCTCCAAAGAAAGCTCCGCCGGTACGGAAATCGGCATCGCCGGCTAAGCCGTTGACCGGGGCAAATGCTAGCTTGGGGGAGCCTCCCCCCAACACTATTCGAGATAGGAGACCACCGCGGGAGAACGCTTCGCCGCCACGTCCGAATCCAAGCGCGTTCCCCGGAAAGTTTGACGGGTGCATCTCATATGCACCAAACATCCCGCATTGATTGAAAATTATAGGGGGTCGAGCTCACGACCTAAAACGAGCGCTTGTCGGGAGGCAACCCGACGGTTTTTGCTTTATTTTCGTTTTTCTTTATTTTCGTTTTAGAAATTTTTAGTGTTTTGAGTCGATCGCCAAAAATTTTGTGATAACGGGTCCCATTTTTCTTGACAGGAGAGGAGATAGGTAGACCCATCATGAGGAAGATGAATGAGGCCACGAGGAGCGCCCAAAGAAGGCGTTTGACGCCTAGGAGGAGCATGAAATCGACTGGAGGAAGAAAGACGGAGTTTAGAGTCCAAACGAAGATAAACAGCAGAAATTAAGGCTCACTCGGCCGAGTATACTAGTCACTCGGCCGAGTCCAGAAGTTCGTCCGGCCGAGCCGCTCACGAACGAGGGAAGTCTGCTGTACCCAACTCTCTGTCTATTTTCCTCATTTCATAAGAACTGCCACTCGGCCGAGTATATATATGCACTCGGCCGAGTAAATCGGATACCCTCCTAGGGCGAGTCATGCCGAGTAGCTTGAGTCACTCGGCCGAATGGACTTACTCCACTCGGCCGAGGCTGGCAAAGCCACTCGGCCGAAGCGACATCGGGGAGAAATTTTTAATTGCCTCGCTCGGCCGAGTGAGTAAAGTCACTCGGCCGAGTCGTAACTTTTTTAATATAAAACCGAGGGGGGCACAGTTTTCGAAAACGAAAAAACCCTTCGCCCGCGCCCCCTCAGCTCTCCCTCGCCCGATCTCGCCTCGCCGCTCGCCCACTCGCCCGCGCGCGCCGCCGCTCGGCCTACCGACGCCGGCCGCCCGTCGCCGGACTCCGCCCGAGTCGCCGCCGGCAACCCCGCCTCCGATCACCTCCGGTTCGCTTATTTTCACCGTTTTCTCCTCTCCTCGTGTATTTTTTTGAGGATCCATGTGCTAAACGCCCCCCTAACCCAAATCAATTCCTATATCTATTTGTTATACCCCTATTGCTCCATACATTTTGATTCTTACTCGCTGATATCGCCTTTCCATGCGCAGGTTGCTTTTTGGAGCTTAGGGGAGCTCAGGGGAGCTTCTACGGGCTGCTCAGGACTTCGTGGAGGCGCGGACTTCGCACGCTTTCACTACTTAGCCCTCGCGGCGTGTTTGGGTAAACTCTTTCCACACTTTGTGCACACGCCGCACTTTTCACTTTTTCGGCGCGCGCTCGGGGCAGATATGCCGCCCCGGACACGGCCGCGGTCGAAGAGAGCTTCCGCCAAGCGGAAGCGGTCGGATGATGCCGGCCCCTCCCACGAGTTGGAGGACTCTCCTCCACCGTCCCCCGCACACCCCGCACAGCCTGCAGGCCCCGCACACCCCGCACAGCCTGCAGCGCACCCACAGCCTGCACAGCCTCTCCCCGCCGATCCACAGCCACCACCACCGGCTCCTCTGGTCGGGCCGCTCGGGATTACGTTCCGAGACGACGCACACCGCGCCGTCTTCGAGCGTATCTCGCAGCGCTCGATCGTACCCTCCAGGTTCGCACACCTCGCTGACCTAGGACGCCTGGGGGTACTTGAGGGGATGCTCGCGTTGTACGACAACGTGGGCTGGCGAGATTTTTTCCAGGTGTCGGCGGATACTTTTACCCGTCCGACACTTGAGGTTTTGAGTTCTATCGCCCGGACCGATGAGGGATGCTCATTCCGGTTCATGGATCGAGAGTGCCAGGTCACTCTCGATATGATGAGAGCATTTTTCTCATGGCCCGCAGTCCCCGGAGCCGATCGCGGTTATGGCCCCACACATATCCCTCCACCCTCTTTCGACGCCGGTGCCTTCTGGGCACGTATCACGGGTCTCCACGCCGCCTTTGACCCTAGTAGGGCCAAGGCCTCGGCCATCGTACATCCCTGCCTACGCATTGCCCAGCGCCTCATGGCGACTACCTTTTTGGCCAGATATGAGCCGGGCACGATGTCTACGCCAGAGCTTTACATGCTCTATGCGATGACACGTCCCAGAGCTCTATCTAGGGATGGAGACGAGCTTGTCCCCGCCGTCGTGATCGATATCGCGGCATGGTACTTAGACCGCATCATTGTATCGGTGGGCGCTCGCTCACCGATATGCTGCGGCGGCCTGATTACCCTGCTGGCTCTTATGACCGGCGAGGATTTCCCCGACGACCTGCGACGCGTTCCGGGCCCCACTTCCTTGTCGATAGACGTTATGGCCCGGATGAAGATGCTGCGTCCGCACGGCGAGCGTCACTGGGTCTGGTTGCACGGCCCCTATGGGGCCGATTACATGATTCTCCCGAGCCCTGCTCGGACTCTGATTGCACCAGCCCACGTTGACTGGCTTCCGGCGATGGATGTCCTCATCCCCGCCGCCTACGTGCTCGAGGCCGAGGAGGTCGAGCAGGGCCCCGCTGCGCACGCTGCCCAGGCTGCTCCCGCAGACCCTGCTGCCCACCCCGTCGACCCTGTGGCCTCTCAGCCTGTTCCTGACGTTTCCACTGCTCTTGACACTTCTGTCCCTACCTCTGCCTGTGTCGAGAGTACTTTTGCTGAGCCCACTTCCACCACTGTCACCACTTCCGAGGCTGTCCCCACCACTCCCGCTGCCACCTCCGGCCCTCTGTCCGTGGAGCCTCTTTGCTCCGCACTCCCCGAGCGCCCGCCGACCATAGTCGAGTGCGGAGAGCCCTCGTTCACTTCGGTCGTGGAGACCATGGTTAGCATGATCTCCGCTGGGGTTACACCTTTTGGACCGCACACTTCTGCCCCAGCGGGAGATTCCTCTGTCTCCACCGCCGCCTTATTCTCCGAGAGCGTCGTGGCGTCTGTCCACACTTCTGTGCCACCGACCTCACTAGCCGCCTCGCAGCCGCTTTTGTACTCTTCTTCCGCTGCCGCTGCCTCCACTTCTCACCGCCCGCCCCGGCCTCACACTGAGGCCCGGCCCACATTTCCAGGCGCGGCCCCTTTTGTCCCATTCCCTGCTGAGCCCGTTACATACTCCACACGCGTACGCCAGCCTCGCCCTGCACAGCCTAGACCGGTGCGTCCCTCTGCACCACCCCCGCCCGACACTGTACTGCAGAGCATACGTGCTCTTGAGGTGGCGGTGAGTGGTCTTAGAGGAGACCTTCGGACCCTGTCCTCCACCGTCTCTACGATGGCTGGACGCTTTGACCTGATCCCTCAGATCCACTACTGCCTGACACAGATCTTAGAGCGTCTCCCGCGCGTACCCCCACCCACCCAGCAGGTTCCCACACACACTCCCACACACGCTCGACCTGCTTCCACTCCCACGCCCACCCCAGCTCAGCAGCCTACACCACCACCTCCTCCACCTCCGCCTCAGGACGGAGACGGCGCGGCACCGCCTTCTTAGGCACTCTTGATGCCTTGATCCATTCCTGTCGTTGTGCTGCCCGTCTCTGCTGGGTCCTGATGCACTTTTGTCCACCCCCCTCCCCTCACTTATTTTGGGATTATATTTTTGGTCATATCTATTTGTGCATATCATATCATATCTACTCGGGATTCTCATTTTTGATCACATCTATATATATCTTTTTTTTGGGAGAGAGGGAGAGTTCTGGGTGCCATATTTATTTTCGTATCACTCCTAGCTGTGCATGCATCATTTCCGCATCATATTTTCATTTCTTACTTTTCCTTTTATTATATTTTTTCTTCCCATCATGCATGCATCCTCACTTGCCCCTCACATTGCTTGTCTCTCTGTGTGCCACACTTTGCACATTGAGGACACTGTGCCGTTTAGCTTGGGGGAGTGAGCTTTCACGTTCTTTTTTCGATTTGCCACCTTTATTTTCAGTTTTTCACACCGCTTTTCACTTTTGCACTCATTTTTCGTTATTTTCCTTTTGTTTTGTCATGCATCACGTTTTCCTTACTTTCCTGTGTGCCGCATTGCATAGTTCTATTTTCCTTTTATCTTTACTTCTTCCTTATCTTTCATCTCATGCTAGAGATGAATTTTCTGTGATGATGTCTACGTGGAGTTAGCTTATTCTATATGCATGCTATATTTGTCGTGTCTTAGATTTCATTTCTGATATCATATGCTATGACTCGCTTGCATTTAGAAATAGGAGCCCACACTTTTTCCTCATGAAAATGGATGAAATTTTATTATTAGCTGAGCCTGAATATTCATATGTATGCTATCACAGAGAACACACCAAGATTCACGCATTGAATGCCTATATCTGGAGTACTGACTTCTTTTCCTTTATCACTTCTATATGCATGAATTGTACACTTCACTTCCGGATGATTGAATGATGGTTAGCTATGATATATCTGGATTAGTTAGCTTTTTTGTGATCGAAACTGAGTAGATTAGATTACCCTGCTGAAGTTGTCGTGCATGTCTTATAGAGTGAGCCGAGAGTTATATTTATTTCTTTCTCCACAAATCTTGAACAACATTTCTCTACTTTTAAAATCATTGGTGAATCTCCCCTTAGTGATTCTATTTTATGGCATTTCCCCCGCTATTAATTCCTAGCTCCAAATCTCTTCTTCCAAAAAAAAAAAGAAAAAATATATAATAAAAGAGAGAAGAACATTCTCGTAGATCATTATCTCTCTTTGAATTGGGATCATTGTATATAAAAAAAAAGAGAAAAAAAGAGTGAGAAAAGAGAGAAAAGAGGAAAAATCCTCAATAAAAGATCCCAATCGCTTATTTTCTTTCTTTCTTCTTTCTCTTCTTTGCCTTTGGAGCTTTATGAAAATGGGGATGTAAATATTTTTGTGCCACCACGCTTATAGATAAGCTTGGGGGAGGAGATCCATTGATGTGTGAGAGAGCGACTACTTGACATTGCACGACAACCTAGGCTAAGTAATATTCTATACTCGGTGAGATTGTTTCTAGCTTTACGAAATCCAGAAATCTAAGCCTAGCATTCATTTCATGAAACCCATACTTTTCTATTCTCTCTATTCTATGATGTGATACTCTTATACTCCAGATAGAAAGCGTTCAATTGAAAAGTGTGTGATCTGAGACTTGTATACCGCTTTAGATGACTCAGGCGATGTTAATTTTAAAATCATTCCGTTTTTCATGATTATACCGTTGTTCGTGGGTTTTCTATTTTCTACTTGCACTATTCTACTATGATATCAAAATGAGATTCTTTGACATGTATTTCTCACTCGGTGCATGCTATAAGAGTAGGTGAAACCCACGTCCTGAGGAAATGATCTAGCATCCTACCTCTTCTTTCTTTCTTTCTTTATTTTCGTTTGGTTTTCATTCTTCTTCGTTTTTCTTTTTTTCTTCGTTTTTCGCCGTTTTCGTTTTACGAATCCACCGGGTTCGCTTTTTACTTATCTTCCTCGAGGACGAGTAAGAGGCAAGCTTGGGGGATTTTGATCACTCCTTATTTTACACCCTTTTCCCGCATGTTTGCATGCCATTTTGATCGCCCAAATCATGTTTTTCACGATATATCGACGATATTGCGATGCTTTTCACGATTTGTTGTTTTTGTCGCATTTCAGGTGATTTGGCGCGATTAGGAGTGATCTCGAGATGCGTGTAATCTAGACGGCCACCGACGACCTCCCCGAGGGGTATTTTGCTGTTGGAGAGGAGCGAAAGAAGAATGGACGTCGCCGGAGCGACGAGGAGGCCAAAACGACCAGTTTGGGCATTTTTTGTGTCCCACTCGGCCGAGTGGAGGAGCCACTCGGCCGACCAGCGAGACACTGCTCGGCCGACCAATTCAGACACGAGTTACCTGTGCACTCGGCCGAGCACAGAAGACCCACTCGGCCGAGTGACGATACCACGTCCGCCCGAGTGGCGCCCAGACGAAGGCTCTCAAAAAGACCGAAGTTACTGTTTTTCGGCCATCTGAGCTTCAGAAGACCCACTCGGCCGAGTGGCAAATCCCGTCCGCCCGAGTGAAGTGAAGCCATCGGCCGAGTGACGACAACTCACTCGGCCGAGCCGCCCCCGAACTGAAGACCCCTGAAGCCCACGACTTACTGGAAATTGACAGGGTTTTCACTCGGCCGAGCGACTTTTGTCACTCGGCCGAGTGCGATGCGCTGCCTGTAGCGAAATTTGCGGAAAACAGGCTGTGCAGGGGCGTTTTGGTCAGGATTTTTAGACGATTTTTGGGGCTATTTAAGCTCTGTTTTTACCCTAGTTTTGGGGGCCTCCTCTGAGATTTTTTGCAGCTTTTTGAGTCTACTTTTTGAGCTTTATTAATTGTGATTAGTGAAGAGAAAAACTTGGATTTTTATTGGGTTGATTGAAGATCTACATTGGTTTGCACTTCTCTTCCACAAAAACTCTATTTTTATTGTTTATATCATTGTTGTGATGAATTCCATTGTCTATTTCATTGCTAATTATTGTGCTATTGCTATGATTAGTGAGTAGTCTCCACGTCTTGGGGCGTGGGGATGAACCCTACCAACCCAATTTCGTATTTGTGTTGAATCGGTAGAAATTGAGCTAGGATTGTTATTAGGGATTAGATTGGGATCGAATTACTACGGATAGCTAGGTATTCACATCAATTGGGATTTGCAAGAAATTGGATCCCAATTCGATAGGAAGCCCTAGAAATCCGAATTGGGTTGGAGTCGGATTTTCGAAGTATCGGTTTGCAAGAAATTGGACCGATGCTAGGATCTCCGGTTGCAATTCCGCGCCGATACCCGCTTGCAAGAGATTGGACGGGTAGGAACTATCCTAATTTAGATTGTGGACCGAGTTTGCAAGAGATTGGGCTCGGTGCGCAATTGGACGATGATGTTGATCCTAATGCTAGCTTCCCTAGGCTAGGGTTTGCAAGAGATTGGACCCAAACCTAGGATAGCTATAGACCGGCAACAGCGCGAGAGCGTGAGCTTGGTTCCACATTTAGTTGCAACTAGTTCATCCAAATTCTCATCCTAGCGATTTCGATACCGGCGAACCACAATTGTGAAATACGGTGAGTAGTGGGGATTCCCCATTCCCTAGGCGTTCTCTATTTGATTTGATATTTCGCACTTTTGTCTGACGATTGTGACAGGATCGCCCAAGGCAATTATCCCTCTGAATAGCCAGGTTGATTAGGAGCAAGCACGGTCATTCGTCCTCCCTGTGTTCGATACCCGCTCGCCGCTATACCGTGCGCTTGCGGTAAAACTACAACCGTCGTCCCGGGACGTGTACGCCGGGGCGCGATCAGTTTTGCCGAGAGCCTCCAACTCGTTTATGATGTCGACGAAGCGAGCGTAATACTCCTTCATCTTCTCGCCCTGTTGCATATGAAACATTTCGTAATCTTTGTTAACAACTACGAGTTTAGAGTCTCTTACCCTACTCGTCCCTTCATGTAGTATGAGGAGGGAGTTCCAAATTTGATATGCACTCTTACATGTGCATATCTTATTGAAGACACCGGGCTCCAATGTGTATTGCAAGGCGTTCATTGCCTTGGCATTGCTTACCTCCGCGGCAACCTCCGCGGTTGTCCATTTCTCAAAGTCTTCTTCGGTGGGATCGACGTATTCCTTCATCGTGGTCCTCCATAAAGATGCACTCCGGAGGAAAGTTTCCATCCGGCATTTCCAGTACCCGTAGTTGGTACCGTTGAAGAATGGAGGCCTCGTTGAGGAATGTCCTTCCATCACCAAAGATGCTCCTTCACGGTTCCTGAAGGTGCCATAGTCGGAAGGTGGACGCACGGTCTTGTTGTCGTTGGCAGACATAGCTAAGTATCTGGCTCTGATACCAAATGTAATGCCCTACAAGCTACTGCACAAGTACTAGAGGGGGGTGAATAGTTCTTTAAAAATAACAAGGAGTATAATTCCTAATTATCGTGCAAACAACTACCAAAACAATTTGCGGAAGCTTAAATTGATGACAACAACAAAATTAACAATGCAAACAATAGCTATTACTGGGTTCGGATCCACCCAAGTCTCCCCGACTTGTTCCCGGTGATCCTACGTCCCAACCACCCGGATCCCCTCCGGATACTTGAGTTAGAAACCCTAACTCAAGATTTCCACTATGAAATACTTGTGAAAAACCTTCACAAGTCAAATCATACACAAAGTAATTTGTGACTCCCACAACCCAGGATCACAACCACACTCTCACAACCGAGAGTGAAACTTACAATATGAAATTGAAATGAAATAAGAAACTTCTTACCGACAAAATACCTATGCCTTGAGTAATGCTTACGAATTAGGGCAAGGATGATTTTGAGGAAGAAGAAGTGGCACCAAACCCTAGCTCCAAGATGTAGATCAGCGATGGAGAGCTATGGGGAGGTTGGTGACCTTGAATCAAGCACTTGGCTTGGAAGGCTTCACACTCAATGAATCTCTCTTTGGAAGTAAGAGTGAGGAGAGATTATTGAATGGAATGAAAGAGATTTGAATGAGCTTGGAATGATTTCTCTTGATCTCTAAACTTGCAATAATATCAGCCTTGACTTCAATGAATACAGCCCATCAAGTATTTATAGGATAGAGAAGAGAGAGAAAGAAAAACGTTTCAATTAATGCTCCAACGGCTCATTTCTGAACCCAACTAGTCGGTCAAAGAACAACATCCGACCGACTAGTTCATCAACTAGTCGATCGGTCAAACAACATATACCGACTAATGAGTGAACAGAGAAAAGATCAAAGCACAGACAAAAGGAACTAGTCGGTCCAAGAAGAGTAGCTGACCGTCTAGTTTCAAACTAGTCGGTCGGTTACTCAACTGAGACCGACTAACAGATAAAACTGAAGTCTGAGCACAAATAGACTTAGTCGGTCCAAGAACAAATGTTGACCGACTAATTCACCAACTAGTCGGTCGCCAAATGAGCATAGACCGACTAACGATAAACAGTAAGTTAGGTGAAAAAATGGCATGTACAGTAAAGCTAAACTAGTCGGTCCAAGAAGGAAAGTTGAACGACTAGTTCATCAACTAGTCGGTCGATCAATGAACACAGACCGACTAATGATAAACAGTAGCTCAGGCTCAAATGTGCATGTACAGGGAAAGCTCAACTAGTCGGTCACAGAAGCATCACTGACCGACTAGTTCACAAACTAGTCGATCGGTGAGTCAACTTAGACCGACTAACTGTAAACAGTAAAGAGCTTGGAAATGACTGACAAAAACTAGTCGGTCCAAGAAGCTTTGCCGACCGACTAGATCACCATCTAGTCGGTCAGTTCTTCTTCTTGAACCAACTAACATGCACAAGAAATCGCGAATCGAAGCGCGAAACTTCGGGAAAGATTGTATGGACTTCTACTAAGATCCTAGAGCTAAGATATGAGCGTTATGAAGATTTAAACCGTAAGACCTACTCAAGGCTTAACATTCTACGAAAGAAGATTAAAGACTATAAATAAAACTTGACGATACCGTCTTCAATAGCTTCAATCGAATCTTCATGACTTCTAAAAAGGTCCATAAGCTTCAACGAAGCTTTAGGCATACGATCACGTGCTTTGAGAAGTCTTGAGACGTCGTAATTGATATTCATATGAATTTGGCGACGATCTCCATAACTGCGCTCACAAAGTGTTAGTTCACGTTATATTTATGTTTGTTCATCATCCAAAACCAAATCCGGGGAGTCCAATATCCAACAATATGAGCGCACGGAGTCGAATGCGAGATCAAGACAGATTTGTATACGTTGAAAGCTTGAACTTGCTTGAAGAACCCCTTGCCGTAAGCACCTCTTGTGATCCTGGCTTGAAGTTGAGAACCTAGGAAGGAGTTTGGGATACTTGCTGTGAGTTGTAGGTGAACCTAGATATTGCTTTGAACTTGATGATTGAAGAGGAGCACTTGCGTCTATTTTTTGACAGAGGAAGACGCAACCAAGACTCACGAAAAAAATTTCTGCGTGCATCAGTGTTTGACAGGAGCTGCACAACCAATAGTAATACAAGAAAATACAAGGAACTCCATGTGTTGATTTATTTGACAGGAAACTGGGCATAAAAAAGCAGACGCAATGAATTTTTTGTGTTGGCGTTAAAAATTAGAAGCACCATAGAAAAAGAGGAAACACAATAAATTTCATTGGGTGCGTGTGTTTTGCGTTCTATGTTTTTTGTGTGCTGTTTGCTTTTCCTTTTTAAAGAGTGCATTAGCTTTGGTAATTGGATGAGATTAAAAAACAAACAACCTCAAAACAAATACGGCAGTTTGTAATATATGTGCGTGACTTTTGTTTTTTGTGTTTGACAGGAAAGCCGCACAAAAAAAATAAGGAACCACTGTTTTCAAAATGAATTTGTGTGTGTCTGCCTTTTTTATTGTGTGCTTCATGAAGAGTGTGTAAGCTTCATAATGGGATGAGAACAAAAACAACAACTCAAAAAGAATTCGGCAGTTTGATAAGGGATGAGATCAAGGAGTTTGAATTCAAGTAGAACATCCCTTGAGTATCCAATCAAATCTTCATCTTTGACCGATTCAAGTCTTCATCTTCTTATTTATGATGTAGGATTATTTTGGGTTTCATTTGTGCACCTTCCTCCTGAAATCACTTAATGAAAGATGTTTGTCACACATGACTTGTTTGTCATCATCAAAATTAAATCGTATGACCTAGTTAGTAGACTAACTAGGCCAACAATCTCCCCCCTTTAATGATGGCAAACAAGCCTGAAAAAATTGAGAAATGATATTAAAGAGAAAGTCATATAGGGCACATTGATTATAACCATCATACAAAGCTCCCCCTATCGATGTGCTCTCATGAAAAGTTGTGACAATCTCCCCCTCAAAATGTGCAACTCTCCCCTTTGTCCATTATTTTTCGCACTTTTCTACTCTCCCCCTTTTGACATTAATCGAAAAGATCACAAAAATAAATTGAAGAGGTTAAGAATGAGACATGAAACAAGTTTAGCATATCAAAGAAACAAGAAATTGATGATGATGCTCATATTAATGCTTTTTCCCCACGAACTTAAAGTATAACAAATGTTATGAGCATTGAAAGCATACTGTCGTTGTAAGAAATATAACAAGAAGATGTTGTATTATGAAACACTTTGACAATATGAAGGGTGCTTAGAAACTAAGAGATGAAAATATAAGATTATCTAATACAATTTGTGAGCCTGCGTTACTATGGAATAATCAATAAGTAATGTGTAGGGAGACACCAAACAAGGAATACCATGATGTTAAATTTCGGGTCCTTTGGAATTGAGATGCGCTGGGTGGTTACTTCATCTACCATATTTCATACGCATTGCTCAACAAACCCCCGAAATCTGGTTACTATTCGCTGGTATCAAATGTAGCATATTTGAAAATGTTAAGCTAATCCCAATTTTTTTAATGATCATTGCATTTTTATATACATTATAATTACAATGTTGGTGTCTCAGAATAGTGACGCATGAAGGCATCGACATATTCGGTTCCTACTAAATAATTTTCCATAGAGATTTAAGCGCACAAAATTGTAAGGACAAAAAATAAATTCAGAAACTTTAGAATCTAAGCACATTCAATTGTCTCCATAGTTTATAAGACTCATTCGATCTATTTGATTCGTACAATTTGGCATGCTTACGAGTTTCACTTTTTCATTAATAATTCAAGCATGTGGATTTAACAATAATATGGTGCATCATCATCAAAAGCATTTTAATGTTTCTAAAATGTCCAACAAGGTTCATATCAAATGCTTAACCAAAATAATAATAGTGATGACGATCATGCATGCACATACAAAGAATGACCAAACCCATGTAAAGATGAAATAGTGTGCAATGTGTGTAGCTTAGATACAATATTTAAGCATATGTATGTGCATGCATATGCGTGCTAATGCTCAATTAGTGACATAATTGTTGGAATTTCATAATTCCATATTTCTATTCCCATATGGTTTTTATATGACAAACACATCCAGTGCTACTAACTCTATGTATGCAGATACATATCAATGCTGAGTTCCACACAAATGAGATATCTTCATGCATACTCAATCAGATATATCAATCATGAAGCTGGAAAGACAAAGGCACCTAATCCACGACTTGGATATATAATCACTTGATAAGGATCTCCTGCAAAGAAGCTTCTCAGATTCAGTTGCAGATGCAGTCCTATCTACGGTTTTATGTAATCAATGTAAAATTTACTTTATTAGAGTCACAAAAGCCTTGTGATAATATATCTTAGTCATCTAGGTTCCATTACTCAGAGATCTACGCTTCCCAATTTCGAAAATTCGCAACTTTGAAAATTGGCAACCAATAATCCCATTTTGGTCGACCACTTTTAAACCTTCGAATTTGGTTATGGGATTGCATATGCAAACTCCCTTAACCGTGTAAATTCTAGAACTGTCTTCCAACGGTCGAAATTCTCTCTCTAAATTTTGGTCGACCAATGTGGTCATTTTGGTCGACCAATTTTAAAACTAGCCGTTTTGATCCCAAATTTTCAGGGACGGTTCTTGCCCGTTTTCCAACGTTAACTACAGTCCCCAACCGTCCCTAAACACTATAAATAGAGGGGTAGACCCTCTCTTTCTTTCCACTCACTTTCCTCTTCTTTACTCTCTTAATTGTTGAAATCAAGTCTTTCATTTTCTAAAGCTTTAGGCCATTAGTTGTTCTTTTCTTATTTGTAAGAAGAAATCATTAGATTTCCTTCTTCATTTAAGAACGGAAGAACTTGGATTTTTCAACATCATTTTTGGAAAGTTGTTTGTGTTCATAATTGTAAGAAGAAATCAATAGATCTCTCTCTTCTTTTATGAACCAGAGAACTTCAAGTGTTGCTCTTCATTACATATCTTTTACATCTTGAAGTTCATCTTCTAAACACCATCCTTGAATTCTTTCTCTGAAAATTATAACAAGGCTATAGGTGTTTTTCTATTTCATTATTTAACAGGTTTTGAATCTCTGTTTAGAGATTGTACAAAGTTTGGGACACGGGGAGTGTCGCCATTTTTGTAAGTTCGTGCTTGCGGGGCAAGTGATTATAGTGGATTGAAAATCTCTACAGGGTAGAGGACTGGAGTAGGATCACAAGGATCCGAACCAGGATAAATCTCTGTGTTTGCGATTGATTTAATTTCAGTACTTGTCTTTTTATTTCTGTGCCATCTTTGCAAATATTACTAACATTTTATTTGCGACATTTTTTTAATATACACTATTCACCCCCCCTAGTGTATTGATCCTTACTGGCTAAAATTGCATTTGGTATCAGAGCAAGGTTAAGATGGCAGCAAGTTCCTCAAACATGAACGCAGTTCCACACAACTACAATCAGCATCCTGAAGGGCACTCTCAAACTCGTCCTCCTCTATTTGATGGTTCAAATTACTCATAATGGAAAATACGAATGGAGATTCATCTCCAAAGTATGAATTATGAGATTTGGGACATCGTAGAGTCAGGATACGAAAAGCCAATAACTCCTGTTGCTGATTGGACCACCAACGACAAAGCTGCAAAAACCAACAACTCAAAGGCCATGAATGCTTTATTTTGTGCTATGGATAAACATGAGTTTAATCGAGTATCTCAGGCCAAAAGTGCTAAGAAGATTTGGCATATACTTGAGGTAACTCATGAAGGAACCAGTAAAGTGAAGGAAACCAAGATTTCCGTTTTGGTTCACAAATTCGAGTTGTTCAAGATGAAGGACCAAGAGACAATTGGAGAAATGAACACCAGGTTTACTAATATTATAAATTCTTTAAATGCTCTTGGAAAAACTTACACTTCTCTTGAACAGGTTCGCAAAATTCTTAAAGCTTTAACTCCAGTATGGCGTCCAAAGATCACCGCTATTGAGGAAGCCAATGATCTTTCCACATTATCTATGGAAGATCTTATTGGTAACTTAATGGCCCATGAAGTTACACTACAAGATGAGAAAGAAGAATCAGATCAAAAGAAGAAAGTACTTGCCTTCAACGCAACATCAGATAATGAAGATTCAGATGATGATATGGCATTCTTTGCCAAGAAATTCAGAAAGTTCTTTCAAAAAGGTAAGTATATTAATAAATCTAAAAATACTGATTCTTCACTTTGCTTCAATTGTAATAGGCCAGGACATATGAAGAAAGATTGTCCACTTCTCAAAGCAAAGTTTAAAACTTCCAACAACAACGATCAATCCAGAAGAGGGAAGTTTGGCAAGATGAAGAAAGCATTTACAGCAACTTGGGATGCATCTTCAGATGATGAAGATGACCATGATGAAAATGCTAATATGTGCTTTATGGCACAAGATAATGAAGAAGAGGTAAGTACTTTTAGTAATGAAGAATTATTAGATGCATTGAAAGATCTCTATTCTCGTTTCAAAAATTTAAATAGTCAACATAAATCTTTGAAACAGAATAATAACGATCTTCTTATTAAATATCAGGAATTATCTTCTTCTAAGAACACTACTTCAAATTCCATGGTTCCGGTGCTGAACAAAGAAAAGGTCTCCATCAAAGAAGCTATTGATGATAGCGATGGAGTTGAGGCCACTGAAAGGCCCGTCACTACCGAGGAGAGAGCAGATACACCTCCCGTCTTATTTACCATGACGCCGCCACCCGTTGATGCATCTAAGGGCAAAGCTTCCAGACCCGCTCCTCCGTACCCTCAGAGGCTAGCCCTAGCCAAGTTGGAGAAGAAGTACTCCAAGGTTATGGAGTTACTGAAGGGGATTCAGCTGAATATACCGTTTATTGATGCCATCACCGAGATCCCGACATACGCCAAATTTCCGAAGGATCTCATCACGGGAAAGAGGAAGCTGGAAGAGATCAAGCTATTGGAGGATTCTACCTCCATTATCAAAAATCACCTCCCCCGGAAGCTGCCGGATTCGGGGAGCTTCACCGTGCCATGTTCCATCGGCGGCATGCCAATCAGCAGAGCGTTAATTGACTTGGGGGCCAGCATCAGTTTGATGCCCCTCTCCATCTTCAAAAGACTCCAGACAGGAAGCGAGCTGGAACCGACGAGCATATCCATTCAGCTTGCTGATCACTCTGTCACTTACCCGGTCAGAATAGCGAGGGACGTCATCCTCCAGATACCTCCAGGGCTATGTGTCCCAGTCGATTTTATCATCATGGACATGCTGGAGGGAGGAAGCTCTCAACTCATACTCGGTTGCCCCTTTATGGCGACGGCCGGAGTTCTGATAGACGTCCGAGAAGGGACCCTTTCCCTTAATGTGGGGAATATTGAAGCTGAGTTCCGGCTACAAAGGCTGATGAAGGAGCGAGCCTATGAAGAAGGGGCAAATTACTTGGAGCTTCTTGACGACGAAGCAATTGAAGAGTCCACTGCTGAAGGGGTCATGAAGGACCCAATGATGGCAAGCATCGACGACGACGGTGACCCAACCTACAACAAAGCGGTCGCCGCGTACATCCAAGTATTGGACTAGGAGTTCCTGTGCCAGTCGTCATATCGTCAGGCACTGGAGACCATATCTTATGTTGAGGAGAATGTTGGAGTAGGTGGAAATCAAACACCACCGGTTTGCACCACCCCGGAGATGGACGCGCGACCACCACGTGCGCCAAATGAGCATTGGTACATTAGAGGGAGTCGAGCTCATGACTGAAAACGAGCGCATATTTGGAGGCAACCCAACTCCTTAGATTTTGGACTTTCTTCCTTAGTTTCTCATTTTTATTTTTATTTCTTGATTTTAGGTAAAATTATAAAAATCATAAAAATTTGACGGGCTTGTGTTCTGTGTAGGACAGACAGTTGGGGGTATGCATATGGTCATTATAAACGGAAGGAAGCCGGATGAAAGCAACGGATTCAAAGATTTGAGAAGAAAACCAAGGGAAAAAGAGGAAAAAGAGACACAGGAGGCTCGGACCGAGCAGCTTACCTGCTCGATCGAGTAGCACAGATACGAGGAGACGGAGACATTTTTGCTCGGCCCGAGTAGCAAGCTACTCGGTCCAAGTAGAAATGGACTCGGACCGAGCAAAAAGCTGCTCGATCGATTACTACAGGAGATTAAAGTTGGGGAGAAAACATCACTTTGTCGACCCGGACAGAGTATTATTGGCTCGGCTCGAGCAGGATGCGACTTGGCCCGAGCATCCTACTGCTCGGTCGAGTCGTTCAGGCTTGAAATTTAGAGAGAAAACGTCACTCTGTCGACCCGGACAGAATATTATTGGCTCGGCCCGAGTAGGAAATGACTTGGAGGGAGTATTTCATTCAAAAATCTTACATAGACCCGGTCGAGTATCCTAGCTACTCGGACCGAGTCGAGTCGATATTTCGTTTAAATTCTTTTGCATTGACCCGGTCGAGCAGCCTAGCTGCTCGGACCGAGTCGGGGCAAGTTCGTTCATTTTAATCCCTTCGTTAAATTATCTTTTTACCTTAAAAAATTTTTACCCACCTCGGAAAAATTACCCTCGAGCTTCCTAACCCTCCCTCTACTCGTTCAACCAGCCACCCTCCGCCGTCTTTCCCCTCCATCATCGCTGCCAGCTCCGTCGTCAGTGCCACCCAACTCAGGTAACCCCCCCCCTCTCCTCTCTCCTTCCCTCCATCTTTCCCCATCTCTATCTCTTCACCACCTCTCTATCCTTCCCCCCTGGCCACCTCCCTACTCACCCGACGGCTCCATCGACGGTGCCGCCGCCCTCACACACACCCCCCACTGATTTCCCCTTCCCTTTGCCCCTCTCTCATCAGCTCCTGCTCCCCACCCCCCCCCCCCCACTTTAGCCTATTAGCCGACAGCACCGTCGACGATGCCGCCGCCGCCGAAGGCGCCTCCCACCATCACCCACAAACAACCCCCCCCCCACCCGCTCTCCTTAAAACCCCTGCCCCTCTCACTTCACGGCGATCACCGAACCCAAAGCCACGCCCCGCTTCGTGCCCTAGGACACAGAACAAGCATCCCAGCTGCTCGTTCAGAACCCCCCCTCCCCTCCCCCGACTCGTTCAGAACCCCCCCCCCCCCCGAGAAGCCACATCCGCACACCGAGTCGAACGACTCGTTCACACGACTCGCACCGAGTCATCCCCACTCCCTGAGTTGCACAACTCAGACCGAGTAGCACTCTGCTCGGTTCGAGTAACAGTGTATCTGATTTCCACGCATTTTTGATCGATTATCTGACATTTTGCCCATTTCACATTTCCTCCTACGTCAGTAGCAGCAGCGTGGACTAGCTTGGGGGATCTTTTGCACTTTCGTGTCATCGGTACTTGCGGTACACTTGTTTCCCTCTTTATTTTCATACCGCACTTCATATATCGCATTCATGATGGTCCGCACACGCGGATCTACCACACCCCCGCTCGTAGGAAGAGGCCGTCTTCTGGCGCCTCCTCTTCCCATCCACAGCACCACACACGCCTCACTACCACATCCTTCACTACCACCACCACACTCTCTACCACAACTCTGGCTGTCACTACCACCATCCCCACCACCACCACACCTATCACCATTGCACCATCTACCGTCTCCACCTCTTCGCCTCCACACCCCGCAGCCCCTAGTGATGACCCCACTGCATAGATCCCCACACACGGCATTACTTTCCAAGATAGCGCACACAGAGCACGATACTCTAGGATCCATCAGCGTCGTCTAGTGCCTACAATTTTCATTGACGTGCTGGCACTTCGATCCCTAGGCATCCTCCAGGGAGTGCACCGCCTGTACCGAGCGATCGGTTTCGACCGATTCCTCCGGGTCCACGCCCCCACTTACACACGCCTATCCCTAGAGGGTCTTAGCTCCCCTGCCTTCACCACAGTAGGTAACAGCATCACCTTTCGCATCCTGGATCACGACTACACTGTCACTTTTGGTATGATCCAGGATTATTTTCACTTCCCCGTCGTCCCAGATCCTAGGGTAGCTTTTTCCCCTAGCTTTGACCTTGATGATTTTGATGCACGCACCTTTTGGGAGCGTATTTCTGGACTACCTGAGTACCGCCCTAGCCAGGCGAAGGCATCGTGCATTGTGCACCCATGCCTTCGCTTCACCCAGAAACACCTAGCATGCACACTCTTCTGCAGACAGGAGGTCATGACTATGTCCCTCCGTGAGCTTACCCATCTTTTGGATATGACCCGACCTCTTAGATTCCACCCGGATGGCTCTTTGAGACCATTGATGCTCTCTGACGCAACCCACTGGCTGTGTCAGCGCCTCTACCAGACAGCCACCACATTCCATTCCACGAACATCTGTTGCGGTGGTTTCTTTTCTATCTTTGCTAGGATGCTAGGTATCCTCATCCCAGCTGACCTGCACCGCCCACCTGGTGTAACCCTCTATATTCAGTGCTTTAGGGATGATGTGGGTGTATGTGGGGTTGGCGAGAGATGAGGTGGTAGTTGTTATAGCCACTCCTGTGGCCACTGTAGTAGTTTTGTTTTGTTGTACCACCGGACGCTTTCAGTTGTGCTCTGTAGACTTGGTGGCTATGCAGTAGTGACGGACTTTGATATGATGTACTTCTCACTGATGTATAGTAGTAGTGTTGATTAGTGTACTTTTTGGATTGTGCTTCTATCTGCGAATGATGTGAAAATGATGACGTAGTATTTTGTTGTTTTTACTTTAGTAGTACTTAGTACCACTCTCTGTTGATGTTGTTGCTTTCAGAGTTCATTTATGCTTAGTATTTATATTCTGAGTATGTTCTGAGTTGTTCCAGTGCGAGCAGTGGCCTGCGATACTATACCTATTCTCATATGCTTGGTGCAATACCGCGGCCTGTCGGGCACCCCATCCCCTCTGACTCGGGGAATGAAGAATCCCATCTCTTCCCTTAAAAATTTGGGTGACTGGGGCGTGACAGGTTTTGTGGTGGCCCATGCAAGTCAGAACAACACTGCGACACACGTAAGAACGACATAGATTATGCTCTGATACTATCATATTGTACTAAATTGTATCTTTTTTGTCTACTGCAGAATGGCGAGTGGAGAGGGTCAGTCCAATGGTGGTATATGAAGACAGTCTGTAGGTGAGCAGCCGATGGGTGAGAGTCCTGGGTTTGGTGCAGCATCGACCAGAGAGGAGCTTATGGTTCAGGTGCTGTCTGGGATCCTTGAACGCATTTCAGAACTCAAGGAGGGGTCTCCGGTGCTCCCACATACTATTTCTTCAACATATAGGCTTTTCAAGGACTTCACTCCGAGGCCCTTTAGTGGAGAAGAGACAGGGCTGGAGGTGGACGAGTGGCTTAGCCACATCAAGGACAGTTTGACTTTAGTTGGTGCCCCTCAAGATGAGTAGGTTGACGTCGCTCATAGATGCTTTACGTATGCGGCTAGGGATTGGTGGAAAGCTCTTCAGTTGCGCCTCAAGGGAGCACATCTCTCCTGGGAGGAGTTCAAGAAGTACTTTGAGGCGACTTACATGCCTGCCACAGGAAAGGAGGAGTTGAGACAGAGGTTTGAGCAGTTGACTCAGGGGCAGAAGATCGTGGATCAGTATGATGCAGAATTCTCTCATCTCAGCAAGTTTGCCCCAGAGTTAGTAGCCTCAGAGGCCGACAGAGCGAGACGCTTCCGTTTGGGACTGTCTTCGGAATATAGAGGGGCCATGTCTACTGTCATTCTACCTACCTATGAGGCCGTGCTTGAGGCAACCAGGATGCATGAGTTCCATTTGCGGAGTATTGGGAAAATACCAGCAGCTAGCAGTCGGTCGGCAGTTACTCAGAGGCCAGCTCAGAGGCCTGGTACTAGACCGGTCCAGTCGACTCAATTTAAGAGGTCGAGATCTGCACCTTAAGCACCAGTGGTTCAGCGGCAGCCAGCATGTTTCCACTGCGGCAAGCCGGGACATGAGGCTCAGAGTTGCAGACTATGGCATCAGAGGTGATGTTTTGCTTGTGGAGGACATGGGCATCTTCGGAGAGATTTCCCTAGAGGTCGCCAGATGTGACCAGGAGGATCGGGGACAGTGAGGCTGACACAGAAGCAGCAGCAGCAGAATGCACTTCCTGCGGCTCCTCAACAGCTTGCGCTCCTGGCACCACCGAGGCCAGGGCAGGCTGGTCAGGGTAGACCACCTCGACCACCTCAGAGACCGGCGGCAGCTAGAGCAGCTCCAGCTCCAGCTCCTCAGCCATGCCAGACTCTCCAGTTGACTACAGTAGCAGAGGAGACTCCCGGTGGGGTCATTACTGGTGAGTTTCGAATGCCTTTAAGACATTTATGTGCAATCTCTCTGTTAGTTCTCTGTGAGTAGATAGTTAGTATGTTCTTGTTTCTATGGCACTAGGTGTGGTTAGCTTTTCCTGCTGTAGCCTTATTTGATACCGGAGCATCCCACTGTTTCTTGTCTACGGAATTTGTGAGTAAGAACCAGATCGTAGTGGATGCCTTCACTTATAATTGGAATATTCACACCGGAAACAGAGTGATACTTAGTTCAGCGGGTATGAGGAATTGCCCGGTGGAGTTGGCTGGATTACAGTTATATGCAGATTTTCTGATAATAGAATTGTCTAACTATGAGGTTGTGTTTGGGATGGATTGGTTAGCAAAGTTCTATACTAAGATTGATTGTGGAAGAAGGAGAATTGTGTTCCGTGTTCCAGGGTATACTGAGTTTGTGTATCACAATGGAACGAAAACATGTGAACCAGTAAAGTTTAGAGCGACCCCGATAGAGTCGTAAGTGATGGCTATGGAGGCAGATTCAGAACTTCCAGAAGTTGTTAGAGATTTTCCGGATGTATTTCCCGACGATATCTATGGACTGCCTCCAGACAGATCATTGGAGTTCACTATTGATTTGATACCTGGAACCCAACCTATATCAAAGGCACCTTATCGTATGGCTCCTCCTGAGTTAGATGAACTTCGGAATCAGTTGACTGACTTGTCGGGTCGAGGATTGATACGACCCAGTGTGTCTCCTTGGGGAGCACCTGTTCTTTTGGTAAACAAGAAGGATGGTTCCAGGAGGTTGTGTATTGATTATCGGAAGCTGAATAAGGTGACAGTGAAAGACAAATACCCACTTCCTCGTATCGATGACATATTCGATCAGTTAGCTCGATCCAGAGTTTACTCGAACTTGGATTTGAGGAGTGGCTACCATCAGGTGAAAGTCCGTGAGTCAGATATTCCGAAGACTACGTTCCGGACTCGTTATGGTCAGTATGAGTTCTTGGTGATGCCTTTTGGAGTTACGAATGCACCAGCTACATTTATGAGATTGATGAATCAAGTATTCTTTGACTCTTTTGATAAGTTTGTGGTGGTTTTCATCGATGATATCTTGGTATACTCGAATAGTGATGCAGAGCACGCTGAGCACCTGAGGACTGTTTTGGAAACCCTGAGACTGCATCAATTGTATGCAAAGGTCAATAAATGTCAGTTTTGGTTGACTAAAATTGCTTTTCTCGGTCATGTGATTTCTGGTGAAGGAATATCAGTAGATCCTGAAAAGATCGATTTTGTCATAGAATGGCCGATTCCTCGATCAATCACTGAGGTTAGAAGTGTCTTGGGTTTCGCCAGATACTATCGGAAGTTTATTAAAGATTTTTCGAAGATCGCATTACCTCTGACCAATTTGACCAAGAAGGATGTATCTTATGTCTGGTCCGAAGAATGTCAGCGGGCGATGGATGAATTGAAGCGACGCTTGACGACCACCCCAGTGTTGACGATTCCTGACCAATCAGCTGGGTTTGAAATTTTCTGTGATGCTTCGGGCAGAGGATTGGGTTGTGTGCTGCATCAACATGGTCGTGTGGTAGCATATGCATCACAGCTATTGAAGGTCCATGAGCAGAATTATCCCACACATGATTTAGAGCTTGCAGCGGTGATCTTTGCATTAAAGTTATGGAGACATTTTCTATTGGACGAACATGTGAAGATTTATACAGACCACAAGAGCTTGAAATATGTCTTCACGCAAAGGGAACTTAATATGAAACAGCGCCGATGGCTGGAATTGATGGCCGAATACGATATCGATCTTCAGTATCATCCTGGAAAAGTCAATGTAGTTCCCGATGCTCTCAGTCGAATGCCAGCGATTATGAGGCTGACTTTTCAACCGCAGCTTAGATGGGATTTGAAGCAGATGGAAGTTGAAGTTGTGCTTCCAGGAGAGCAAGCGATTGATATGGGATTACAAGTTCGATCAGACTTAGTGGATAGAGTAAAGGCAGCCCAGTCTGAGGATGATACATTGCGGAGGATTCGTGAGCAAGTAGAAGCTGGTCTTCGAGCAGATTTCAGCATTCATGACTACGGATCCTTGAGATTTGGAACTCGAGTCTGTGTGCTAGTAGGTGCCATCAGAGAAGAGTTATTGAAGGAAGCTCATAGTTCTCCTTATTCTATTCATCCGGGAGGAACTAAGATGTACCGTGATTTGCGCCAACACTTCTGGTGGCATGGGATGAAGCGTTCGGTGGCTGAGAGTGTGGCATCATGCATTGTCTGTCAACAGGTGAAGTCTGAACATCAGAGGACTACAGGTCTACTTCAGCCTCTCCATATTCCTGAATGGAAATGGCAGCATGTGACGATGGATTTTGTGACCGGCTTACCTCGGACACCGAAAGGTCATGATGCGATATGGGTGATTGTAGATCGTTTGACAAAGTCAGCGCATTTCATTCCTTTTCGAGTTGGCCAGTCCACAGAGACCTTGGCTAAGAGGTATATGGAGGAGGTCGTGAAACTCCATGGTGTCCCTGTATGTATCGTGTCAGATAGAGACTCGAGGTTTACATCACATTTTTGGAAGAGCATGCAAACAAGTTTGGGCACGAACTTGAATTTTAGCACCACTTATCATCCCCAGACCGATGGCCAATCTGAGCGTGTCATTCAGATTTTGGAAGATATGTTGCGAGCTTGTATGTTGGAATTTCAAGGATCCTGGGAAGATCGGTTGCATCTTGTAGAATTTGCATATAACAACAGTTATCAGGCCAGTATTGGAATGGCACCATTTGCAGCATTATATGGAAGGAAGTGTCGATCGCCACTCAGTTGGGATGACATTGGGGATCGAGAAGAACTAGGCCCAGATATGGTTGTTGAAGCAGTTGAAGTGGTAAGGACAGTTCGTGAGAACCTCCAGATTGCACAGGATAGATACAAGCACTGGGCTGACACGAAGAGACGACCACTTGAATTCCAGCCAGGAGACTATGTCTTTTTGAAGGTATCTCCTATGCGAGGAACGATCCGTTTTGGACGTCAGGGAAAGTTAAGTCCCAGATATGTAGGCCCATTTGAGATATATGCTCGTGTTGGAGATGTAGCATATCGAGTAGTGCTACCACCTTCCTTTGAGGGAATCCATGACGTATTTCATGTATCGCAGCTCCAGAAGTTTGTGGGGACCCTGATCAAATTGTGGATCACTCTGAGATCGAAGTGCGTCCAGATTTGACATACGAGCAGCAACCTGTGGCGATCCTAGATCGAAGGCAAAAGACACTGCAGAACAAGACATTGGACCTTGTAAGGGTCAGGTGGTCCCGGGAATCACCTGGAGAGTCAACTTGGGAACGTGAAGATGAGATACGAGAGAAATACCCATATCTATTTGTGTAATGCCTCTCATACCCGTGTATCATAGTGGACTTGTGAATTGTATATAACTAATGTAAATATATATGTGTGTGTGTGCATGATTGTTCTACCCTCTTTGTGGATATTTTTGTAATTCCGAGGACGGAATTTATTCTAAGGAGGGTAGGATGTAACCCTCCGTAGTTAGTTATACGGCGTAGGGTTACGTGTCATGGTCAAGTAGGGAATCGAGGAAGTGAGTGTACAGTATCCTGAGGACATGGGACCCTAGTGACAACTTTGCAAGGTTCCATTGGGAGGTTGGAGAGTTTTGCAATAATACCCCTCACATTTTCATTTTGACACAATCTTGGTATTCTATGTATCTGTGTGAACATAGATAACAATCTGTAACAGTTGTCTTATAAGCTGAACACACTTATAGCATATCATGTACACAGTTGCCTTATAAGCTGAACACACTTGTAACATATCCTGTACACAGTTGTCTTATAAGCTGGACACACTTGTAGCATATCCTGGACACAGTTGTCTTATAAGCTGAACACACTTGTAGCATATCATGTACACAGTTGCACTATAAGCTGAACACACTTGTAGCACCTTCTGTACATAGTTTTCTCATATGCTGAACACACATATGCACTGCTCTGCATATACACATATACAATGCACTAAACACAGATTTATGCATAGCTGAACATGGATATATGCATAACTGGACACACATATTTAAGGGACTGAACATACATTTATACTTTGCTGAACACACATATATACATGGCTGAACACATATATATACTTGGCTGAACACACATATATACATGGCTGAACACACATATATACATAGCTGAACACAGACATCTAAGGACATGCTACAGGTGTGGGTTTTTTTTGTTTGTAAAAAGTGCAAGAGAGGCTATGATGGTCATTTTGATTAGGTTAGTGGGTATTAGTGGAGAGGTTGGCTGCCATGCATTGGCTACAAGAGTTAGTGGGTGGGTGAAATCCCTAAAATACCCCTAGAGGGTTCTACACACTCTAAGATCCACTAATCAACTTCCACCTGTACTTTATTCTTCAAACCTGATTATAACCATCCTTTTGAGGGCTAGCACTTGCTGGAGAGTTTGGAAAAAAAAGAAGAAGAAGAAAATTTTCAGAGGTTGAAGGAGGAGTTGAAGGGAAAAGCTTGCATGTTGAATCTATGGAGCTAGAAGTGACTTAAAGCTTGGCTCTTGAAGAAGAACTTGGTGGATTGAGCTAGGAGGACTTCAACCCCAATTGAACCCTCAGGTAGAGATCCTCACACACTAGGGTTAGGGTTCTTCTTCATTATAACTGAAGTAATGATGCATGTTGCTTGATTTACTTGCATATCCATCGAATCATCTCTTTTGTTCTTGCTTGAAAACACAACCAGAATAACCGAGGCTTAATTTAAATTCTGGTACTAATTGGCTACATGACATTGCTTGAAAAAATATATGTTGTTCATCTTGATGTCCTTAATAACTTTCATGTTCACAACTTTTTCCAAATCAAACTGGAAGTTAGGTTAAAAATTCGATTTTTGCAATTTGTCTGAAATTCTGTCACACTGGATACAGTTTAGAAAAATGGAGCTAATTACCTGCACACACACACACACACACACACACACAGGAATTTGGTGTTCTTGGTCTTGTTGGAAAGTTGACAAGTTTATCTACAATTTCAACTCTCTGCATATATGTCGAAATTTGGACTAAAACAGGCCATAAAATGGCAATCTTTACAGCCTTCAGAATCTGTCTGAATTCAGCAAAAAACACTGTTCAGTAATAAATTCATAACAAATCAACCAAATGGTCAATTGCTATGAAATTTGAAATCTGACATGTTGGCATAGGGGGCTATAACCCCCTTTGAATTTGTTTTTCAAGTTCAGTTCAATTATTTTGAGATATCCTTACTACAATGCTCTGTCCTGGTGCTGAAGCTGTAATTCTGAACTGAAATATGGAGTTCAATTTGAAAAATGCTTGAAAGTATGTTCTTGGTGTTGATGAATGTGAACATTTTATAACCCTCAGTTGTGTTAAAGATAAAATGTTCAACCCTATGCTTTAGTTGCTCCTTTGCTCATAATGAAAGTGATGTATGTGTTGTTGGTATCATTGTTGTTGGAAAATGATGCACGTTTGGTATGGTGAAACTGTGTGTTAGCTTGCCATGAAAACTAAAATTGATGGAGCAACTAAGTCCTAGGGTAGATCATAATGCTAGGGGTGTCCACTTGCACAGAGCGGGTCGACCCTCTAGGCGGGTTCGGGGGAGGTACTGTGTCGGGTTGGTGTACGAGGACGAGACTTGTTTAGGAGTGGCGGTCATGGCACACGGACCGTGCACTGAGCTTCAGTAGATTACCACTCGCACGATGTTTGCCGTGGAGTGTGACCCCACTTGCTCGAGGTTTGTCGAGGAGTGGGGAGCCCCGACCAGCTGGCGGGTGCCGTTTTCCATCCCTACTTTAGGGATGAGGTTTAGTCCTCGTACACTAGTCTCGGTCACAGAGTCTCCAAATTCATTAATATCTAAAATATAATGAACTTCTAATCATAAACGTTTGACTCTATAATTGGACTGTGTCATGATTGTTGGTGTGCTTGGTACCTTGTGTGTGTTGAGTTTCTCTGCTAGACACGCTTTGACGTGTCCCCTCCCCGTGGTTTTGGGAGCAGATACCCAGGAGCAACGACTAGAGCTGGACACTGCCAGACGTCTATAGTCCTCTTAGCTGCCGAGAGAGTGCTTTAGGGATTATGTGGGTGTATGCGGTGTTGGCGAGAGATGAGGTGGTAGTTGTTGTAGCCACTCCTGTGGCCACTGTAGTAGTTTTGTTTTGTTGTACCACCGAACGCTTTCAGTTGTACTCTGTAGACTTGGTGGCTATACAGTAGTGACGGACTTTGATATGATGTACTTCTCACTGATGTATAGTAGTAGTGTTGATTAGTGTACTTTTTGGATTGTGCTTCTCTCTGCGAATGATGTGAAAATGATGATGTAGTATTTTGTTGTTTTTACTTCAGTAGTACTTAGCACCACTCTCTGTTAATGTTGTTGCTTTCAGAGTTCCTTTATGCTTAGTATTTATATTCTGAGTATGTTCTGTGTTGTTCCAGTGCGAGCAGTGGCCTGCGATACTATACCTATTCTCATACGCTTGGTGCAATACCGCGGCCTATCGGGCACCCCATCCCCTCTGACTCGGGGAATGAAGAATCCCATCTCTTCCCTTGAGAATTTAGGTGACTGGGGCGTGACACCTGGCCCGACACGCTTGACCATTGGCGTGCTCGAGCACATGCATATCCTCCGTCCTTATGGTGCTCGTCACTGGCGTTACCTAGTAGGTACCAGCCACGATCCCCACATGGTACTCCCTGCCCCTCACCTCACACATATCCCAGCAGTCCAGCTTGACTGGATGCTTCCTAGGGTAGAGCCGCTTCCCGCCGTTCACGTACTCGAGCCTCCTGGAGCACCGGTCGAGGCTGCTGTCGATGACCCGGGCCCACGTTCCTCGAAGTTTGAGCTTCTTGACTTAGCAGCTCTCATTGTCGGTCTCCATATTCCTCTAGCTCACCCATCTTTAGGAGCTGCCCCTTCCACTGCTGTATCCTCTGTTTCTACCGTCGTCGAGTCTTCGGGGGCTGTCCTCACTTCTTGCCCCGAGACTCAGATCTCCTCCACCAGTGTATCGGTGCTGGAGGGCACCGATTTACCTTTTTTGACGACCTTATAGATATTGATGCTCCATCGCATGACCCTGTCCCCATCCTCCCCCTCTTTCGGAGCTTTTAGCTTCAGTTCCACATTCTTTCCCCACCTCCTCTACTTCAGCTCCCATTTACACCGAGAGCGTGTCGACGACTGTCCATACTTCTGTGTCGACTACATCTCTCCTTTTGCCGTCTCTGAGGTACTCTCGAGCTCACCCTCGCCCACCTTCCACGCCTGGCACGGTGCCTCAGTTGCACCGGGCCGTTACACGCGAGTGGTGACTCACCGACATTTGCCCCGTGCCCCACCCGACCCTCGTTCTTCTGACTCTCGATTGACCGCTCTAGAGCAGTTGACTTCCCGCTTACAGCGGGATTTCGATGCCTTTCTAGTCGAGACTAGGACACACAGATCGAGAGTTGAGTCGGATCTTTTATCTATCATAGACCTTCTTCGTCAGCGTGGCCCACCTACTGTCATACTTGCACACGCTCCTCCTCCCAGGCCGGACACTGTGACCCACTCAGCACCACTCAGTGCTTCACATCCACAGGCTTCTGCAGAGCCTGTTTCTGCTACTTCTGAGTCGTTGGTCACATTTGATCCACTCTCTGCCCTGGTCTTATATACTGCTGCTCCTTCCACTCCCACTATCGATCTCACCACTAGCCCTCCCCATGACTCACAGCCAGACCTTCCTCCCACTCCCCAGGGTCCACAGCAGAGGGACCCATCACCACCCCCAGAGGGTGGTGCCTCTGCTTGATGTAGTCCATCCCAGCTCTTGTCTCCCCCGTATATTTTGTGCACATCTGTCTTTTCGGGGCCCGACTTTTACATTGCTTGGGGGAGGATCCACCCATGCATCATTTCATATATTGCATTGCATCATATCATATTTTTAGTTTTTATTTTAAATTTCTTTTATTACATAGTTTTTTTATTTCCCCACCCACACCACCATCTTAGCATCATCTCCCGCTCACGAGCATTTTCTTAGCAGTGAGGACACTGCTAGGTTTAGCTTGGGGGATGAGCGCTCCCGCTTTATTTTTGTTTTTATTTTTTTTCATTTTACTCCCCGACTTTCAGTTTTTATTTCACTTTTTCACTACTTTCCCGCCTTGTTTTATTTTTTTCTCATTTTGCATCATATTTTATGTTTTTCTCCATGCATGCATCTCTTTTTATCTCTTTTCACTTTTTCTCTGCTTCTTTTTATTTTTGCTAAGGATGGTCCACATGATGATATCTCTCTAGGCTTTATTAGTTTTTGCGATGCTCATCTCTTTGGCATGCTATTAGGGTTAATTTCAGTTTTATTATCTATATGCATGCATTTCTTTTGATGATCTGTCTGAATTGATACCTGAAACGAATTGAAAATCAATTGCATGAATTAGTATCTAGAATGATTTATGTTGGGAAACGCATCCAGGTTCACTCATCACTAGAACACTTGGAGCACTTGCTTTCTTATCTTATTCACTTCTGTTTGCATGCCTACTGATATTGTGATTATTACCGCATGCCATTTTCAGTATTCATTCAGAGAAGTGAAAATATTCATGCTATATATGAGTTTAGTTAGGGTTTTATTTTATCAAACTGATGTGCACCTTCTTATGAGTGAACCGAGAGTCCCATTATTTTCCTTCTCCACATATCTATTTTATATCTCTACATATCAGTTGGTTGCACCCCATAGCTAGCTTTACCGCATCTCACTTCCCAAAACCCAAAAAGAAAAGTATAGCTTCTATTAAAAAAGAAAAAAGAAAAAAATGTGTATATATTCATATCTGAAAAAGAAAAGAAAAAAAAGAAAGAAAATGAATAAATATGGTCTTATATCATTTCATTAGAAGCTATCATTTATTCTTGGAAGGAAAAAATAAAATTTCCATATCATTTTCCTTGATGCGACGCCTCAAGCTAAGCTTGGGGGGTAAACCAACTGATTACATGAGTGAGTGTGAAATTAGAGTGGAGACGGTGCACACCGGAGAGATTTTATAAAACCCAAACTTTACGAATTACTTTAGTTTTGGAGATTTTTCCTGTATCGAATTGAATATCTGAATGGCATGATTTTTCCTATTCTTTATTGCATGTTGTGTGAATCTTTTGTGCTCCTTGCGTATCTGTGATTGAAAAGGGCGTTGCCAACTCCTTTATACTAGACTCTAGGGATTGCATGAGATTGATATGATTTGATGGTGTTATTTCAGTAGATCCCTTTTCTTTGCTTGCACTGCATGTCATATGATATGTAAAGCTAGAAATTACCAATAGCATGTATGTTTAGCACTCAGAGCATCGTGATATACTATTTGGGCCCGAGATCTGACCGATCATCCTTAGCACCTTCCTCTTATTTCTCTCTTTTTGTTTTTCATTCCTCTCTATTTTCATTTTCTTATTTTCGTTTTGTTTTCCTCACGGCGTACCAATTATTCGTCTTCCTCGAGGACGAGTAAGAGGTAAGCTTGGGAGATTTTGATGTGTCCATATTTTCTATCATTTTTATATCATTATCTCATCGCATTGCATATCGTTTTCACGTCCAAATCCCACTTTTTACTACGTTTCTGCATTTCTGACGATATTTTCTAGTTTCGTGGTGTTTCGTGAATTTCAGGGATTTTGGAGCGAGTTGGACCCCTATCCGGGTATGGACACATCCAACATGCCTGTGGGCCCGTTGGAGGGGCTCTGGAGGAGTTCGCCGCATTCTCGGAGCCATTGGAGGAGATAAGAGGGAGAAAGAGCACAGAGAGAAGCCCAGGAGCATTCTACAGCATTCCCCAGAAAATGCTCGGTTCGAGCAGCTCAGCTGCTCGGACCGAGCCATGTCAATTACAGCAGCGACGGATACAGACTCGGACCGAGCAGCTCATCTGCTCGGTCGAGTAGCCTCAGATTCCACAGCCCGAGCAGCGCCCGAGTAGAGCCCGAGTATCAGACCGAGTCAAGCTTACTCGGACCGAGTAGAGATCTACTCAGTCCGGGTAGGACGATTTCAAATTCTCCAAGCAGCCGAGCAGCTCACTTACACGGGCCGAGCCACTGACCGAGCAGAAGCTACTCGAACCGAGTAGCCTACTCGGTCGGCTATCCTTGGGGCATTTTTGGAAAGATTTGAACGAGCGCGATGCGCGCGATTTTGGCAGCGCTGAAGGCTCGCGATCTAGGAACAAATTGAGAGACTTCAGTGGGAGCTTTTTGAGAGGAATTTGGAGGGGAGCGGAGAGCGATTTTTGTAGGGAATCTTGGAGACTTATTTTTGTAGCGATTTTTGGATCAATTACTGAAGATTATTGCTTTTGCTTTTGTCTGGATCGGTTGTTCATCTTTTCTCGCTGTAAGTTTATTTTAGCCCTAATCTCTCAATTGCTAAGATGCTTTCTTCTGTGAAATTGATGCTTTTGTTCGTTTCTATTCCGATGTCCGAGTAGATCTATTCTAGGGTTGATGTGTTAGCCCTAGGATTCTAGGGGGAAAATGTAGATATGGATCCCTACGTTTAATTGGGGATTTAGGGTTGTATTTCGGTAGATCCTACCGAATCCGTAGATAACCCGTACTGAGATCATGCCCACGGTCTGTGGAATTTATGTGCTTAAGGGGTATCTAGGGATTCGATTAGGGAAATCGATGGATCCAACCAATGCACGTGACCATGCCCGGCTCGTGCCTTGAGGGGATCCATCGACGAACTATACCGCTACGTTGACGGCTACCGCCATTACGCCAACGAGAGCCACTGAAATACCCCGCAATTCTAACCCACGAGAGTGGTACGAATTGGGAGATTAATTCCCTAGCCCTAATGCAACGTGAGGATCCTATCCAACATCAACCCCCCAACGATTCTAGTGGTGATCCCTAAAGCCCTAGTTCTTTTTATTGATATTACAACAAACGACAACCAACCCAAATCTGTTACCCCGACAGTTATCTTATTTCCACGTTTAGAAATAGACTGAGAATTTATAGACACTATCACCGTCCCTGTGGGATCCGACATCTTATATACTATTACTCGACACCGTCCGCTTACGGATTGAGCCCGAAATCGTAGCCTAGGGACCAATTACGCCTGGCGATTGTGACACCGCCAGGTGGAACCTAGGTGTAGGTTACGGGTGCGTCAACTGCTGCCCAGTCAGAGAGGGTAGGTGAGAATTCATAACAGTAACTTACCACGTGGACAGTCGACTGATGAGGCATAGACAGTCGACTGTTGAACCAACAAGCGACTGTAAATCCTACTACAGGTGACTGGCCGTAAGATGGGTAAGTTGATGAATTCTGGAAAAACGTCTGGGAGAACATGACAAACGACTGATGAAGAGAAGACAGTCGACTGTTAATCAGAACAAGCGAATGTAATTCCTTCTACAGACGGCTGTCAAAACCCTGAGATTTTCCAGAGAGTTAAGTCAACAAATTAGCTCACAGACAGACGACTGTTGCAGCATTGACAGTTGACTGGTCCAATGGACAGTCGACTGTAAATTCAACATAAGTCGACTGGCCAGAGTAATTAGAGAAATATACTTTGGGCTATAGATAGACATGCGACTGATTAATAAAATACAGTCGACTATCACTTTGACAGGCGCCTGTGAATCGTTCATGAGTCGCCTTTGGGAATTAAAACAGAGAAGCCCAAAAATAGACTGTAAAAGTTTGTGCATAACAGGTGACTGTAGAACAAAACACAGTCGACTGTTTTTTAGACAGGCGACTGTATAACGTTCAGCAGTCGACTGTTATTGACATGAGATGCACAATCTAGATTGAAATGAATTAGAGTCTAAGGACGATAGATCTAATGATATACTAAGACTGAAATGAAGATGTGTGTGTACTCCAACAAAGTTCTACTTCTAAGCTACATACTAGAATATATATAAGAAAGTTACATTCGACGAACTCTCTCTTCTATCCAACGCATGAGCTTGAAGTCTTCTAGGAGCTTCAATCACTATCTACGATCATCCAATCCATTTCATTTGCCTTCAATGATCTTTGAGTGTCATCTATTGCAAGTAGATCTTCAAATAAGCTTAGGCAATGGATTAACTGCAAAATAGGGGATTAGTCACAAGTATTTATGTTTGATCATCATTAACACCAAGTAGGGAGAAGTCCAATACTCAACATTCTCCCCCTTTTTGATGATGACAAACAAAAATAAACAAAAAGATAAATAATTGTGCTTAACGAAAACTTACTCCCCTTACATAGATGCCAATCAAGTTAGTCAACAAATATTAGGGCATCTATATATCAATTGAAGCAAATGAGTAAGATATGCATGAATGAAATGAATCCATGAAATCTAGGATTTAAAATCCCTATCCATTGTATCTTACTCCCCCTGAATCTAAGGCAACTTCAATCTTAGATTCAAGTGTGTTAGTAGTATATACTTAGTACATTCATTATGAATCTATATGTTTATTTCTCTCCCCCTATGGCATTATCCAAAAGGTGGGAGTAAAATAATAACAACAATCGTGCTAAATAAAAAAACTATCAACAATCAGAGAGTTTAAAGATATATAAAACTAAAACTCATAAAACCACATGATAAACTTATGTGAATAGAGGAATGGAAGTCCAATATCAACATTTGAGATACACGAAGAAAACACATTGTCTCAAATCACATCACATGTAGAGTAAAGCATATATGGAGACAATATCTCAAAATTCACACATATATGATAAGCAATTACACAATGTGTGAAACAAATGAAGAAACTGCAACATCATATATATATATATATATATATATATATATATATATATATATATATATATATATATAGTGATCTTCGGTTGCGAAAAAAGGGGTTTTCGCACGGTGCGAAAACATTTTTTTTTTTTTGAAATTTTTTTTTCAAAATTTTTTTTTTGATGTTTAATCCATACAAATATATACCCCAGGGAAAATAATGGGTGAACCCGTTGGGCATTAGAGCACCCATCCACCCGTTACAAATTTAACGGTCTCAAAACGTGCGAATTTGATGAAATGCCTTGATCGAAGGCCAAATGACATTATTTCTCAACCATTATTTTTTGAGGGGGGGGTATAACAACATATAATGAGGGTGGAAAAAAGAATTTTTGAAAAAAAAAATTTCAAAAAAAAACTAAAAATATTTTCGCACGGTGCGAAATGTTCTCATTTGAAAATTTTCCTATATATATATATATATATATATATATATATATATTGAAAACTATATATATATATATATATAGTTTTCAATATATATATATATATATATATATATATATATGTATGTATGTATGTATGTATGTATGTATGTATGTATGTATGTATGTATGTATGAGAGCCTGGTAAGATTAGGCATTGAGGAGCAGGGGCCATTCACACTTATTGAGGTGTGTGAGCTTTTTAACAACAAATATAGGAGTGGTGATAGTTTGGGCAGGCTCGCCAAGACAGTTCTTGCCATGATTGTTTGGCATATCTGGAGGGAGCGTAATAGAAGAATATTTGAGGGGACTACTTCCCCTGCTGACCAGATACTTGTTGATATTACTGCTGACATCAGGATTGTGCTCAGATCTATAGACAGGGAGAGAGCATCTGATAGTAGACCCCTAAACAACTGGGGGCTTCATGGAGGACTGGGTTGAGTTTCATATACCTATGTACTTGTTTGTTTTTTGTATATAGTGGGAGCTAAATAAGGGCAGGTAGGCAGTAATTGAGGATGACGGCGCTTGTGTCCTCTCTCCTCTTTACTTGCCTTCCTTGTACCTGTTTAGATCCATGTATTGACACTAATTCTATATAGATATTCATTTACTCTTCAATATATTTTTTTTTGAAAAGTAAGCGGGGTAATATATTGATATGTACAAAAATACAAAATACATGAATAGGAGTTATCGTAGAGGGAGGATAGGGCACAGGCGCCGTCACTCCCTACTACAAAATCTCCCATCATACAAGATGCATACAAAAATCACAGAAAAAGAAAATCAATTCAGCCTCATCCATTGTCAATGATGCCCCAATTTGAGAAAATTTCACTCTCCTCCTCCGTGGTAGGGTCTGCATCATGTAAAGCTACACGGATATCCGCAGTAATCTCCTCAAAAAGCCTGGTCTTGCACCTACCAGTATCCTCAAAAATCCGTTTATTTCTTTCGCGCCAAATATGCCAAACTATAGCGGCTAGACAAGTTCTCGCAAGTAAGTTTAAACCACCCTTACCTCCGTAGTTCGATTGGAAGTTGTTACCAACCTCAGTAAGTGAAGGAGGAAGTGGATTAATCACCTTAAACTTCAGTAACGCTCTTTGTAATAATATGGTCACATGAGTACAAGACATATGGACATCAACATGTCCATCAAAAATATCAAAAATACATCATGATCATCCATACATCATCAGTATACAAAATATCCATCAAACATCAATGAACCACTCAAGAACTAATAAAAAAATCTACGAGTGAGTGTCTCCAGGAGCAACAGATGAAGAAGCAGGCTCTGGGTCAACAGTGGTATCCTCTGGAGGAGGAGCAGTAGCAGGAGCACCCTGAGTAGCAGCTACGCCAGGATGCACAACAAGATCAGTGATGATGGGAGGAGGAGGCTCATGAGGCTAGGGAGGAACAAAACGTCTCAGATGCTCAGTGGAAGGTCATACCCTGATGCTGGAATGACAGGAATGCCTACTCATATAGACCAGAAACCATCTCAAAGAGAATGTCAAGAGAGAATGGAGCAGAGGTAGATGGCTGGTATGTAGGAGGAACCGTGGAGGAAGACGGAGCAGAAGTGGATTTCCTCTTCTTAGATGCAGTCTGCAGAGACGAAGAGGACTTCGACTTTGTAGAAGCATCGAGAAGAGGACCAAAAGGCACGGGCTCGAAGGGAGTCAAGTCAATCCCAAAATGACGAAAGACGAGAGTAAGAAGACCACCATATGGGTTGTGAGAGGAGGAAGAAGTAAACTCGACCTTATCCATCCTATCGAGGAGGACACCTGTCCAGTTTACGAACATCCCGGAAAAGATCGCGTACATACACCTCAGTATCTCCTGGGAAGGCTGGTCAGAAGAGCCGTACTTCGGCAGGATGTTGGACTTCACCACGAGGTGAATAGCCAATCCCTAGCCGAGAACATGGATGAACTAACACTAGAAGATAGAGCAGAGCGTATCTCACATAACATGTCCCGGAGGACAGACTGATCAAGCTCATCGACATCAGAAATGGAAATGTCTAAAGGAAGGGATCCAGTGGAGGAAATCCTAATAATGGTCCCTAAAAGAGTGTGATCAATGCGGATGGGGGTCCCCTGGACAACAGTATCAATAAATCCTGTGGAAGCATACTCACCGTGAACGCGGTTAGCGTAGAAAAGCTTAACCAAAAATGGATAAGTTCGAGGAGATTCGCTCTGAGAGAAGCGAAAGAGGTCAGCCAAATGGGTAGCAGAAAGGATCTCAGATAGTCTCTCAGCAGTGAAAGAGGGAAAACCAATATATCACTCTCTAAGAAATTTGATCCCTATGAGAGAGTGAAATTTTGCAAAGCACAAATCATCTCGGCAAATGGGAACTAGGGGATCAGAGGGTGGCACGACAGGGGTTTTCTCTGCGGAACTCGACACAGAGGGTGAAGGAGGAGCCTTAGCGCAAGGCTCATTGATGCAAACACCAATGGGCTTGCGCTGACGCTTGACGAGGTGCTCAGCTTCAGAAGAAGAAGACCCAGAAGGAGAATAACCCTGCAATGAAGAGCGAGACGAAGAATCGGCTTTCTTGGTTCTGGCCTTATATGGTTTCTTGTTTTTGGCAGAAGTAGGCTTGGGAACCTTAGGGCGCTTAGAAACAATAGTCTTTCCCTTGTTCTTCTTGGGATCCATTGCACAGACAATTGAACAGAGGGAAGATCGACAGGAATTGAAAGGAAAATCGCACGAGAGAGACAGTCGAGAGAGAATCGAACCTAGTCGAGGGGCACAGATGAGACAACGAGATCCGAGCGACGCAATCGACAGATGACACGACTGAAAATCACTGGAGGAATGATCGACTGACATTTTGAAGCGGGAAGACGAAGGGTTTCAACTGGAGAAGAAAAAGTTCAATCGAACTAAATTCTCTCGATCATATATCGAAGGGGTAAAAGATTCTGGGCCGTTGGATCAAGGAATCGACAGCTTAGATCAATTGAGCGAACCGCCACAATAGGAGACAGTCGACTGATGATCAAAATTCAGTCGACTGGTTGAAGTGATAAAAGATAAGCTTAGGATGACAGACTGTCGACTGTTGAGTAACATACAGTCGCCTGCCCGTGAGATAGTCGACTGTATTATACTCTTTAGTTGACTGACTGAGAATCAATAAAATTGATGAAAAGACAAAGACTTCTGACGAAATAGACATGCGCCTGATGACTAAAATGCAGTCGCATGTTGATTCAACAGTCAACTATAAATTTGTCATCAGTCGCCATGGCAAAAGATACAGTCTACTGACAGAATAGATAAAGTAGGGCAGTCGACTGTCGAAGGAAAGACAGTCGTCTGTCCTGGTCCAAAAATGCATAGTGAGGTTAAAATCTAGAGGATATGCACAACTCACCCTAGGACCTATACTCTAATCATAAAATTAATATTATACGATAAATCATTTATAACATAAATCTCTTAAAATAATCTGAAAACTCATGTAATCAAAAGAAATCTCAATTGCCTTTCTTAAAACAAATATATGATATATCAAATGAAGAGAGGCAAAATGATGATATGAGCTCAAAAAGTGTTATAACAAGTAAGTTGAGCTACTAAATTTCAGATTCACCCATAATTCCTAATTCTCCATGCAACCTCACAAATGAATCTTCTTTAAGAGGTTTTGTGAAGATGTCGGCAATTTGTTTTTGGGTTTCAATGTACTCTAAGATGATATCCTTCTTAGCTACATGATCATTGATAAAATGGTGTCTCACATCTATGTGTTTGGTACGCAGTGATGTACCGGATTCTTGAAAAGACATATAGCACTTTGATTATCAACCATGATATGGCAAGTATCGCAATTGACACCATAGTCCTTAAGAGTGTGTCTCATCCAAAGAACTTGTGCACATGCAAGACCCGCGGTAATATATTCCGCTTCAGTCGTGGACAATGGTACCAAGTTTTGTTTCTTGGAAAACCAAGAGACTAAGGAATTTCCTAGAAAATGGCAAGTGCAACTAGTACTTTTCCTATCGGATTGCATCCGGCAAAGTTGGCATCACTATATGAGATTAACTCATATGTGCTAGATTTAGGGTAAAGTAATCCATAATCTATGAATGATTGAGATAACAAAATATTCGTTTAACCTCAATCCAGTGTGACTCTTTAGGTCTACCTTGATATCTAGCACACAAGCATACAGAAGCATACAGAAAACATGATATCGGGCCTACTAGCAGTTAAATAAAGTAAGCTATCGATCATACCTCGATATAGACGAACGTCTACATCTTTTTCATTCTCATCCTTGTGTAGATGGGTTGTCGTACTCATGGGAGTCCTTTTGCTTGAAGACGATTCCACCCCGAATCGCTTGATAAGCTCCCCTGTGTACTTGGTTTGATGTATAAAAGTCTCATCCTTCATTTGTCGAATTTGCAATCCGAGGAAATAGTTGAGCTCACCCATGTGGCTCATCTCGAATTCAACCTTCATGAACTTAGAAAATTCTTGACAAAGATTAAAGTTAGTAGAACCAAATATTATATCGTCTACATAAACTTGAATCAATAGGATGTCATTTTCATAATCTTTAATGAAAAGTGTTGAATCAACATCTCCCATTTAAAAACATAAATCCAAAAGAAACATCTTGAGTCGATCATACCAAGCTCTAGGAGCTTGTCTCAACCTATACAACGCTTTCTTAAGTTTGAAAACATGGTTTGGAAATTTTTCATGAATGAAACTGGGAGGTTGAGAAACATACACTTCTTCATTGACAATCCCATTTAAAAATGCACTTTTAACATCCATTTGAAATAATTTGAAAATCTTATGAGATGCAAAAGATAAAAGTAATCTAATAGCTTCTAATCTAGCTACGGGGCAAAGGATTCTTCGAGATCGATACCTTCCTCTTGCCGATAGCCTTGAGCTACTAACCTTGCTTTGTTCCTTGTGATGACCTCGTTCTCATCGGTCTTGTTCTTGAAGATCCATTTGGTCCCAATAACTTGATGACAACTTGGTAGAGGAACGAGTTCCCAAACTTCATTTCTCTCGAATTGCCTGAGTTCTTCTTCCATTGCCACTATCCATGTCATGACCCGCTTCCCTAAAATGGAGGCGAGACGTGAAATGGTCCGCACGAGAGTGGAGCTGTGAAGCCCCAAACCCGATAAGCGTCAATAAAACATAAGCAGGCCCCTGTAACCACAAACGGAACAATAATAATAACACAAGGAGAGACAGAAATAAAATCTCATATCTCATAATTTGTCCAACATGAAAATTAAGTTCAACATCCAGAAAAGCCACCAGGCTAAAAGAAAGAGTCTAAAGGCCCAGAACAAGGCCAACAAAAGCAACAACATAACAAAGTATAGGTGCTACGCACCGACAACAAAACAGCAATCTAAACAAAAAGGGAAAGCTCAACGAAGACACTAGGACTGGTCCCCAGTGTCCACGTACTCCTCGCCAAACACAGGCTCGGGCTCGGCGTCAGCAAACACCTCGTCCTCTACAATGTGCTCAGGCTCAGGATCTAACATGTGTCACCCAAAAGAGTAAATGGGCACATGTCAGCAAGTCTAAAAGACTTGGGCAAGGAAACTGAAAGTAAGGCAGGCTAACAACCTAGCAGTTATAGTATGCATGACATGGCAGTTATAACACGAGTGCACAAGTAAGACATGGTGAAACAATAAGTACAAGAGAACAATTATCGGGACAAGTCAAGAGTAGCCAAGCTACTAACAATCTCAATCTTTTCACTAGTCACGTTTCAAGTTGTTTTTAGATGTTTATGCCTTACAGCTGAACGGTTTGGCATTCACACTGATTGACCGCTTAACACTACCCCAGAACCCAGAGTTTACGCCTTACCACTGCAGTTGCTGATCGGGCAGACTCCCAGTTGATTGGCCGCTTAACTCTTACCCCCAATACCCACATGTGAACGAGCCAGGGTCCCTGCACAGGAGCTCAGTAAATGAGCCAGGGTTGCCCCGCACGGGAGCTCGTTTTCTATATCACGAATCAGGAAGCGTATTTGACATAGGGGTGCACCTAGCCTCAATCATTTCACAAGATGTAGCGGAGCTACGTAATCACGGAAACACTTAAAGAATGCAATGACATGACAATTAGTTTGCGTACCGTTAATGGAAATTAAACATGACATGGTAATTGTGCAACATGATAAATGTCGGATCTAGCTTCGTTGTCAAGCTAGTTCCTAAATTTGCGCCTAGGCGAGTATCATTTCGTCGCCTAGTCTCTTTTATGCCTACAACAAGCAAATGGCCTAAGACATGGCCCAAAACCCTAAGTGGCAAGTTTCACTTGCCTAGCACCGAGGATGACGATCAACGAGGCCGTCACACGGACGCTAATCTACGGGGAAGTCGCTGTTATGAAGAAACAATCATCAAAACAACATTCATTTCATTAGAGTTTCACAAAAACACAACGGGTTATGAAAACATTAAGAGATCGATTATTACCGTATCGGAAACGGAAGAATGATGCTGAACAACCACGGCAACGGAAGAACGATCCGGCTCAAATCTGGAAATGAGGGAAAAATCTGGAGAAATAGGTTTGGATGTGGATTTTGGGGGTTTGATGAGATTTTGAGGAAGATGAGAGGTAGAATGTGTTAAGTGAGGGTTTGGATGATGGAGGATGGGCTTGGAATGAAGGTTTGAGGGTTTGGGGAAGATGAGAGCTCAATGGGGGAGAAATTAGGTTTAGAGTTGAAGAAGAATAAGAAGAAAACGTTTGAAGGGGTATTTATAGAGTTTGGTGGCGGCTAGGGCAAAACTAGGGTTTCCTGTACTGTTTAGTCGGTCAAAGAGCAACCACTGACCGCCTAGTTTGGGAACTAGTCGGTCGGTTGACCAACACAGACCGACTAAGTGTAAACAGTAACCCCTGACGAAAACTTGAACTAAGAGTTAGTCGGTCAAAGAACAACTACTGACCGACTAGTTTGACATCTAGTCGATCGATGAACGTTCTTAGACCGACTAAAAGTGAACAGTACTCGACTGTACAGGAGAACTAAGAATTAGTCGGTCTGAGTACAAAACTTAACCGACTAGTTTAACAACTAGTCGGTCGAAAGATGAACTTAGACCGACTAAGAATGAACAGTAACTGGTACCCAAAAAATAGTTAATGAGTTAGTCGGTTAAAGAAGCATTGCTGACCGACTAGTTTGCAACCTAGTCGGTCAACCAACGTTCTTAGACCGACTAACGATAAACAGTAACTCCTGATAAATTTACAAAGCCAACTAGTCGGTTCAAGAAGGTTTTCCGACCGACTGGATCGTCATCTAGTCGGTCGGTGCCCCTTCTTACACCGGCTAATGTGCACCAAAAGTTCCGAAATGGAGCGTGAAGCTCCGGGATCGATTCCTAAGACTCCTAGGCTTGATCTAACAATAAGATATGACCGATATAAGCCCGTCACGAATGACTACTCCAAAATCGACGATTCTAAGGAAGAAGCTAGAAAATCACGACGAAACGATCGAAAATGAAAGCTACGGAGACGAAAACCACGCATGAGGAGAAAATCCACCAAAACATATAATATAATATAATAAATCCAGATACATGAAAACCAGTCGTTACATCCTCCCCAACTTAAGAAAAATTCCGTCCTCGGAATTTCCCAACACTCACGTGTCCGGGAACAAAAGTGGGAAACGCTCTCGCATCTCATCCTCATTCTCCCAAGTAGATTCTCCAGGCGAGCCGTGTCGCCACATCACCCTCACAAGATTGACAACCTTGTTCCGAAGTGACTTCTAACGCATGTCCAGAATCTGCACTGGCTGCTGGTCATACTTCATATCGGGGCGAACGGTAATCTCCGAGAAATCCACAGCATGAGATGGATCGCTAATGTATCGACGAAGCTGTAACACATGGAAAACATTGTGAACTCCCTCCAAAGATGGCGGCAAGGCTAATCGGTAGGCTACCTCGCCAACTCTCTCCAGAATATCAAACGGTCCAATGTATCGCGGGCTCAACTTCCCTCGCTTCCCAAAGCGAATCACATCACGATTCGGGGAAATCCTCAGAAACACATGGTCACCCGGCTGAAACTCAAAAGGACGACGTTTAGCATCCGTCCAATGCTTAAAACGATCCTGAGCAATCCTCAACCTCTCCCGAATGTTCCTGACAATATCCACGGCCTCCACAATCATCTCAGGTCCCAACAGCTCACGATCACTAACGGCATCCCAACTCAATGGCGATCGACATTTCCTCCCATAAAGAGCGGCGAAAGGCGCCATGCCAATACTCGCCTGGAAGCTGTTGTTGTAAGAAAACTCTACCAGATGTAGATGGTCCTCCCACGAACCCTTGAAATCCAACATGCATGCCCTCAGCATGTCCTCCAAGATCTGAATCGTCCTCTCGGACTGGCCATCCGTCTGCGGATGGTACGCCGTGCTGAAACTCAGACGTGTACCCAAACTCTTCTGCAAACTCTGCCAAAACTGAGATATGAACCTCGTGTCTCTGTCCGACACGATACTCACGGGGACTCCGTGAAGTCGTACGACCTCCTGCACGATTCACGTTACATCACTATCCAAACTAGGAAAAGGAAATAAAAACGGAGAGTAAAAGAATTTACCTCCATATATCTCCTCGCTAGCGCCTCAGTGGACTGTCCCACTCGGAATGGAATAAAGTGCGCGGATTTGGTCAATCGATCTACGATCACCTAAATCGCGTCATTTTGCTTCGGACTCCGAGGTAGTCCAGTCACGAAATCCATAGTGATGTGTTGCCATTTCCACTCCGGAATCGGAAGTGGTTGTAGCAACCCGGTCGTACGCTGATGCTCCGCCTTTACTTGTTGGCAAACCAAACACTTGGCTACACTCCGAGCCACACTCCTCTTCATGTCATGCCACCAATAGTCCAGACGAAGATCCTGGTACATCTTGGTGCCACCAGGATGCACAGAATACGGCGAAATATGTGCCTCCACCATCAACTCCTCTCTAATATCCCCAGCTGACACACATAACCTGGCTCCAAACCTCAGCGAGCCATCCTCATGAATCAAAAAGTCAGTCCGCAGACCGGCTTCCACCTGCTCCCGAATCTTCACCAGCTTCGGATCTCCGGCATGGCCAGCCTTGATCCGATCCACAATCGTCGACTGTATCTGCATACACATCAACGAAGAAACCTCACCAGGAAGAACAATCTCCACACCAGACTCGCAAAAATCCTGCTGTAATCTCCACTGCGAGGTCAAAATCATCACCGCTGGAAGCCTACTCAGCGCATCAGGAACAACATTAACCTTGCCCGGGTGAAACTGTAAATCAATCTCATAATCCGCCATGAGCTCCAACCATCGACGATGTCGCATGTTGAGCTCCTTCTGAGTAAAAATATACTTCAAGCTTTTGTGATCGGTGAAAATCTTCACTTTCTCACTCAGCAGGAAGTGCCTCCAAATCTTAAGAACAAACACAACGGCAGCCAACTCCAAATCATGCGTCGGGTAATTCTTCTCATGAACCTTGAGCTGACGAGAAGCATAAGCCACAACATGCCCGTGCTGATGCAACACACAACCGAGACCCTTGCCAGAAGCATCGCAAAAGATCTCAAATCCACCGCTGCGATCAGGCACAACAAGAATAGGGGCAGTCGTCAATCTCTCCCTCAGAACACCAAAAGCATCCTCACAATCACCCGACCAAACAAAAGCAACATCCTTTCGCGTCAACCTGGTCATCGGCTCCGCAATACGGGAAAAGTCCTTAATGAAACACCGATAATATCCCGCCAAACGAAGGAAACTCCGAATCTCAGACGCAGACAACGGAACAGGCCACTCTCTGATGGCCCTGATCTTCTCGGGATCCACTGAAATACCATCTCCAGTCACCACATGCCCGAGAAAAGCAACTCTGTCCAACCAAATCTCGCACTTCGAAAACTTAGCATACAACCGATGCTTCCTCAAAATCTCCAATACCGTCCTCAAGTGCGAGGCATGCTCCTCCTCCGACTTCGAATAGATCAGAATGTCGTCAATAAAGATAACGACAAACTTATCCAAAAAGTCGTAGAAAATCAGGTTCATCAGATTCATGAAAACTGCGGGTGCATTGGTTACACCGAAAGGCATAACCACAAACTCGCAGTGTCCATACTTCGTCCTGAACGCTGTCTTCGGAACATCTCCCTTCTTCACCTTCAACTGATGGTAACCACTCCTCAAATCCAATTTAGAAAACACCCTCGAACCTCCAAGCTGATCAAAAATATCATCGATGCGAGGCAACGGGTATTTATTCTTGATGTTCACCGCATTCAACTCCCGATAGTCCACGCACATGCGACGCGAACCATCCTTCTTCTTCACCAACAGCACCGGTGCTCCCCACGGAGACACACTAGGATTGATATAACCCTTCTGCAAAAGCTCATCCAGCTGCTTCCGCAACTCCTCCAGCTCAGCGGGTGCCATAAGATACGGCGCCTTCGAAATCGACTGCGCTCCCGGAACAAGATCAATAGAAAATTCTAGAGCTCGATCAGGTGGCAAACCAGACATCTCCTCAGGGAAGACGTCATCAAAATCATGCACCACAGCTGGCCTCTCCAGCTCCATCTGCATAGCCACAATCTCCACCGGCCTGGCCCGAAATCTGACAGGACCAAGCGAGCTGCTACCACGGCTGAACTCAAATACTGGATGTCCGGGAATCTCAAACACCACCTTCTTCCTCTGACAGTCGATCGTAGCATAGAAGCTCGCAAGCCAATCCATCCCAAGGACCGCATCATAGTTGATGATGTCGTGGACAATGAAATCAGCGTAAAGCTCATGTCCACAGACCACCAACGAGCAAGAATTGCAACCACGATGCACTGAGACCACGCCATTCCCTGTAACGATATTCCAACTCTTGGGAAGAGGGGACGTCGACAAGGAATGCTTCTCCATAAAGCTCCGGGAAATAATGCATATCGATGCACCAGAGTCAAAGAGAACTCGTGCAGGAAATGTGCACACCAAAACCACACCTAACAAGCAATTAACAATCAAACCCTAGTCTAGCAAACAATCATGTTCAAGCAAACAACACAATCTAACAATCAAAACCAGCTAGGAAAGTAACAGCTAGATTGAGGATTACCTGTGATAACCTCATCCACAGCCTCGCTCTCCACAAAGGTCATCAGAAAAGCCTGCCTCCTCGACAGAATAGCCTGCTGAAAAGCCTGCCTCTGTGGAACAAGAGCTGCTCCAGTCCAGCAGGAACAGACGCTCGCTGCTGCAACGGCTGTGCTGCAACAGGTGCCCTCCGCAGCTGATTCGCATGCCGACAATCCTTCGCGACATGGGAAGCATCACCACAAACCAAACACTGGCCCAGAAACTTCCTACACTGATCCTTGATGTGGCCAGGCTTGCCGCAGAAATGGCAAGTCTTTTGAATAGGCCATCCTGGCCTCTTGAACTGAGCTGGCTGATTAGGCTTGAAACCAGGCCTAACCACCGCCCTGGCCTGGTCCATAGGCCTCTTCCCAGCACCAGAAACATGTCCTCTCCTCTGACTCAGGTTCAGCTCCTGCCTCCTCGCAGCGACCAGAACCTTCTGATAAGAGTCCAGATCAGAGGAAGACACAAAACTCTGGAGCTCCAAAGCAAGTCCCTGCAGGAACCTTTGAGCCCTCTCATCAGCATCCTGCACCATCTTCGGTGTGAACCGACTCAGCCTAGTGAACTCTTGGTGGTACAGGTCCACCGTCAAGCCCCCTTGCTTCAGATCAATAAAGCGCTGCAGCATCTCCTTCCTAGCAGCCTTCGGAAAGAACTCCTCATCAAACCTGGACGTAAAGGTAGTCCAAGCTATCGGCTCCACCAGCATCTTCTCTTCCGCATCCCACCAGTTCCGAGCGTTATCCTTGAGTTGCCTCTTCGCCAAATCAACCCATCCAGCCGGGGTGATCTTGGCCATCTTCAAGTTATCCTCTATGTTCCGAATCTACTCATCGGCAGCCAGAGGACCCTCAGACCCATCAAAATATGCGGGACCCAGCTCTCGAAATTGCTTCGCTCCCGGCTCGGAGCGAGGGGCATCCGGAAGTGCCCGGGCAGCTCGAGCAAGTGGAGCATTCTGGACTTGCAGGAGCACGCCCTGCTGCACCTGCATCATCTGGAGCATCATCTGCATCATCTCTCCATTGGTGGGTTTCCCGCTCAGGCTCCTCATCATGAGGGGGCGCACCACTACCTCCACCACGGGTGAATCGCCTTCCTGCAATCTAATGACACAGAAAACGAAGCAGATTAGACTCATAGCTTATGACTCGGACGTCGAACTTAGTTTATTGGACATTATAATATTATTATCGTCATTCCGATAATCGCGGTTACAGAAGGGGACCTGCATGGGCCACCAACAAAACCTGTCACAACCCGCTTCCCTAAAATGGAGGCGAGACGTGAAATGGTCTGCACGAGAGTGGAGCTGTGAAGCCCCAAACCCGATAAGCGTCAATAAAACATAAGCAGGTCTCTGTAACCACAAACGGAACAACAATAATAACACAATGAGAGACAGAAATAAAATCTCATATCTCATAATTTGTCCAACATAAAAATTAAGTTCAACATCCAGAAAAGCCACCAGGCTAAAAGAAAGAATCTAAAGGCCCAGAACAAGGCCAACAAAAGCAACAACGTAACAAAGTATAGGTGCTACGCACCGACAACAAAACAGCAATCTAAACAAAAAGGGAAAGCTCAACGAAGACACTAGGACTGGTCCCCAGTGTCCACGTACTCCTCGCCAAACACAGGCTCGGGCTCGGCGTCAGCAAACACCTCGTCCTCTACAATGTGCTCAGGCTCAGGATCTAACATGTGTCACCCAAAAGAGTAAAGGGGCACATGTCAGCAAGTCTTGGGCAAGGAAACTGAAAGTAAGGCAGGCTAACAACCTAGCAGTTATAGTATGCATGACATGGCAGTTATAACACGAGTGCACAAGTAAGACATGGTGAAACAATAAGTACAAGAGAACAATTATCGGGACAAGTCAAGAGTAGCCAAGCTACTAACAATCTCAATCTTTTCACTAGTCACGTTTCAAGTTGTTTGTAGATGTTTATGCCTTACACCTGAACGGTTTGGCATTCACGCTGATTGGCCGCTTAACACTACCCCAGAACCCAGAGTTTACGCCTTACCACTGCAGTTGCTGATCGGGCAGACTCCCAGTTGATTGGCCGCTTAACTCTTACCCCCAATACCCACATGTGAACGAGCCAGGGTCCCTGCACAGGAGCTCAGTAAATGAGCCAGGGTTGCCCCGCACGGGAGCTCGTTTTCTATATCACGAATCAGGAAGCGTATTTGGCATAGGGGTGCACCTAGCCTCAATCATTTCACAAGATGTAGCGGAGCTACGCAATCACGGAAACACTTAAAGAATGCAATGACATGACAATTAGTTTACGTACCGTTAATGGAAATTAAACATGACATGGTAATTGTGCAACATGATAAATGTCGGATATAGCTTCGTTGTCAAGCTAGTTCCTAAATTTGCGCCTAGGCGAGTATCATTTCGTCGCCTAGTCTCTTTTACGCCTACAACAAGCAAATGGCCTAAGACATGGCCCAAAACCCTAAGTGGAAAGTTTCACTTGCCTAGCACCGAGGATGACGATCAACGAGGCCGTCACACGGACGCTAATCTACGGGGAAGTCGTTGTTATGAAGAAACAATCATCAAAACAACATTCATTTCATTAGGGTTTCACAAAAACACAACGGGTTATGAAAACATTAAGAGATCGATTATTACCGTATCGGAAACAGAAGAATGATGCCGAGCAACCACGGCAACGGAAGAACGATCCGGCTCAAATCTGGAAATGAGGGAAAAATCTGGAGAAATAGGTTTGGATGTGGATTTTGGGGGTTTGATGAGATTTAGAGGAAGATGAGAGATAGAATGTGTTAAGTGAGGGTTTGGATGATGGAGGATGGGCTTGGAATGAAGGTTTGAGGGTTTGGGGAAGATGAGAGCTCAATGGGGGAGAAATTAGGTTTAGAGTTGAAGAAGAAGAAGAAGAAAACATTTGAAGGGGTATTTATAGAGTTTGGTGGCGGCTAGGGCAAAACTAGGGTTTCCTGTACTGTTTAGTCGGTCAAAGAGCAACCACTGACCGACTAGTTTGGGAACTAGTTGGTCGGTTGACCAACGCAGACCGACTAAGTGTAAACAGTAACCCCTGACGAAAACCTGAACTAAGAGTTAGTCGGTCAAAGAACAACTACTGACCGACTAGTTTGACATCTAGTCGGTCGATGAACATTCTTAGACCGACTAAAAGTGAGCAGTACTCGACTGTACAGGAGAACTAAGAATTAGTCGGTCTGAGTACAAAACTTAACTGACTAGTTTAACAACTAGTCGGTCGAAAGATGAACTTAGACCGACTAAGAATGAACAGTAACTGGAACCAAAAAATAGTTAATGAGTTAGTCGGTTAAAGAAGCATTGCTGACCGACTAGTTTACAACCTAGTCGGTCAACCAACGTTCTTAGACCGACTAACGATAAACAGTAACTCCTGAGAAATTTACAAAGCCAACTAGTCGGTTCAAGAAGGTTTTCCGACCGACTGGATCGTCATCTAGTCGGTCGGTGCCCCTTCTTACACCGGTTAATGTGCACCAAAAGTTCCGAAATGGAGCGCGAAGCTCCGGGATCGATTTCTAAGACTCCTAGGCTTGATCTAACAATAAGATATGACCGATATGAAGCCCGTCACGAATGACTTACTCCAAAATCGACGATTCTAAGGAAGAAGCTAGAAAATCACGACGAAACGATCGAAAATGAAAGCTACGGAGACGAAAACCACGCATGAGGAGAAAATCCACCAAAACATATAATATAATATAATAATTCCAGATACATGAAAACCAGTCGTTACAATCCAAGAGCTATCCTCACAAGCTTCTTGGATGTTCTTTGGCTCAATGGTGGAGACAAATGCGCAATAAGAGAACTCTTCAATTCTTGACCTCGTTCGAACACACCAATATCTCCAATAATTTGATCAGGTGGATGGTTGCGAACGGTTGGGTAAGCTTTTGTTATTCTTGCATCACTTGGAACATCTTCAACAATCTCATTAGTAGTGTTAATCTCAATAATTAAATCATTAATCTTGACATTACTAAGAGAATCACATATAGCATCTACACTATCATCATTAACATGAGAAAAATCAAAATCTTCATAAAATGATACGTGTAGTGATTCCTCGATCGTTGAAGAAGTTTTGTTGTATATCCGGTAGGCTTTGCTACGTGAGGAATATCCAACAAAAATTCCTTCATCGGATCTTGGCTCAAATTATCTAAATTACCAAAGGTATTCTTGATAAAACATTTTGAACCAAAAACTCAAAAATATTTAACTTGAGGCTTTTTGTCATAAAATAACTCAAAACAAGTTTTGTTCGTTCGGGGTCTCACTAGGATCCTATTGAGCACATAACATGCCGTGTGCACCGCCTCTGCCCAAAATTGTAGTCCAAGATGACTATCATGGAGCATAGTACGAGCACACTCAATAAGAGTCATATTCTTTCTCTCTACAACACCATTTTGTGGTGGTGCTCGAGGAAAAGAAAAATTGTGAGTTATCCCGGTGTCATCACAAAACTTTGTAAAAGACGCATTCTCAAATTCTCCTCTATGATCACTACTAATAGTGATAATGGTGGATCCTAAGAGATTCTGAATCTTCTTTGCAAATATGGTAAACTCTTCAAAAGCTTCATTATTATCAGTTAAGAATGAAACCCAAGTAAACCTAGAAAAGTCGTCAACGACAACTAATCCATAATGAGCATTGCCTAAAAAAGCGGTTCTAGTTAGCCCAAACAAATCTACATGAAGTAGTTCTAGGTGCCTCTTAGAAGTAATGCCTTCTTTAAGCTTAAAATATGACTTACTAAGTTTACCTCTTTGACATGAATCACAAAAGTTTTTCTTACTAAAAGCAATTTTTGGAAAACCTTTGACTAGATAATGATTAGCTAACGTATATAAGTGCTTGAAATGAACATGACCAAAATGGCGATGCCATTATAGTTGTTCATTTGTATTAGCAACTAAGCAATGTTCTACGGTTTTAGGCAAGCTCAAATAATAAATATTTTTACGCCTAATACCGGTAAATAAAACATGTGAATTAGAATCAACAATTTTACACATATCCTCTCCAAAGTTAACATTGTAACCTTTGTCACAAAGTTGACTAATGGAGATAAGGTTGTGACATAAACTACTAACTAGAAATACATTAGTAATTAAAGGTTTAGAGGGATTTCCGACTATACCTACTCCAATGTTGGTTCCCTTTTGGTTACCTCCAAAAGTGACCGTTGCACCATTCTTGATGTTAATCACTTCGGAGAGTAATGAAGGATCTCCCGTCATATGTTTGAAGCAACCACTGTCGAGCCATCCTTTCCTTTTAGAGCTAGTTTGCTATTTATTGCACTTTTTCTTTCTCTTGGGTACCTACATAATATACCATAAGCTCATGGTACGCAATTTTTGTTGGGTCCAAGGGGATTATCCCTTTGGAAGCCAAGTCCAAGTGGACTTCCGCTTCCCAACATAATTACCATTATTAATAACATCATGATAGGAATCAACATAGCATTCTTATCATTTAAGCTAGTGTTCTTAGGACCCCAAGTGGTGTATGTTTTAGGAGTCCTTTTCCTAGTTGCATGCATACTAGTTAGATTTCTATATGGTGCATGCTTCTTAGGAACATGGTTTCTAGCATAAAAATGAGGTAGTGGATATGCATTGGACATACGAGGATTATATGTATGCTTGGGAACATGCATGTTGTATGAAACATATGGGTCATGCATGACATGTGAGGGATGTGCATACATGTAAGAATGGTGCATATGAGCATTTGGGTGTATAGGATCACGTACATGAGTATTTCTTATGTGTGGATTTGTACGTTTCCGTGTGTGTGGAGCATAGAAAGTGCCATGAGTATCCACTTGTGATGTAGGTGATTTACTACGAGGATGAAGGTTTGTGTACATGTAAGCATGGCTTCTCTTTTGTTTTCCACCCTTAGTGGGTTTCTTACCAAAAGGAAGAGACTGTGAAGTGGTGATTTTCTTGGTAGGTTTGCTACCTATAGTGTCTTTGACACCACTTGTGGATGCACCGGAGGATGGCCTCACAAAGTCTATAGTGACACCACTATAAGAGGTGCGAGCATTGGATGCATTTGCTTCCACAAAACCAAGACCAACACGATGTGTGGTCAGAAATTGGTTTGCAAGCAAATCGTCCAATTGTCCTTTTTCCTTATTGAATCTCACAATACGGGAGGACATAAGCTCATATTTCTCCTTAAGAGAAGAAATATTGGTATCCAAGGTGGACACCCATGCTTTGAGCTCGTGCACTTGGGTTTTAAGAGAATCGTTCTCTAAACCCAATTGTGTGTGTCGTGAAACTAGATCACTATTATCTTAGGATGTGTTTGATCTAGTTGAGATTTGAGGGTATTCACCTCATTTCTCAAAGTGACATTTTGAGAAGCTAAATTTGCTTTCTCAAGAGTTAAAGCAGCAACAATGGTGTCATTATTGATAATGCATGGAATGGATGAATTGCTAACATTCAATTTCTTTAAACTAGTATATCTAAGCATTAAAGATTGATAATTACAAATAGTTCTTCATTAGCAATACGTAATTCATCCATAGTTACATCGGTATCATCCATGTCAGAATCACTCTCATTGGAGAGTGAATCCTCTCGGGCCATGAAGCACATGTGGGCACTTTCATCCTTCTCATCATCGGAATCACTTGATGAGTCTCCACTTGAGTCATCGAATGTACCGACGAGTTCTTTCTTCTTATCTCTCTTATTCTTGACGGACTTGTGGTACTTCGGAGCCTTCCACTTCTCTTTGTTTCTTAACATTGGATAATCCTTCTTGATGTGCCCTGTCTTGTTACACTTAAAGCAAAAGAGAGGAAGTATTATTAGTAGACTCAAATCTTTTGTTAGAGGAAAATTACCTTTGCGAAAGAAGCGTTGGAACTTCTTTGCCATTTGGGCCATTTCACCCAAGTCCATCTCATCTTCTGATTCTTCACTATCGGAGGATGAGGAATTTGTGTTGAATGCCAAAGCTTTCTTCTTGGCCTCCGAAGGATTCATCATAGCTCGAATCTTTAATCGGTTCTCCTATCTTACTTCATAAGACATGAGAGTCCAGATAAGATGCACAACTGTGTAAGTCTTCAAGTCATTGACCTCCTCGATGGCGATAGCTCTTCTTTCCCATTTGGAAGTCATTCACATTATGATCTTCCTCACCTTTTCTGGTTCGGTGTATGTTTGGTCAAGAGCTTCCAGTTCATTGGTGATGTCGGTAAAACGTCCGTACATCGATGCTATGTTTTTATTTTCATGCATATAAAACATATCGAAGTTTTGCACTGCAACATAGAGTTTAGAAAGTTTTACCTTGTTCGTTCCCTCATGGGTAACAACGAGATGGTTCCAAATTTGATATGCACTCTTACATGTGCATATCTTGTTGAACTCATGTCTAACGCACAATGAAGAGTGTTCATTGCTTTTGCGTTGTTGACTTCGGCGGATTTCTCGAAAGTCGTCCATTTTTCGAAATCCTCTTCGGTGGGCTCGACGTATTCCTTGTGGAGGGTTCTCCAAAGCGAAGCACTCCTTAGGAATGTCTCCATCCGGTATTTCCAATAGCCAAAGTTCGTACCACTGAAACGCGGAGGACGCACCATGGATTGACCTTCGAAAAGAGTGGACGCTCCATCACGATCGTGGTTGTTGTACAAAATCGGTGGAGAAACGTTGTTGTTGTTGGATGTCAAAGCTATAACCTTGTGCTCTGATACCAATTGTAAGGACCCTGGCTATGGAGAAAACACTAGAAGGAGGGTTGAATAGTGTTTAAGCAATTTAAAAAGATAGTTACACCAATTTAAATTCCTAACCAACAAAATAGTACAGAATAGAAATAAATCCAAAATGAAACAAATGCAAACGCAAGGATGTTTCAAGGGTTCGGATTACCCAAGTCACTTCCCGACTTGTTTCCGATAATCCTACGTCCCTTCCATCCGGTTAACAACCGGATACTCAAGTTAGAACCCTAACTTGAGGTTTCCTTAAAACCCACTTGTAGCAACCCTACAAGTGAAATCGAAATACAATCGATTGACCTTGACTTCCACAACTTGGGAGCAAGCAAGCCACTCTCATAACCCGAGAGTAAATTCAAATAACGAAAGTTATGAAATATGAAAGCAACACTTACAATCACATATGCCTTGAAGTAGAACTTGAAAGAGAAGTGTGTTGTGTGTTGAAAGAGTCTCTTGGAAGAGAGGAAAGCCATTTCTCTTGATTGCACCAAATGCCTAGAAGATATCTCTTTGGTTCTAGGTTAGAGAGCAAGAGATTGAAGATTGGAATTCTTAGGGCTTTAGGGTTTGAAAGCTTTGATCTTGAGAGATTTAGCAAAATGAAACTTGGAAGAGTTAGTAACCTCTCAATGGAACAATAAATGCTCCTTATATATGTCTCTCAAAACCCTACAAACAAATTCAGCAAAACCGCTTTGAAATCCGTGATAAAAATCTCAACGGATAGAATCTGGGCCCGCGACAGTCGACTGTTGAGAAATTCAAAGTCGACTGATGCCTAGTCAGAGAGGATAGGTGAGAATTCATAACGGTAACTTACCACGTGGACAGTCGGCTGATGAGGCATAGACAGTCGACTGTTGAACCAACAGGCGACTGGCCGTAAGATGGATAAGTTGATGAATTCTGGAAAACGTCTGGGAGAACAGGATAGACGACTGATGAAGAGAAGACAGTTGACTGTTAATCAGAACAGTCGACTGTAATTCCTTCTACAGACGACTGTCAAAACCCTGAGATTTTTTAGAGAGTTGAGTCAACAAATTGGCTCACAGATAGACGACTGTTGCAGCATTGACAGTCGACTGGTCCAATGGACAGTCGACTGTAAATTCAACATAAGTCGACTGGCCAGAGTAATCAGAGAAATAGACTTTGGGCTATAGATAGACATGCGACTGATTAACAAAACACAGTCGACTGTCACTTGGACAGGCACCTGTGAATCGTTCATGAGTCGCCTGTGGGAATTAAAACAGAGAAGCCCAAAACTAGACTGTAAAAGTTTGTGGATAACATGCGACTGTAGAACAAAACACAGTCGACTGTTTTTGAGTTAGTCGACTGTATAACATTCAGCAGTCGACTGTTATTGACATGAGTTGCACAATATAGATTGAAATGAATTGGAATCTAAGGACGATAGATCTAATGATATCATATGTAACGACCGGTATTTTCTGCTAGGTGTATTATTGTGTGTGTCCGTATTTTTGTTTTGATCGTTCGGATATTTTTGTGCGCGAATTCTTTCGTACGTCGACGCGAGCGCGTATCCGTTCTTCGTTTTACCATATCATCGTTAACCGACTATCAAGTTTAACTAATTACCTTAACCTAATTATCTCACTAATTACAAAATTTGTAATCACTGTTAACTTTCACTAATTACTTCATTTATTTTGATAATTACACTTTACTTAATTACTTATTTACCTTAACTAAAAAGAGTTAATTACTAATCAAACTTTTACCATTGGATGAAAATCGTTCCCCCAAACTAATTAAACTCATATTGAATCCCACCTCTTCTGTTGGTGAGATCCAACATACGCATTGAAATTTCCCCCACCTCCAGCTATCTACCCATCAGACTGTCTCCATGCACTATTCCTATATCCGTATCACCATCATCAGCAAGAGGAAACGACATCATCCCTTCTCCTGCAAAACAAACCCAACCAGCAAACATTTCTGCAAACCATCTTCCCCTGCAAGGTTCTCCAACCCAAAACACAAATCAGAAACCCAAATTCCCTCCACCAAAACAACCCTCAAGCAAACCCATTTCAGATTCATTATCCCCAAGATCAATTTGACCAAAACAGAACCCAAACTCTCAAATCCAGAAATCAAACCCAATTCTCCCCAAAAACAAATCAGTCCCTCAATCATCCATCAAACTGGAACCCAATCTAAAAACAAATTTCAGATCCAAACAAATTCAGATCCAAAACCATTTCCCAATTCAAAATAGAAATTAGATCAAACATCAAGAGAGGAGAACTGAAATTGGAATTTCAAATTCAAACCCCAAAAATCAAACATTTCAGATCTTCTTCCCCATTTCTTCTTCCTCCTCCTCTCTCCCTTGGCCGGCCTTCACCCTCGCCCCTAGCTGCACCGCCCCTCCAGCGCGCGTCGCCGCCCGGAAATCCTCCGCCTAGCCTCCCCTTTTGTGCTGCCGACCGCCAGAAGAGACCCCAGCGCGCGCCTCCAGCTGAAGCCGCCGCCACCTGGCCAAACGCCGCCGCCGTTGCGCCAGAAACGCCCAGGAACCGTCGGCCGTCCACTCCCCTTCCCCTGTCGTCGCGTGAGGTGAGAGATCCCCTTCCCTTTTGTTGTTCGCACGAGCTCCTTGGTTGCTTGCTGCTGCAAGCGCAAAACAAAAAAAATGAAATGAAAGAATAGATGGCAGAAGAAGAAAGGAGAGAAGGGACAAAAGACTGAGAAAGAAAAAGAGAGAGGACAGCCTTGAGTTAATTAGGCCTGAGGGTTATGAAGAGAGTTATTAAATAATGATAAAGAGTAGTTGGATAAATGAGAATTGACAGTGCCTTATTAGTAGAAAGAGATATTATTACATGTAGATTGTTACCCCTAAGTTACTGTTAGTAAGTTATAACCATGTAACTTTGTACCCATGGTCAAACTTGTAGGTAGACTTATTAATAATTTTAACCATGTCATTTTATCTAATAATAAGTAAGGTTAAGTTATGGTTAGTATCAAAATTGATATTAGTTTGTTAATAATAAGTTCAGCATGTTAGTAATATTTAAATAAAGTTGGGGTTTTATATTAAGTTGTAACATGTTGGCTTTTATCCCTTAGTCAAACCTAGTAGGTGAAATATTTAACACCATGTTGACCATGTGATTAGCCTAATATTAATTATTTGTTAATATCAGTTAGCGTAATTTTAGATGTTAATTTGTTTATATCATTTAAATTCAGTATGTTAGAATTGTTAGTGTAATGATAAAAATTGAATAAAATAATGTGTACCCTGTTTATATAACACAATATGAACGCCACCCTAGCCAGTGAACCCGATAGAATTAAACGAACCCATTTTAGAGATTATTTCGATAATATGTTTATTCACGAAAAATCTAATTCATTGAATTGTTTAACCGAAACAGAGAACCGGACATACCGACACGTAGTACCCGTCCAGACGAACCCAGGACAAACCAATACCATCGGAAACAGGCAAGTGAAACTTGCACAGTAACTTGTTTAGGCCATGTTTTAGGCTATTTTGTAAAATTGCGTAAAAGAGACTAGGCGGTGAAATGATAGTCGCCTAGACGCCCTTACTAGATCTAGCTTGACAACGAAGCTAGATCCGACACTTTTACCATGCTTTCATTCATGCTGCCATGTCACGTGTAATTTCAATTAACGGTACGCACTTTAACTGCTCATTGCCATGTCATGTCATGCATCAAAATGTTTCATCGTGATTGCGTAGCACACGCTACAATAATTGTAACTATTGAGGCTAGGCACCTGCTTTGCGGGCATAACCATATGCCATATTGAAAAACACTTCCTGGCTCGTGATCCACAAGCGAGCGCAATGTTGTTGGGAAACCAAAGCTCGATACACGTGGAGGGGTAGGGTTAAGCGACCACTCAGCGTAGAAGCATGCTCGTACAACCACTTCAGCTGTAAGGCGTAAACTCTGGCATTGGGGTAGGGTTAAGCGACCACTCAGCGTAGAAGTATGTCAGATCAGCAACTTCAGTTGTACATGTTTTCATCGTGAAATCGTGATATCTTGTTTCGTAGCTTTTACTACGACGTGTCGTGCAAATGTTGACTTTCATGTTCATCTTAAACTGCTACATTCATGCTCATGTTTAAACTGCTGCATTCATTAAATAACATGTCATGTCATCTCTATTATTTTAGAACTGTTAGTTGTACCTTTTTGCTCTTATGTTTCCTTGCACAAAAGTCTCCCTTCCTTTTAGAGAATTTTGCTGACATGTGCCCTTTTCTCTTTGGGTGTCACATGTCAGGTTTAGAGACAAAGTCAGTTACAGGGGACGAGCAGTACGCAGACGTAGAGTTCGAGGTTCCTGCAGGGACTGAGTTTGAGGACACTGGTGACCAGTCCTAGACTAACTTGGAGTTTCCCTTAGTTGTTATCGCTTTTAGTAGTTGCTGTTAGGATTCGGTGCGTAGCACCTATCTCTCTCTGTTTATGTTTCGGCCATGCCTTAGGCCTTTGTTCAGACTTGTACTCTTGTGACTTATCTCTGTGATGTTGGAATATTTGTTAGATGATGATGTTGGTGGATATTTTTTATATGCTCTTTTTATTATCGTTGTGTTTCGTCGCGATGCAAGGACCTACAATTTGTATTTATTCTTAGACGCTTATCGGACTACAGCTTCATAGCTCCAAGTCCGAGCGGACCTTCTCACATCTTACCTTCCGTACTTAGGAAGCGGGGCGTGACATCCTAAGACTGAAATGAAGATGTGTGTGTGCTTCAACAAAGTTCTACTTCTAAGCTACATACTAGAAGAGATATAAGAAACTTACATTCGACGAACTCTCTCTTCTATCCAACGCACGAGCTTGAAGTCTTCTAGGAGCTTCAATCACCATCTACGATCATCCAATCCATTCCATTTGCCTTCAATGATCTTTGAGTGTCATCCATTGTAAGTAGATCTTCATAATAATTAGGCAATGGATTAACTGCAAAATAGGAGGATTAGTCACAAGTATTTATGTTTGCTCATCATTAACACCAAGTAGGGAGAAGTCCAATACTCAACAAGTTAAAACCCAAAAAATGCAAGTTACATACTTTAGCACACAGACGACTGGAGAACAAATCACAGGCACTTGATGGAATACATGCACCTGTAAAATGAATGTCAGTCGTCTGTTTCCGACAGCTCAAGAAAGAGTCAAGAAATGTTGACTTGAGATGTGCACATCAGTCGGTTGTAAAAGGCTGACAAGGTGCTTGGAGGTCATCCAGTCGTCTGGCATGCCTTCATCAGTCGACTGTGGGAGAGCCAAAAACTCCAGTTTGAGTTTTTGGCAAGATGAACCAATTGGGATGATTTCTATCATAATCCTAAGGCTCACTAAGATGAAAAATGTATATGCATGAATGAGTTAATCTATCTATCAATGCATTACATTAAACCTAGACTTAAAAAGAGAAAATGCAAGTAAATGAAATTACATGGATTACATTGCTTTCCTTAGAGTCTAATCTTCAATATCTTGATGCCTTGATACTCCCCATCATCTTCCAAGCTTTGGCACCCTTTGAGTCCAAGCTTTGGCATTGCTCCTCTTGATGTCCATCCTTGCACCAAGCATGTAGTCTCCAAAAATGATATCTTCATTTGTTAACTATGAGACTAAAACACGAGAGACATTAGCAACAACATAATGTTGTGATCATCATCAAAATAATATTGGTATGAAACACCAATACCTAACACAGTCGCCATCATAATCTCACCATCATCACTGCTCTTGCTGCTAATTGTCACTGAGGCAGAACCATAAGCTTCATCCTTGCCTTTTCCATTCTTTTGGGCAGTCTCGTTTCCAATGTCATGTCTCCTTGCACAAGTGACACATGTCCATGTGCCCTTGTGATTTAGATCTTCAACGACCCTTCTCCTTCCTAGAAACATGGCCACATCTGCAATCCTAAGGTCCCCTGATGAAGAGTGCATCCCATTGATCACTACTTTCTCGTCCAAGCACTTTGACACGAAGAACCTCAGAGTTTACAACAAACTCTACCTCCTCCAGAGATAATGTTTCATGCCAATATACCATGGACCTGACCAATGTATCGAAATCATTCATCAGATAACATAACAATATCATCACCAATTATTCATACTCGATGTTCACCCCATGATCTGCAAATCAGACACAATCTTCGTGAAAGTGTCAATGTGATCCTTGACGTGGGCTCCCTCTTTCATCTTCAGCACATATAACTATTGCATCAAATACAACATGCTTGTCAGATTCTTATTTGCATAGAGCACCTACATCTTCTTCCAAAGCTTCTTCGCAGTAGCCTCCTCAGACACCTTTCTAAACACTTCATCTGAAAGTGATAACTGATGTATGCTTAACACCTTTCGTTCCATCTCTGCCTTCTCTGCCTCCGTGACATCCTTATCAAAACTATCTTTCTCAAAGAAAATTTGTGAGAAACCATCTCGCATAAGAAAAGCTTTCATCTTTAATCTCCAAAGATTGAAGTCGTTTCTCCCAGTGAACTTATCCATCTTGAACGAAGCGGTAGATGACGACATCTTGACTCATTACTTCTTTCTCACCAATAACTCTGATACCACTTGTTAGAGACCTGACACAATATCAAACCACACCTAAGTGTGCACATCAAAATATATATGAGATAATGTGTCGCAGACTAAATCAATGCAGAGTTAGGATCTTGGATGAATCATAAGAGGCACAAGAAAGCACCACACAATCAAACCAAGCAACCACACAGAGAGGCAAGGATTTATACTGGTTCGGCCCAACCTATGGCATATGTCCAGTCTTCTATTGTACGGTTTCCATTAGATCACAGATGATAATACAGAGAATATACTGACTACAAATCTCCTCCAAACCAATGTGTGCTTCTCGACAAAATGACTCTAGCACTCTAGCAATTATAATGCCTCATGCTTATAACCAATGGAGAGATATTACCATAGACTCTAGAACAAGGAATACCTCCTCTCCCAAAGCTCATGGTCACCTCGAAGCTCTTTTGTCGTCTATCGCCAGCAAAAAACCCACTTCTCTTGAAGACGCTAAGAATTCTTCTCAGTTCTCCGTCGCGTGGCCGTAAAAAGTTTATATCTTGGTATTTATGTCATATGAATCCTTCCTAGGGTAGTAGAAGACGTTTTAGATCATGTCCATCGGATTTAACCCTAATAGAAATCAACGGTCCAGATTAGAAGCTGAAATCTGGGCGTACTAAGGCTTCTAAGCATCAGCACGGCCATGCTGATATGTGGCACGGATGTGCTCAGAACTGTGTAATCAGCATTTAGCTCCAGAACAATCGGCACGGTCGTGCTAGTTTTGGCACGACAGTGTCCAAATAAAACAGAGAGTTGCCTGTCAGTATTGCTGGACCTGCACGACCATGTTGGGTATATCACTGCCGTGTCCAATAAAATAGAGAGTTACCTGCCTGTGCAGTTGGACCCACATGGCCGTGTCAAAATCTACGTATGTCAACTGATACATTACTGTGACATGCATGGCCGTGCTAAAACCCGCATGACCATGTCACCTTCCAGATTTCTCATTTGAAGCATTAATCAACATTCCCAAGAGGATTTCCTTCTCACAACAACAAGTGAGAATATACTTACAATGCTTTTGTAGATACAATTATCTATAAACTAAGTTGAAGCTCTTGTATAAGTGATGTAGCTATAAGAGACTTAACCTCAAGATGATGAGAATTGAAGCACTTAGAGATCAAGAAAATTTGCCAAAGAAAGATTGAAGCTTTTGAGAAAACTTGGCCAAAAGGGGGTTCCTTCAAATATATAAAAACTGAGGAAAAAATCCTCTATTTATAGGGCAATAATCGGGCCTAAACTATTTACTAAAATGCCCCTCCAACTGTAAAAATAGCTAGTTAAAATCTTTTTGTTATAGGCTCATCGACTAGTCCTAATCGATTATAGTAGACTCCTTAGTCGACTAGAGACTCAGCTAGTCGACTCAGTAAAGGCTTCTTGTCAACTAGGTGAAGGCTTCGAGCCGACTAGGCCAGTAATGTCAAGAAACTCTGTGCTCTGTCATTTATATTTCACTATGAACAGTGACTAGGCGACTAGTGAACTGTGACTAGTCAACTAGCTTGACATGCTGCTAGCCAATGTTTTCAGGTTTGGCTGGTCAACCATTTATCTATTTTAATCGCCTAGTTGACCTATAAATCAATGTTTTTGACATATAACACTTAGGATATGTTTTGAAAAACATGTTCAATCATTTTAATTATATTCCTAAGTGTGTGTGAGCTTCAATAAAGGCATTAACATTCGAATCAAAACAAATAAAAATTTACAACAAATAAAATATTACATTAAGCTTCTTGATGTTGTCTTGGGTCTTCATGCTCATTGTCTTGATATTAATGTCTTGGAAAACATAAATATATCAAAAATCTAGATATATATATACGATTTTCCATTTGACCGAATGATCCAAAATATCACGGTTTTTATAAATATTAATACATGTATTCTCGCTGGGCCCAGATCAAGCTGGGGGATGAGTAATTCGGCAACAAAGAGCCTAGATAAGACGGTTTCGCTGGGCTGAGGGGGGAATTCCTTCGCAGTCGCCTGAAACGGATAGAAAACTCATCAGCCTCACCAGTGGGGGTTCACCCTCCAATTAGCCTTCGATGCTTAAGTTAGTATCAAGTGAATGAAGGAGAGGTATCGGCTAGAGGTAGCCGCCGCTAGCGTTTGAGTTAGAAGAATTGAGCCTACCTGATAGAGGGGGGTTTTCCATCTATTTATAGGAATAGGGGAACGACCTTGCCACGTCGGTAGGGCCCCATGCCTTTCGTAACTAATCGATCAGGTGTTTGGTAGGACCGGGAGACGTGTCTGCCATAACTTCTCCATGATAAAGCTAACCACGTGTCCCCTAGGAAAAGGGAGTGTGTGCCCCTCCGATAAAACTAGCCACGTGCCCCTGGCAAAAGGTAGCACATGCCTCTCTGACGATACTAGCCCATCACCTACATGTTGGATGGGTCCAAAAAGGGTGTGGATCGTCCGCCCGAGATTGCTCCATGACGTCCCCACAGTGTTTGTGATCATGCAAGTGCAATATTGGATTGGGGGCGTGAGATTTAAATATTTATAACCGCAAGCGCACAGTGTTGTAGTGTGGCTTGGGGGTCGAACTTAGGGAGGCATGGTTGTGCTTGTGTCAGAAAGGACCAAATTCACCCCATGGGTGAGCTAGCATGGATCAGTAGATGGGTTGTCACAGAGATAGAATGCGAGGGATAAACAATATAAAGGGAAACCCGGGACTTCGGTTTCCACCCTATCGTATGATTCTCGCTAATACGACCGGCAGATGGGATAACGATCGGAATTAGGATCTAATGGGGAGACGTTGCCTCCAAGAGTGATACCAGTATCCCATGGGCCTGATATTCCGGTCGGTGCCCAGAATGATACGCCGGACTACCCGGGTTCGGTCAGTGGACATTCCCATGTCTATTAACACTGACCGACTCCGGGAGCACTAAGCTCGCAACGATAACTCCCAACATCTCATCCTGCCGCTCCCGCGCGCTAGGATTCGATGTCTACGCTAAGGGCGTGAGCTATGGCTAGGGGGTCAACCACCAAGTTTATTCCCCCTTGGCCCAACGGTCAAAGGCGGTCTTTTTCCCGCCGATGACAATAAAACACCCCGTGTAACCGATAGATTCCTAATCCCTATCGATTTCCTAGTCCTATGGACGCATTAGGGAGAACCCACGAAGTGGTTTCCGCCAAAATCCCAGATTTGGGAACTACTCACACATTTTAGGTAAAAAGCAACCTAAATGAAAATCGGCCGTTAAAAACATAATCCGGCGATTGAAAAGTAGTAAAAGCAATGCAAATAAAACTATATTAAAGTTTGGTAAAGATCAGACAACTTACAAATATCAAATAAATTCCAGCTGTCACAAAATAGAGAGAAAACAGAAAAAATACAACATCCCCGTTTATGTAAACCTAGGGGTTCTATATATAGAAAACGACGTCACCCGATCGGGTGAAGAATCAACCGATCGGGTGATCTGCTTCGTTCTTTGGCAGCGATCTTCAGGACTTCACCCGGTCAGGCGACACGGTCGGTTGGCGGAAGCTTCTAGCCGTTTGGATCTTGAGCTCATCGGGTGAACCGATCGGTTGATAAATCAACCGATCGGTTGGAATTGTCGCCCAAAAATCCAGAAACTTTGGACGTTTTGGCACGGTCTGCTGGCGGTCGGGTGAGCTCTCGGGTCATCTCTTTGGGGAAATTGGCTACAGATGAACCGATCGGGTGATGGTCACCCGATCGGTTGGAGTTCAGCTTCAAATTCACGAGAGATCAGTCGGGCTGAATCGGTCTCCGACCCGGTCGGTTGACGCTCACTTCGCTTTAGCTGCTGTCCGGGTCGTGCACGTGTGCATCACCCGATCGGTTGTCTGTATCCAATCGATCGGGTGGGGGCTGAAAGATAGAAATCTTTGTCGTTTGACCCCCTGGATCATGCGTGACTCCTCCCGTTGCTCCGGAGACTTATGATATCCTCGTTATATGTCCCATATGTTGACAAACTCCTGAAAACACGCAAAAACACGGAAAAGTGAAAGAAAAGTAGAAAATACGAGAAAACGGATACGAGACGGCGGAAAATAACGGAAAAACACGAAGAAGACGTGCGTGAATATGTAAAATATTCACACACGTCACTCCACATGGATGTCGTGGGTTGATCTGGCCGAGCAAGCTGGTGCTCAGGTCTAGAGGCTGGAGAGACCGATCTCAGGAGGTGAGATCTTCTCCTAAGATATGTAGGATCTACATGTAATACTAAGCAACACAGTGAAGTGCATGCAATGGTACGGGGTTGTCCAAGTGCTAGATTCCAATTTGTGCACTCAATGACTTCCCTTGAGCTTTTGGATTCAACTGCAAACAATCAATGTAGCTTAGAGAGGGAATGAGATAGAGAGAGTAGATAGATCAAGCTTTTCTATTGAGAATTTGGCTCATAAAAATGATTCTCTATCAGTGTGTATGTGTTCTCAAATCTCCCTCACAATTGGGCTTAAATAGCCTCTCAAATCTGTATAGAAACCAAGAAAACAGCCAAGCAAAAACGCAGTCTAACGGCTATTAACATGCAGAAAATCCTAGTCATCAGACGTCTGGAGTTATGTTCTCAGATGGCTGATCAACTGTTTAGACGTATGAAACACATTATCGGACGACTGACACAAAAGTTGGACAGAAGAAACAAGTTGTCCAACACACAGCAACCAGACGTCTGGAGTACAATACTCAAACGGCTGATGCACTGTTCATACGTTTTGACAACCATACATCATACGGCTGAGCCAAAGTGGGTGAGGAGAGAGACAGCTCTCGAAAAACTAAACCCACTATAATCAGACGGCTAGAGAACACCACTTAGACGTCTAAGAAACTGTTCAGATGTCTGACCAATATACTTCTGATGGCTGATAACAAACTGTGTCCGACAAGATAAAATTAGACACGCCAGACGTCTGATAGACCTAATCCAGACGTCTGGTCCTGGTCCAAAAACACAATGAAGAGTGTTTTGGTCAAGGAACCTATTGGGATGAGTTCTAAACTTCTCACGTGGTTCACTAAGATGGTAAATGATATAAATGTGTGTGTAACCATCTAATCAAGGCATACATGTATTCTACAAAGTAAAGAGCAAAATACACAAAGAATCAACATGCAATACACTACAAGCTTCTTGAATCTTTATGTTCTCTTTGCTTCTAAGCTCCATGCCTTTAGTCAACCAACCCATCATCCTTATGTTTTGTCTCCATCAAGAGATAATCATGAATTATTATGACACTAAAACAATTAGAGTCATTAGCCACACATAATGTGGTAATCATCATTAAAACCATATTATGTTTAAAGGCCGATATACAACAGGATGTATGTTGAGCTGAGCTGAGCTAAGTCAAGTTAGGCTAACCCCTCAAGCTGGGCCAGGAGGTTCCCGGTAACATGCCACATATGACACTTTGGGTCGGGCCACCACTGCTGGCAGGCCTAAGTGACAATAAAGAACAGAGCATTTGTCATCTACAGATATCCAAACAAAAGCATGTAAAACTAATGATGTTTGGTTATCCATACGTCAAGATATGAATGATTGATATACTAATTGTCTGAAAAAAGAAGTGAATGTCAGACTTTTAACGACCACATGAAAAAATTACCACACATGGAGAATAATAGGTATCATATGATATGTGCTAGATTTCTCTTATTTATGATGAAATAACACAATTTTTGTCTTAAAAACATATATCTATATTACATTTGATCACTGTTTTTGAATTCTAGGGCTGACTAGGATAAGATGATGTCATGCTGATGTATAAAGAGATTGATAGAAGAGTGACTAGGATTTAATCTTGGTAATAGAAGGGTTGAGATGAATGTTTGGAAAAACCAAAAAAAACTAGCCACTTTTTTCTTTGGTTTTCAAACCCCACCACAATCACTACATTTGCGCAGAATATCGTCCCTTCCCTTTTTGGCTAAAAAAACTCTCCCATTTCATTTTTTACACCCACACCTTACCCCCACACACCCACACTTATGCACTTCCCCCCATAATTTTCGTGCGTTTCTCTTTTGGCCCAGGACCCACACACCATACACACCCACACCCACACTTATGCACTTCCCCCTCATTTTCGTGCGTTTCTCTCTTGGCCTGAGGTAAATTTTTTTTAACTCCTGAAAGCGTCCGCGTCAAAGCTAAGTTTTTGTTCATTTAAATTTTAGAGAAAGAAAGAATTTTTGGAGAGAATAAAGATTTTGAGAAGATATCTTAAATGGATCACAATAACACGAATTATAACTAGTCATAAAATATGTCGTGTAACCGGTAAACGATAATGTGTTAGGTATACCGTATGTCGCATGGGAGAGATTCTTGGGTGTCATTCAAATGGTCATTATTCTCGTCATAATAAATATATAATATAATTAAAATATGGGCGGACAATTTATCCAAAGCCCAAAGTTCTTACCTTTCTCTATTCCTGTTCTTTTGTGTTTAAATTTGGGTTGGTTGAAGTTGTGAATAGTATGGTGAAAGTGAGTATTGTGTTTTTTTGGGTGAAAGTGGGATGTGAATGTGGATGTTGGAATTTGTTATGGGTCCCACACAACTTTATTGTGTGTGTTTTGTGGCCACGTCAGCAACTTTCACAGTCAAAGAAGCTAACACAAAAGAACAGGACGAGTGAAAATGAGGATGAAAATGAGTGAATAGTGAGAGAAATAGTGGAATCTTCCACTTTCACAAACATTTAAACACAAAAGAACACGCCTTATCCTCATTTTATGTTGTTTCATTTCAAATCTAGTCGCAAATTTAATGGCAGATATGCAAAAATCAAAGGCAGCTGCAACTCTGCTCCTTCACCCGTCCGTTCGTTATCCATCGCCTCCGGCCAGCGTCATGTAATTCCGTCTCTCTTTAGTTTCTCTCAATTTTAGCACCATTTCTCTCTAATCCATTCTCTTTGTCAAAACCCCTATTCTAAAACCCCAGACCGTCCTAAGTCCATTTGAATTCTACATCACACTTCATTTTTGACCTAATACTCAAAAGAAATGAAGCTCATCGCTAACCCCAGCATGCCGAGACCCTCAACAATATTATTCTTTTCTGGCTCTGGGTGCCTCGCCCATCAAAACCCATCTGCCAAAATCTTAACTTTCGCCCTTAATCACAACGAATTCAAGCTCAAAACCACAACATCATCAATGAAAACTTATGCGGCAGCATCTTCAACCTCACTGCCCAAGCCGCCGGCAGCCTCGCCGATCCATGGCCGAAGAACCCAGAACCCTAATTCCCGTTCCCCTTCCCTTTATTCCAGGCCCAGCCTGCTCCAAATGAAGAATAATAGCGTGGCCAACCGGGTCCTGGTCTACGAGTTCCTTCGAGGGCTTGGGATCGTCCCTGATGAGCTCGATGGCCTCGAGCTCCCCGTTACTGTCGATGTAATGAGGGAAAGAATAGATTGTTTGCACTCGTTGGGCCTTACTATAGACGATATCAATAATTACCCATTGGTTCTTGGGTGTAGTGTGAAGAAGAACATGATTCCGGTGCTTGATTACCTTGGAACTTTGGGGGTTAGGAAGTCGGGGGTGACCGAGTTCCTGAGGAGGTACCCTCAGGTCCTGCATTCCAGCGTCATCGTGGATCTTAAGCCTGTCATCAACTACCTGCAAGGGTTGGATATAAAGCCCGTGGATATTCCCAGAGTTTTGGAGAGGTACCCGGAGTTGCTAGGGTTTAAGCTAGAGGGGACCATGAGCACTTCGGTTGCTTACTTGGTTGGAATTGGAGTTGCGAGAAGAGAAGTTGGCAGGGTGCTTACTCGGTATCCGGAGATACTGGGAATGCGGGTAGCAAAGGTGATTAAGCCATTAGTCGAGTATCTTGAGACCTTGGGGTTGCCAAGGCTGGCCGTAGCAAGACTGATAGAGAAGAGTCCCCATATTCTTGGATTCCGGTTAGAGGATCAGGTTAAGCCTAATGTCGAGGCTCTTGTGGAGTTTGCTGTTAGGAGGGAGTCCCTGGCCTTGGTGATAGCACAGTATCCTGACATTATGGGGATCGAATTGAAGACAAAGTTGGCTGCTCAGCTCAGTTTCTTTGAGTCCAACATGTTGGCGGGCCGCGATGAGTTGGGGAAGATGATCGAGAAAATGCCTCAAACTGTTAGCCTTGGCCGTGCCACTGTGTTGAAGCATATTGACTTACTGAAAAGATGTGGGTTTTCATTGAAGCAAGTTAGCAAGATGGTTGTGGCATGCCCTCAGATACTAGCTTTGAACACTGATATTATGAGCATGAGTTTTGAGTATTTTAAGACGGAGATGGACAGGGACTTGGAAGATTTGGTCGAATTTCCAGCATACTTTACCTACAGTCTTGAATCCACTATAAAACCCAGGCATCAGATAATTGCAAAGAAGGGCTTGAAATGCTCTCTCGGATGGTTGCTGAATTGCTCTGATGAAAAGTTTGCCGAACGAATGAGCTATGATTCTATCGGGATTGAGGAAATGGAAGCAGAACCGACATTTGACATGAAGACACTAGTAGAGCCAAGGGCAGAAGACGAGACTGATGATGAGGACTCCTCTGAGTATGACGAAGACAGTGAGTATGAGGATATGTGAAACCCATCTGAGCAGTTATTTGCTAGGATGTCAGTTGCATATGGTTTTACGTTTCAAATGACAGATAGTGAGTATCCAAATGCATATATGATTGCAACTGTCAAACGCTAAAGCCTGCGTGTGCATTATTATGGTCTATAACAGTTTATAAATTATGCTTCCCATTTCATAGTGGCTCTTCAGTTCTTCTGAGTCTATAAGCTTTTCAAGGTCAGGACTTGTGCTTCTCACTGACGATTCAACTCTTATATGTTTAACCTTTTAAGAGCAGGTTCTTGGCGAGCCTATGTCCTCTGTCAATTGTTGTTATTATTGTTCTGAGAGATGATCAAGGGAAGAAACCTTTTATAGCCCGCTAAACTTCACCTGAGTTCACGGTGTATGATCTATCTCTTACATTGCTTTATCTGTTCTTAAATTTTGTTCCAGTTTAAGTGGCATTCCGCCCTCGTATTGTAGTCCATTATTGCTTTCTTTCAATTTGCTCTTTTAGTATGCCAATGCATGCTAATAAGTTTAGTTTCGTTTTTTGTAGCTAACATTCTTGAGATGTATCCTGCTACCCTTGGACCCACTTTTGGTGTGCACTATTCGAGATGTATCCTACCTTCTCTCCTTTTCTTCTTCGGCAACCCTATTCTCCCCCACTAAAATATAAAATTATTTCCCTTGATCCTTGTCACGGCTCCAGATTTTTGATGCAATAGTAAAGAATTCTAATAGATCTGCAATGTTGGCCCATTAGGAACGTTTTTGTAATTTTTGGATTTCTAGGTGCATTTTTTCATAATTTTCAGTTTAGGGGTCTTTTTTGTAAGTTTATATTTTCAGTTTATTATATATATGGGGCTAAGGGGGTTAAGAAGTCTCATGCATATTTTGAGAGAGAATTATTAAGAGAGGTTGAGAATTCCATCCATCTTCGGGAGAGTGCGGTCGTTCTCTAGAATCGGCGACTTGAGAGATCGATCAACCTCTTTAACGTGGGCACCATCTTTTATTCTTTCTATTTTCATGTATTTATTAATAAAAACAATGAATTCCCCTCAAAAATCCTCTCTTTCTAGTCCTAAAAATCCGTCCTTTAACCTAACAACCCCATATTTCCACCAAAAATCCTTCCTTTATCCATCAAAACCCTAGAAAAACCCTAAAAATCATATTTTTATCATCAAAAAAACTTAGAAAATCCTATCAAATGGTATCAGAGCGATGATCTTGGCATCAATGGTAACTGATCCTTGGATGCAAAGCTTGTCACAGATCAGATCGAATATGAAGCAAATCTTTAAGAATTTATGTTTGCGGCAAGCATTGGAGGAGCTCGAGGTGGAGGAGGCAATGGAAACAAGGTTTGGAGCTATCTTGCAAACACTAACGTAATACATTTCAGATCTAAAGGCTTTGAAATATTCAGATTTGGGCGAGAATGCAGATCTAGGGCAAAAGTCGACAACTTTGACGAAAGAAGAGGCGAAGAACGAAGAATCCGGAGAAAAAGCCCTTTCCGACGCGGAGGAGGATTCCGAAGAAGTCGAAAATTACACCACGGTGGGCAGGGACCTCAGCCACCCTCACTTGGGGCCCTGCACCCTGCGACTGGGTAGTCGCAACATTGCAGGCTGCCTGCAGGACCGCAGGTGTCCTGCGGGCTTCCTGCATGCCCGTATGTGTCATGTGGGTTGCCTGCATGCCCAACGAGATCTGCAGTCTGGCATGCATGTTCTGCAGGGCCTGCCCGTAGTTTTGAGGACCCGCCAGGGTCTGTTCGAAGTCTTTCGGGACTCACCATGGCACGTCGACACTTTTGCAGGGCCACAAGGCACATGGTTTGCACATGGACGACCTCTTAAGCATTGTCATCAATGTTTTGGACGCGAGAAACCTTCAGACAAAGCTACGTATTCACCGTGACATCTGTTTATACGTCGTTGAGGGTGGAGAAGACCAATCCTATCCTTTTGACTCAGGAGGGGGTATGCAACTCACTTGAAGCAAATGTGATATGCAACTCACTTTTGACTTAGGAGGAGGTATGCAACTCAATTGACTTCATGCACTAACTTGAGGACAATGTGGTTGGAGTAATGATAGATCTGTAATTTTGGCCAATTAAGAGCGTTTTTGTAATTTTCAGATTTCTAGGGGCAATTTTGTAATTTTTCAGTTTAGGAGTCTTTTTTGTAATTTTATATTTTCAATTTATTATATATACGAGGCTAGGGGGATTAAGAACTCTCATGCATATTTTAAGAGAGAGTTATTAATAGATGTTGAGAATTTCCTCTATTTTCGGGAGAGTGCAGTCGTCTTCTAGAATCGACGACTTGGGATAGCGGTCCACCTCTTTAATGTGACAACCATCTTGTATCATTTCTATTTTCAGATATTTATCAATAAAAACAATGACTTCCCCAAATTCTCTTTCTAGCCCTAAAAATCCTTCCTTTACCCTTAAAACCCCACATTTCCATCGAAAATCCTTCCTTTATTTATCAAAACCCTAGAAAACTCCTAAAATCATATTTTTATCATCTAAAGACCTAGAAAATCCTATCAAATTCAAAATAGCATCTTAACAACTCAGGTTTAGATCCCATTAGACGTATGTAAAAAAGCTGATTATATGTGTGTGTGTGTGTGGCAATCTTCGGGTGCAAAAAATGGTGCGAAAGCCCGTGCGAGAATTTTTTTGAATTTTTTTGAATTTTTTTTATGTTTAATCCATACAGTTATATACCACAGGGAAAATAATAGGTGAACCCTAGGTGGATTAAAGCACACATCCACCCGTTACAAATTTAACGGTCTCAAAACATGTGAATTTGTTGAAATGCATTGATCGAAGGCCAAATGACATTATTTCTCAACGATTATTTTTTGAGGGGGTATAACAACATATAATGAAGGTGGAAAAAAAATTTGAAAAAAAATTTCAAAAAAAACTAAAAACATTTTCGCACGGTGCAAATGTTCTCAATTGAAGATTTACACACATATATATATGTATGTATGTATATATATAATATTGTTGGCCCACGAGAGGGTGTCCTAGTGGTAAGTCATTCCGCTCCAAAGCCAAGGGGTGCGGGGTTCGAGGCCTATGGCCGCCGTGACTTGGTAATTATTGTGGAATTTGTTGTGGAATTATTTACCCTGGGGCTACATCACCCCTCTCGGACTAACCCGGGGGCCGTTGAGGGCACGGCGGTCACCCCCCAGTTTGCATAGTCTCGACCGGGCTCTCGCCTTACCCTCCCAAAAAAAAGCCGAAGGCAGGGGGAGGGGGTTGGGGATTTTTCTGGGTTTTCAAAAAAAAAACTATATATATATATATAATATTGTCATCAAAAAAATTCCTTTTGGCTCACAAAAATGGTGCTCAATTTGCAGTGGTATGTTAAAATATAAAATTACTAGAAAATACCCCGTGCACGGGTGCACAGGCAAATTTTTTTCCGAAGGGGTACAAAAACAATTCGAAAAAACACTAAGGGGGAAAGTGAGAAGAGTGGGGGTGTGTGTTGGGAGTGTCCATGGGTAAATAGGAGCAAGTGGGGGGGCTTTCTTGCAAAAGGAAAAAGGTGTGATGAGTTGGCCAAATCCCCACCACACCCTTGCCAAGATTAAATCCTAGCCATACTTCTATCAACCTCTTTATACGTCATGCTGACATCATCTTGTCCCAGTCAGCCCTAGTTGTCTTTTAATATATAGATTTCCATTGGTTCTAGTCACTACTCTGGAGTCTCTCATGCTCACCCTCTCTGCACTCTCTCATGCTCACCTTTTTCTAGCTCTCGATTCTCTCTCTCACACCCTCACGCTATCTCTCGTTAACAGAAAAAAAAGTTTGATTTAACATCAAACAGAAAAAAAGTTTGATTTAACATCAATCGTTAACTCTTGAGGTCTGAGTGCTAATAACATAGCTAAGGGATTATTAGTTGCATACCCCTATAGTACATGGATCTGAGTGCAGTTTACCCTAAAGCATATGTACATGTTATTATATCTTGTGGATATATATCTCTGTAGTGTCTCACTTCGACTTCTTTGATAATAGGGTATGCACAAGATAATAGTGAAGGGTACATTATAGTGAACTGCAAAAGTTAACAGATGCTGCAGTTATCGTGCTACTCCTGAAACTTTGGATCATCCAAGCTAACTTAACAGCTTCCTCTGTGTTTTGTTTTGAAGGGTGTCTTGTTTAGGAGGGTTGAACCTACTTTTGCAGCTAATGGTGTTCCAAAGAAGGTACACCTGATGCAAGTGTTATGGAATTTTCGCTTTCTTTTAGCCGTATCTTTTTTAATACGCGCGTGCGAACATCTAGGTTTGGAAGCATATTCTGATTTTTATCATGTCTCTTATTGTTAAGTTATTATTTGAAAAAATAATTCTCAGTTTATTGCTCTCAAGAGACTTCTAACATTACAATTGATTGTAGCCACATTTGGTAATTTTAATATAGGAATACACCTAGCTAGCATCTTTACATGAAAATTTTGTGGAACATAAACAAATTGCATAACCCTAAACCATTAGGCCGTGTATCAACTGTTTGAGTAACCATATAAATTTTTCATCATGTCTTTTCTTTGTGTGTGGGGATTGGGGGTCAAGTATAAATATTGTGGTTATAGGCATATTAAATATTACATGCTTGGGGGACTTGATTATAAATATTTTGGTGGTAGTCAAGCTAGTTATATAGCGATGCTTCGATTTTGGGCCCTTCCGAATTGATGTGTAAATAGTTTTCTTTCTACTTGGAGGTTGGGGATACACTAAACTCGATAACTTCAAAACGTGTAATCCGACAAGAGACCGTCAAATTATTGATATATGAACATTTGGCAAGTTAGTGGACACTTCCCACCATCTAACAAGAATCTGACAAATTATCGACCGATGAACATTAGTGACTTAGTAGACTCCAATATGGTTTTCTCCACCTATGATTATCAGATTTATGGGTTTTGTTAGTATATGGTGCCCTGCATCTTTTCGAGTAGTTAAAAATGATGGTGGGACAAGGAAATAACAAGTGAGTGATGTCCTACATTGAGTAAAATACTAGACCGATGTCTCATATTTGGATCCATGACTCATATAGAATTAATCCTTTTGAGTCAATGAGTTTCAAGCTTGTTAGCTACAGTCATCAAAGTCTCTATGTTGGGCTTTTCGCTCCTACATACTGATGTCGATCTGCCTTTTTAAAGACTCCGTTTGCACATGATTGTTTGTGCACATGTCGCACTTGATTTTTGGTGGGGCTTGATTTGACATATGGCATGTTTGATCTGTGTAGTTTTGGTGAGGCATTATCTTCACTCAGTGTTGATGACGCTTGATCTAATATGGACCAAGGTGGAGACTTTTCGAGGGCTTGTGACCAAGGTGGAGACTTTTCGAGGGCTTGTGTCTTGCATCATTTCGAGTGGTTAAAAATAAAAGTATGATAAAGAAACTAGAGTAAGTTAGTTCCACATTAAATAAAATAATAGCCAAATATGTTAGATATATATGGACTCATGACTCAAATAGTGTTCATGTTTTGAGTCGTGGGTTTCGAGCTTACTACCAACATCCATTTTAGTGTAGGCCTAATTCCTCCTTTGGGGCTTCCGCTATTACAATCATAGATCCTCAAGTCCAAACATCAAAATACCTTGCCCGGCACCTGACGTTGAGAGTCACTTCAGTATTGATTATTTGATCTTCATCACCTGTTAAATCTTGAAATATGACCTATCATTTGCCTTAAGCATGTCTCAAATTGTTATGCATACAGTTCACTCTAATATGGCCTTGATTACAATTCTTAATATATTGCCCAGAAAAGACCATTGGAAAATTGTCCTTCAAGGCAACCTATAGATCAACTGCACCTTACTGCGGGATGGAATCTCTTAGGCCAAAAGAAACGGAAGAAACAATACGTAGCCCCTCAGAACTTGCGGCTGGGAGATGGGAATCATCTCCCTGATAGGCATCAACGATAGCATAAGAACCATGGGGAATTGATCAGCCTATACTTACCATCTATAATGGAACCTCTGGATGCGTTTCCAATTTAGTTACAAACATTTGAAATATCCACCTTCATAATTATTATAATCTAAAACATTTTAGCATAAAAATTGTCCATGAGCAACATATTTTCTAGAATAGTAATGTCTGGTTCTGGGATTAGGATTAGCAGTCCTATGCACGTTGCTTATGTTTCAAACTATTTCCAAGGTAAGCCGCGCCACACTAGCATTCATAAAATAAGCAAGTAGTGCGGGCAGACGTGCATGAAGAAATATTTACCAACTTATAACAGCCAACAGAAAGGAAGAACTGGTGTCATCCGACCTGCATCCTTTTCCAATTAGATACAATGGACATTTCATGCTCCTGGAAAAATTCAAATGCATGTTTCCAACACGTTATCCTTGAATAAGAGGATGGTCGGAGGTCTTTTCCAATTCTTAGCTCAAATTAATTCATTAACGAGTATGAGGAAAGGAGAAGAAAGAAGCTAAAGGGGGGTCTCAATTTAAGAGATAGGATACTTCCCCAGTACCCAAATTTAAGAGATAGGATACTTCCCCAGTACCCAGATTTCATAATACTTTACCTGCAGTGCAGTGGAGAATTGTATCGTGGATAGCCAATATACATACCAAAATTATTTATCAATACATCTAAGTTGTACCAAATATGTACAATAAGTCTTGAGATGTTCTGTTTTCCGAGGGAGACATGATGGTAAATTTTGATGGTGTTCCTGTAGGAAGTGAAGAAACAGTGACATTCTGCTCGACAGAACATATTGCTTCCGTACAAGCACAAGGTAAGTTTCTGGCCTATTTTATCTTCGCTTTTTTTATATTGCATGGTACATAGACGATAGGGAACAAAATTTGGAAACTGTTCTTGCCTTTGATACTCCCAGTCCGCATCTAGAGATGCCAATGCTTGCTTGGTTACTCACTTACCTTGCACGTACTATGTTAAGTATCATCTCATTTGTTGAATAAAATTGTTTTGTTTAAACTTTAAACATTAGGTTTGCCGGTGATGTTGCCAATGTTCGTATGATCCGAAATGTGGCCTTCATGGCAGTTCAGACTGTTTTGCAGCCACATGTACATTTAGCAAGCATTTAGGGACTCCATTTGGTGTCTCATCAGTATTGATTCTTGAATTTGACATTCTTGGTAGAATGGGGTGATTTGTTTCAGATACCTGACGTGTCTTTTCCATGGTTTTAGGTATCGGCTGAAACCCTAGGGTTTCGACCATATCGGATCTTACCGGAGGTAGCCGAGACCGAAACCACCATTGTTTTTCGGTATTGGCCGGAACCCTAGGGTTCCGGTTTGTTTCGCTCGATTCTGGCCGAAACTGGTCGGAACCCTAGGGTTTTGGCTTGAAAACGATGACGTAGATGGTCCAAAATTGATGAATTAGACGAAGAAGAGGCAGAAATAAGAAAAAATTACTGAAAAAAGAAAAAGAAAGAAAGGAGGAAGAAGAATTGAACTCACCGCCTCGCCTCGTCACCTCGCCAAACTCTTCACTGCCTCGCCGCCCCGCCTCTTGCCTTGCCGCCCCGCCTCGCCAAACTCATCGCCGGGGGGGAGATGCCGCTGGGAGAGGCTGCTCTGCTGCATACTATTATTTTTAAATGGCAAACTTGTAAATAGGTGTTATGTGCGTAGAGTAAACAGTTGGTGCGTACATCAACCTCCAAAGATTTTTTAAGGCATCCTTGTAAACAAGTGGATGTGCGCAAAGTAAAATGGTGGGTGCGCAAAGCAACTCCCAGCTATTTTTTTGGCAAACTTGTAAATAAGTGGTATGTGCACAAAGTAAAACGGTGTTGCGCAAGACAAACTTCAATCGATTCATTTATTTAGTATTTAGTATTTAAGTGTCAAACTTTAGGCATTTAATATTTGATATGATTAGAAACTCAAATTTAATTTATCTATTTAGTATTAAAATATCTTCGAAACAGATACATATACTCGAAACGAAACTATTGAAACCATCGATACAGATGAAACCAAAAGTTACTTTCGAAACCGCCGAAATGTGCGAGACTGATACCTAAATTTTGGGATGAGCGATACCGAGACCTAGAACCTTGGTCCTGTCCTTTCTAATGTTTCAAACCACATTGAAGGGGGGACAACATTTTTTTTGGTCCAAAATACAATATAGTTTGACCCCGTTTTCACCAAAATACCCATAGTTTGTTTTGGTTCAACTTGCTACCCGACTTACGGTTGATTCTTGGTCATCGCCATAGGTTGACAGTTGACTATAATACCCTTCTTTTTAGTCCTATTCTGTCTCATTTTCCCGTCTCTTATGGCTAGCATTAGAACCCAAATTTGTAAAAAGAGGAAAAATGAGATCGCTGTGCAAGGGATTGGCAATGAACTTTCCAGGCTAAAGCATAGTTTTTGGAATGATGACAATTTCAATCTAACGAGAATGGTGGTGGTCAGATTAGATGGTAAATAATGGTGGAGTGGATTAACTTGATATAAGTGGTACCTAACTTCAAAAGTAAATATAAGATTTTAAGACCTTAGCAACAATAGAAAGAGAAAATTTAAGGAATTAGAGTTGAAAAACATGGAAAGTGCAAAAAAAACAAGGAGAAGAATTGGGTATAGCTAGGAAATTATGGAATTAGGGCTAGAAATTGAAATTTGTGGAATTATAGTAGGAAACCTGAGAAATGAAAGTGACTGAAGAAAATTAGGATGGAGAGTAAATTGAGGAACTTATGTTGGAAACTTGACATATAAAAGAATGAGAAGAATCGGGGGTTATCTTTGAAATGTTGCATCGATTTTCATCCACCTCTCTGCAAATTAGGGATGCTGATAGATTCGGATTATCTAAATCGGATCAGTATCTGTATCCTTTCAAAGGTGGACAAGGATACCAAAATTCCATATCCGATTGGGTACGACTTCAGATTCAGATGGTAAGAGTAGCATTTTTTTCAATTCAGATATTACTATCCGATATGTCAATAATATATTATACTCATGACTCGATTTGTACTTAATTATGCTCATCCATAATCATATATCCTTTTATATTTACCCATTAATTTGCCTAAACTTGATAAAAATAATAGAGTTGCTAAGTTGTGTATCAGTTATCCTTACGTCGACATCCACATCCAATATGTATCATTTATATCAAATATGATCATTTATCGATATTCGAAGCATATCCATATTCTTTTTCAAGATACGGATACCAAATTTTCTTAATTTTCTTTTCGCATATTATCCGTATTTGCACCCATATCCATATTCGGTGAATGATTTCAGATATGGATATGATAAAATATATATCCCAATCGTATCCGTTTACATCCCTACTGCAAATGGGTTCTGAAATAGAGATGCGTTTGAGAGGAATTTAAAATTTGAGGTTGAAAACATTAAAATTGAAAGAAATCGAGAAGAATTTGTGTTTGCCCACTAAAGTTTGCTTCCATTATTAACTATTGTTCTATCTTTCCCGATGTGTTCTAAAATAGAGGAGTAAGATAATTATACTTAACTAGCGAAAATTAACTCAATTGGGAAGGCATGATTTTTCTATACTAAAAGGGAAATTTTGTCCAACTTCCATAACATGAAGGTTACATGGGGAGTTGCTATACACACAGACCTAACTGCTTCACACACGGACCATTTATTTACAAGTTTGCCATTCAAATTTTTTCTTTTTCACCCTCCACTCTTCCTACTGGCTTCTCATCTTCCTCTTCTTGCCCATCGCCGCCACCACCGTCGTCTTCTCCCTTCAGCTTTGGCCACCACTGTAGCCGATGCTGCCGCAGCCACTCTCATGTGCCTTCCTCATCCTCATCATCCTCGGACTCCCTGCTGCAGCTAGGGGTGGGCATCGGATAAATCCGATTTATTCTAACGAATCCGAATCCGAATGCAATTTGGTTGGAAAAATGGATCCGACAACCGATTCCGCATAATCGGATCCGAATTAATCGGATTCTGATTTTTGTAGAAACTTTAGGTCCGTTCCGATTCCGACTAGGCAAACAATGGGGCAGCGCGGCCCACTAAATGATTGCGTTGGGATGAGCCCAAAACAACGTATTTAAACCATGGCATATGCTATATTTTCGTCGATGTGGGACAAAACCTGCAAACTTCTGCCTCGAGAACTCAGTTTTTCTAATGGCGACGACGGGGGTGGCGTTGCGGCGCTTGTAGAGGGGGGCTATTTGGAGGAGCTCGATGAGTGGCACCTGGCACAAACGTAGGCTTGGGGGTTTGCTAACGAGGGCATGTGTGTTCCTGAGGTCAGCAAAGAGAAATCAATGATCAGAGTTTCTACGCATTCGACAATATTTTCAAGGTCTAAAGCTTGTTCACTTAAGATGT